>CM035109.1:16862077-17323550 GCA_020205505.1 Panax japonicus
AAGCTTCGATATAAATACATCAATTCCAAAATTTACATCAAATATTCCTACTACATTAATCTAATAATAAAAATGGGAATGTTACACTTATTCTTCTCAAATTATTTTATCTCAGGTCTCTATCACAAAGTGAGAGCCCTTCTTCAAAAATAATTAAATATCAACCCTTTTTAGTCCATCCAAACCATGCAATAACAAATAAGGGGTATGTGCATGAATGGATCCACCATTCTCACAAGGAAGCCGGATGTATTTGGTCAAGTCCTAAGGGGACGAACACAACAAATATATATGCGCAATAACATAATATTTACACAAATATAAAACAATAAATATGAAATAATATTCAATGTTACTCAAAAATTGACTAAATATTTTTCTAACAGTATGTATACATGAAGATATAATATGGTATTTTTCTCGATTTTTCAAAAATATTTTACTATTTAATGTAATTATTTTTCAAATAATAATAATTGATAAAATAATTTAAGATACTAATATAATCTAATTCTCAAAACAATAAGTGACCAGAAAAGAAAAATAAATTTTTCTGTAAAATTTTTTTAAAAAAAAAATGTCCAGAAGGAGGCGCGACGTACGCTGTAATGCCCCCAAAATTGGTATACATCACCTATCTTAAGTCGTCAAATACATGGTATAAAATTTAAATACAACTTAATTATTCAACTGTCGTGTAAGATACGACAAAACATAAGCTATGGATTTAATACAAATATTATCATCTAGACAATATCCATACTCAATGGAGTCCTCATTACATTTATTGTCACACTATTATAGAGATAGTGAGGACTACTATAACACCATCTCGGACCATCACTCCATTCCCTGACTAGTCCCGGCTACGTTCTCATTCCTGAAGAGAACAATGAAAACAAAAGGGTGACTCAACTAACCCAGTAGAAATTTATGACTAAGATAATATAAAATAAATTATCCTTAGCCTTCAACAGTATAACAACTGATAGAATATAATAGACAACAAGTTTAATGCAGCGGAACAAGCAATCCATTAGAAGAGTCAAGTAGAGCATAAAATCTACTATCTTCTATGATTTAAAAGGTTTATCATCAATTTTATCGCTGAGACTCAGCTTAATAAAAATCCACATCATCGAATCACCCCTGCAATACGGCCAATGATATACTTTTGTATCACGACCAAAAATTATCCATGCACTACGGGCCAAGGATATTCGTGTATTCATCAATGGACATTATACCGAATAATCCTGGTCATAATCATACTAACAACTGTTTATCAATGCACTACAGGTCAATGATGACTTTTACCACATCATCTGTAACATTGCGGGTCATGATTATACCGAATGATCCCTGGTCATAATCATACCAACCAATAGTTCACTATGCACATAATCCAAAGATGACTTTTATCACAATATAAGCATGAGGATGATGAAATGATAAAGCATTAATCGAACTAAATCAAGGATAAATATTAAAGACTTTAAATTTATCCAGAATTTAAAAATATCCAAATTTTCAACATGATACTTCTTTGTGAAGTAAAATTCAAGAATAATTTTCATGTATCAAAAATAATTTGGACAGAAAAGAAAATATTTTTTGGGTGAATAATACCTATGAATAGTACTTCGAGAATAGTACCTCATGAATAGTACCCCGACATAAAAAGTGTCCCAAATATCCGAGTGAATAATACTAATGTGAATAGTAACTGGGTGAATAATAACCCTGAATAGTAACTCGTGAATAGTACTCAGCATGAAAAGTGCCCTGAATACCCGAGTGAATAATATTTGAGTGAATAATAATGAGGTGAATAATACCCATAATATAACTCATGAATAGTATTCTGGCATGAAAAGATCAATAATTATCAAGAAAGCTCTGAATATATCTCCATTAAAAGATACTGAATAAACGCAAATATCAATAATATTCTACTAATTTCATGAAGTATAGAAACGATACTTTAACAGAATGATAAATCGGAATACGAGACGAAATAATATTACTCACATACTACAGAGTATGGAAGAAAATATATTCCTTATAAATACTGAACAAAATAATATCTCTTACAACTATTGAACGAAAATAATATTATAACGAATATTTAACGAAGATAATATTCCACGAATATTTAACGAAGATAATATTCATACAAACGAAAATAATATCTCTTCAGAATATGAAATAATAATACTCCTTACCTCAGAAGAGAAGACTGGATACTGGAATAGTGAAGTAGCAGACTTCGCTTCTTCTTTCTCTCTAAAGCTTTCTCACTATAATGCTCTTGTAAGACTTAGTGAATTGGTCAGAATGAAAGAAGAATGAGCTTCTAGACATTGTCAATTTTGCAAATAATAATATGAATAACTTTGTCGTCTCAATTATTGATTTAATAATATAAAATATTATGCAGATAATACTGTGACAATAATTGAATCAATAATATTAGAAATGAAGCAGCAATTACTGTAGCAATAATTGAGTATAACTGAGTGACTCTTACGTAAGCATCAATAATCAATACTGTGTCCTGCTATGCAACCACGCGTATTACTGTACTTTTACAACCGGGTAGTTCAACAGTTTTAACGGTAACACTCACCGTTATTTTTATAAAAAGATAATTTTGTCATTTTCTAACTACGACAATACTTTCATTGTGGGGTCCACCAATGATTGTGTCGTCGTACGGATATTTTCAACAAAAAATATTCCCTGACCAAACGAATATTTTATGACAACTTGCTTACTTTACAAAATTTTCACATATCACCCTTAACTTTAACCTTTTATCAATTTAACCATTTACGAAATAAAATAATAATTATAAGAAAATTGAATACTTTCATTTCATAAAATTCGGGGTCTTACAATCTCCCATCTTTATGAAATTTTGCCCTCAAAATTACGTACGTACATGGTATGCCGAAGAGGTGAGGATACCTTGTTTCTAACTCTTGAGGTATAACTTTTGGGTGTCGAATATGATCCTTTTTATCCAAGATTTTAACATGTATCTCCTCATACGTTAAATTTTCTGCTATCTTTAGTTCTAATTTAGTAATGTTGTTTGGGTCGTCCACATATTTACGTAACATCGATACGTGAAAAATGTTATGATCACGCGACATACTAGCGGTAAGCGAGTCTATAGGAACAGTTCCTACTCGATCGAGGAATACTTGAGGGTTTTAGAAATGGGTTTTGTACAAGGGTCAATACAAAATTCGATTTCACGCTCTGGGGGTAGGCCAAGAAGTTTTTCAAGAATACGTCAGGAAATTTATTAATAATAGAATATTATTCAAAACGGTGACTCTCATCCAAGACTTGGATAATAAGTCACATTGATACCTATCAACTTGCCACCGTTATTCACGGCGTCCCCTACGGATAATCTGGCTTTAGTGCATTCCACATAAGGAAGTCACCAGCGAAAAGCTTGGGGCTCTTTACTTATGTCTTGATATGACAGTGATCGACTTTAGTGATTTGGTTGCTTGAATTCGCATAACAGGTTGGTTAGGAATATGAAAGCTAACAACCTAAAATCACATCAAAGGTAAGTATTTTCAAAGAGATAAGATCGATAGGTAACGTGAGGGTATCGATTTGAATCAATAAGATTTAAACAATGGAGGTAACGAACGTTTCTCTTAACCGAGTTTCAACCGATAAGTCAAAGTCTAATTTCTCCGGAGTCAAATTTAAACGTTGAGCGCAAGCAAGAGAGATAAAAGAATGGGTAGAACCGGTATCTAATAAGGTGTAGACTTTGCAATAATTTATAATCAACTAACCGTGCTAACTTCATTTGGGTTACTCGCTTTTGAGAAGTCGCGAAAAATGCTCTTCTTGAAACCACCGACTTTGTTTTGTCCGTATCCGCCTTTGGTGCCACCATCCCAGCTGGACTTGATTTCGCTACAGGTCAAAATCGGGCTAGGTGACATTTTTCCACAATTGTAACATGCTTTGGACTGCATGATGCAGTTTAGATTGATATGTCCCTCCCCTCCGCATTTGAAGCATACAATTGGTGGTCGTTTCCTCCTTGAAAATGGGTGTTGGTACTTCTATCTTTCCATCGTTGTTGAATCTTCTCTTCTTGAAATTTCCAATCCTATTATCTTGGCCATGATTACCCGAAGTGGTTACCATTCTTGGCATGATAATTTCCCCTACAATGGTTATCATTGTTCTGATGGTCGTTGCACCGGTACGATTATTATCGTGTTATTGGTCGTTGCCTTTTGGTTGTGCTGACTCATTATCGCGCTCCAATAACTGAGCCCTATTCACAACATCTGAATATAAACAAAGTTTTTGATTAATGAAGTATTGACGTGTTTCGGGTTTCAAACCTCTTAGAAACATTCACGTCATTCGCTCCACCTTATCGACCAAATGGGATTCAAACCGAGATAACTCGGCAAACTTAGCCTCGTATTGCGACACGCTCATATTGTTTTGCTCCAACTTGATAAACTACCTCCTTCATGTGAAGAATACTTTCGGGAAAGTACTTATTGTTTAACAGTTCTTGGAACTTCTCCCAAGACATCTTCAGTGCGGTAGGCTGGGTATGTTTTACAGATTCCCACTAATGATTTGTCTCTCCTCACAACGTGAAGGCGGCGAAGGGAACCTTTTGCTCTTCGGAACATCCCAAGAAATCAAATATCTTGGTGATCCTTTTTAACCGCGTCTCCGCCTTAAGTGGTTCTGGCTCTCCTAAAAACTCCGGTGGTCCCGCTCCTTGAACTGCTTAGCAGTGACCATCCGAGAGTTGTCAGTGTTTCCACCTGTATTTTGAACATGAGTCTCTCTCGCCTGATGTTGCATGAATTGCATAAAGCCTCTGAACATCTCATCATTCATTATCTAATCGATGTTGTTGTTTACCTGAGTATTATTATCTTCCTGATGCACATTATCCTGGGTATTGATCGTTGGTGACTCGACGGTCTCATGTACTTCATTGCTTATCTCGATATTTTCAGATGTTATTTTAAACACTGTCACAAAACAAGGGTTAATTGACATGTCACATATTATCCCTATACTCTGACCGACCAATTAAATAACAAATAAACTTAGGTAGGTCATACTAGCGAAGGAATTACCCGTCTCTCCCCTCCTAGTTCTAGTCTCAAATCTCAGCCAGGGATCATATCCCTAAGCTTTGATACCAACTGCGACGCCCCCAAAAGGTATACATCACCCATCTACCCATCTTGAGTCGCCAAATACATGGTACAAAATTTAAATACAACTTAATTATACAATTGTCGTGTAAGATAAGACAAAACATAAGCTATGAGTTTTAATACAAATATTTCATCTAGACAATATCCATACTCAAAGGAGTCACATTTATTGTCACACTATATATAGAATAGTGAGGACTAATATGACACCATCTCGGACCATTACTCCATTCCCCGACTAGTCCCGGCTACGTTCTCATTTCATGAAGAGAACAATGAAAGCAAAAGGTGAGCTCAACTAGTCCAGTAAGAAATATTATGACTAAGATAATACAAAATAAATTATCCTTAGCCTTCACAGTATAACAACTGATAGAATATAATAGAAAACAAGTTTAACTGCAGCGGAATAAGCAATCCATTAGAAGAATCAAGTAGAGCATAAAATTTACTATCTTCTATGATTTAAAAGGTTTATCATCAATTTTATCGCTGAGACTCAGCTTAATAAATAATTCACATCATCGAATCACCCCTGCACTACGGCCAAGGATATCTTTTGTATCACGACCACAATTATCCATGCACTACGGGCCAAAGATATTCGTGTATTCATCAATGGTCATGATTATTGTAAGACCCCAACTTTTATGAATAAAGAATAATTTTCTCGAAATATATTTTGAATATTATGGTGTGGATTTGATATAATGTTATAGTTGTGGGTAATATTTATAAATTTACAAAGTAAGCAAGTGGTTATATAATATTCGATTGGTCGGGGAATATTCATTTTAACAGAGAATATTCGTACGATGACACAATCATTGGTGGACCCCACAACGGTTGTATTGTCGTAGTTAGAAAATGACAGAATTATCTTTTTATAAAAATAACGACAAAAGTTTTGCCGTTAAAAACTGTTGAACTACCCGGTAGTAAAAGTACAGTAATACGCGTGGTTGCATAGTAATACACGGTATTGGTTATTGATGCTTACATTAGAAGTCACTCAGTTACTCAAATATTGCTACAGTAATTGTTGCATCATATCTCTCATATTATTGATTCAATTATTGTCACGGTATCATCTGCATAATATTTATATTATTAAATCAATAATGAGATGACAAAGTTATTCAATTATTATTTGCAAAATTGACAATGTCTAGAAGTTCTGTCAAGGAGAGGTTTGGTCATGACCTGGTTCCCTTCTTTATTATTCAGTTGAAATATCCTGTGTGTGCGGATTACGCATGACATGGGTCCATTCTTTATTATTCTATTGGAATAACCTGTCTGTGCGGTCTATCGCATGCCTGGTGAATTCTTTTTTATTCCATTCTTTATATTCTGTTGGAATAACCTGTCTATGTAGACTACAGCATGCATGGTGAATGATCCTTTGTATTCATTCCTTATTAAATTATGGAAATGATCTGTCTACGTGGATTACCGCATGGCGGCGAAAATCTATTTAAAGTTTCATATTGTATTATACTCAGTTAATTAAAGTTTTGGCTTTTATACTCCATGAAATTAGTGGAATATAATTGATATTTTCACTTCATCCAGTATCTTTTCATGGAAATATTCTTATGAGAATACTTGACTTTTACCCCAAAGCAGTATCATGTTGACAATTTGGACGATTTGATTCCTGGATAAATTAAATTATAAATCTTTAAAATTTATCCTTGAACTTATTTTATTGAATTATTATGTCATTGTCATCATCCTCATGCTTATATTTGATGAAAGTCATCTTTGGCTTACTTGCATAGATGGACTTGGTATGATTATGACCATGGATTATTTGGTATAATCTTGACCGTAATGTGATGAAGATGTGGTGAAAGTCCTCATTGGCCTGTAGTTCATGTGGACAGTTGTTGGTATGATTATGACCAGGGATTATTCGTATAATCATGACCATTGATGATTACATGAATATCCTTGGCTGTGGTGTAGAGATGATTTGATTTTATTTATTAAGCTGAGTCTCAGCGATTAAGTTGATGAAAAACTTTTTAAATCATAGAAGATAGTAGATTTTATGCTCTACTTGACTCTTCTAATGGATTGTTTGTTCCGCTGCAGTTAAACTTGTTGTTATTATATTCTACCAGTTTAACATTGTTGAAGGCTAATGATATTTATTCTGCATTATCTTAGTCATAATATTTCTTACTGGGCTAGTTGAGCCACCTTTCACTTTCATTATTTCTTCAGGAAATGAGAAACGTAGCCGGGACTAGTCGGGGAATGGAGTGGTCTGGGATGGTGTCATAGTAGTCTTCATTATCTATAAAATAGTGTGATATTAATTTATGAGGACTCCATTGAGTGTGGATATTGTCTAGATGATAATATTTGTATTAAAACTCACTGCATATGTTTTGTCGTATTTTACACGACAGTTATATAATTACTTGTTTTTGTATTTTGTGTCATGTATCTGACGACTCAAGATGGGTGATGTATACCTGTTTTGGGGGCGTCACAATTACACCGAATAATCTCTGGTCTAATCATACCAACAATGTCCATCAATGCACTGCAGGCCAATGAGGACTTTTACCACATCATCTGTAACATTACAGGTCATGATTATACCGAATGATCCCTGGTCATAATCATACCAACCAACAGTTCCATCTATGCACGCAAGCTAAAGATGACTTTCATCACAATATAAGCATGAGGATGATGACAATGATATAAGCATTAATCAAACGAAATCAAGGATAAATTTAAAGACTTTTAATTTATACAGAATTTAAAAATATCCAAATTGTCAACATGATACTGCTTTGTGGAGTAAAATTCAAGAATAATTTTCATGTATCAAAAATAATTTGGACAGAAAAGAAATATATTTTTCGGGTGAATTGTACCCCGTGAATTGTACCCTATAAATGGTACTTCGGGAATAGTACTTCGTGAATAGTACCCTACATAAAAAGTATCCCAAATATCCGAGTGAATAATACTAATGTGAATAGTAACCGGGTGAATAGTAACTCGTGAATAGTACTTCGGCATGAAAGTGCCCCGAATACCCGAGTGAATAATATTTGAGTGAATAGTAGCGGGGTGAATAGTACCCATAATAGTAACTCATGAATAGTATTTCGGCATGAAAAGATCAATAATTATCAAGAAAGCTCAGAATAATATATATCTCCATGAAAGATACTGGAAGCGCAAATATCAATAATATTCTACTAATTTCACGGAGTATAGAAGCGGTACTTTAACAGAATGAGTGTATATTAGGAATACGAGACGAAATAATATTACTCACATACTACAGAGTATGGAAGAAATATTATTCCTTATGATACTGAACAAAAACAATATCACTTACAACTGTTGAACGAAATAATATTCCAATGAATATTTAACAAAAATAATATTCCAACGAATATTTAACGAAGATAATATTCCAACGAATATTGAACGAAGATAATATTCATACGAATACGAAAAATAATATCTCTTCAGAATATGAAATAATAATCCTTATCTCAGAAGAAGACTGGTTACTGGAATAATGAAGTAGCAGATTTCGCTTCTTCTTTCTCTCTAAAGCTTCTCTCTCTATAACTTCTCTCTCTATAATTGCTCTTGTGACACTTAGTGAATTGGTGAGAATAAAAGAAGAATGAGCTTCTATTTACAGGAAATATAATTTTGATAATTGCACGTTTTGGGGCTCGAAATATTATAGTATAATACCTTCCTCTTTTTCTTCATTTTTAATTTAGTCCTGCAAGTATTATCAAACTTGCATCACCTCCCCTAATAGTAAATCATGTGAATTAATAGTTCATTCATCTGACTCAATAGTATAATCATGTGAAAAAACTAATTACACATAATATCTTCATCTATACCTCCATTTTTAATTTAGTCATGCAAGTATTATCAATCTTGCACCAACTCCCCTAATAATACATGCATGTGAATCAATAGTACATACATGTGAATAATAGTTATAAGCATGTGAATTAATAACAATTAATTCCTCATTTATCTGATTAATTACCCGATTGGTCAATATAACCTCCAGACATCAATTATTACCGAAATAAATATCGATTTCCACTAACACTAATAATTCCCACACAACAGAACTATCAATTTCATCTTTAATCAACACAAACTTATTCATCATTAATATTATAACTCACAATATTTAACCAGGTCGTTCCCAAGAAAGAGGAGGCTTTTCGATAAGAATTTCCCTATTTGCGTGCAATTAAATTATCTAACCTCTCCTTGACAGAACTTCTAGACATTGTCAATTTTGCAAATAATAATATGAATAACGTTGTCGTCTCAATTATTGATTTAATAATATAAATATTATGCAGATGATAATTTGACAATAATTGAATCAATAATATGAGATATGATGCAGCAATTACTGCAGCAATAATTGAATATAACTGAGTTACTTCTACGTAAGCATCAATAATCAATACCGTGTGCTACTATGCAACCACGTGTATACTGTACTTTTAATACCGAGTAGTTCAACATTTTAACGGTAACACTCGTGTTATTTTTATAAAAAGATAATTATGTCATTTCTAACTACGACAATACTTTCATTGTGGGGTCCACCAATGATTGTGTCGTCGTACGGATATTCTCGATAAAAAGAATATTCCCCGACCAAACGAATATTTTATGATAACTTGCTTACTTTGCAAAATTTTCACATATCACCCTTAACTTAACCTTTTATCAATTTAACCATTTACGAAATAAATAATAATTATAAGAAAATTGAATACTTTCATTTCATAAAATTCGGGGTCTTACATACGCAGCCTTTTTTTTTAAAACTGGTGTGTGGCCCCCACACTGACCGCTGCGCGACGACTGAAGCGCTGACGTGCGCTGACGCCGTTGACGCACGCTGTCGCGCGTTGACGCACGCTGTTGCACGCTGACCGTGCTGACAAATTAGGGTTCGCGTTTTCTCTCAAAATACAAATCCGATTGTACAATATTTTGCATGTGTCTAAAAATGAATATGGACTATATCATTGTATTTTCAGCCTCTAATATGTACACTAGCATATTATGCCATTAATGTCATATTACAAGCTATATATGCAAAAACAAATTAATGACATAATATTTATGTGAGATCAGGCATAGCATGGCTCTGATACAAATGTTAGATTATTAGATGAACACTAACACAAATACTTACATAAGAATCGGTAAGTATCTACAAAGCGTAAGCGGTTGAACCGAATGCCAAATCTACAAGCACACCGCTAACACAACTATTACGATTCTTCTTACTCATCAATATAGTTGTTACAAGCAATCAATGCGAACAAACTATTTAAGTGTTCACATCCAACTACACCCAAGCCTATTGATGGAAGCTTGAAAATACTAGAGAGTATTTAGAGAAAACTGTATAGGAAGCCTTACGCACAGTAAGCTTCAGTATTAACGTAAAACCCAATACGCAAGGATTAAGTTTACAACCGACTAAATTAGGAGAGTTCTCATATAGAGTCCTAACCATATCACGTATTATTTAAAATACTTCCAAGTTATATGGACTCTTCCAATCGTTATTCAATATCCATACTCAAGTGGATATTCATGATCCACGGGTCCGACCCGGATCAATTACTAACAGAATAAATAACCAAGCATATTTTAGTATTTTTTATATATATTGCGTAGTTGAAACACACGCACCTGCAAGACTAAAAGAGGATAGGCATGGATTCCAAGAGAATAATCAACCATCGGAATGAGTTTCCGGAGCTCCAACGTCGGGGCGAAGTCGCCGAATTCATCAACACTCCATCCGAGTCGCCTCCAAGAAGAGCACACCTCCCGTTACAGTTGATCTCAACGCGCCTGTCTTCGCCTCTCTTTAAAACCGCCCAGCCATCGGGTAAAACGGAACCAAGGCACGGCTTAGCGCCTCCTTAAGTACTTTCGCCTCAAAGAAATTGGACGACCCGTTCGGCCGGTAAAAGTATACGACCGGGACATGGGTATCCGGTGCCACAAGGTCCAAGTTAGCAACCCACAGACTCCGCTTCGGCGTCTCCTGTGCCGGCGCCACCATCGTAAGACTCTCTTACGTTGATCTTCATTGTGACGTTGGAGTTTGAAGATGAAAGAAATTCGGTCCCAGAAGAGAGAGGAAGTAACTAGTAGTATTTTTTAACGTGCGGGACAATCCATACCAACCATTCAATAAACACTTACCTACCTCTTACTTAAGATACTCACCAACGCTCTCGCTGGTGTGGGACAATCCACTATTCAAACAAATTATTGCGGGCAAAACTAATAATTTGGCCACCGAAGTTGACATATTTACTGAATATCTGATTAAATTTTTTATTTTTTAAATTAAGTCACTGTATTAATTTTTATTTTCAAATTGGGTCATTCCGTAAAAAAAGTTGACAGATGTTATTTTTGTTTATGTGGCGCTGACGTGGCGCTGACATGGCGCTGATGTGGCAAAAAATAAAAATATTCTTATGTGGCAAAAAAAAATCAATAACAAATTTTAAAAATAAAAATTAACATTTTAAAGTTTTAAAAATAACAAAACATAATAAAATAAAAACAATTTTTTTAAAAAAATAGTTTTTTTTTAAAAAAAAACTCTGTTTTTAAAAAACAGAATTTTTAGAAAATAGATTTTTTTTAAAAAATCAAAAACAATTTTTTTTTAAAAAAGCGACTTTTTTTAAAAAAAGATTTTTAAAAACAATTTTTTTTTAAAAACAATTTTTTTTTTAAAACAGAATTTTTAAAAAATTGAATTTTTAAAAAAATGAATTTTTTAGAAAACATAATTTAAAAAAACAGAATTTTTTAGAAAACAGATTTTTAAAAAAACGACTTTTTTAAAAAACAGAATTTTAAATTTTTTTTTTTTTAAAAACAGTTTATTTTAAAAAACTGTCTTTTAAAAATATATTTTTTTTTAAAAATCAGACTTTTTAAAAAAACAGAATTTTTAAAAAATAGTTTTTTTAAAAAAATCAGACTTTTTAAAAAAACAGATTTTTTTTAAAAAACAGATTTTTTTAAAAATAGATTTTTTAGAAACAGAATATTTTAAAAAAAATCAGACATTTTAAAAATTCTATTTTTAAAAAATTTCTGTTTTTTTAAAAAGTCTGATTTTTAAAAAAATTCTGTTTTTAAAAAGTGTTTTTTAAAAAGTCTATTTTTTAAAAAAAGTCTGCTTTTTTTAAAAAAAATCTGTTTTTGATTTTTAAAAAAAAATTCTCTTTTTTTTAAAAAATTCTGTTTTTTAAAAAGTGTATTTTTTTAAAAAAAAAAACTATTTTTAAAAAATTCTGTTTTTAAAAATAGATTTTATATAAAAAAAATCTGATTTTTTTTTAAATCTAATTTTATTTTATTATGTTTTTGTTATTTTAAACTTTAAAATGTTAATTTTTTATTTTTAAAATCTGTTTTTGATTATTTTTTTCCCCACATAAGCAATTTTTTTTGCCACGTCAGCGCCACATAAACAAAAATTAACGTCTGTCAACTTTTTTTAACAGAATGACCCAATTTGAAAATAAAAATTAGTTCAATGACTAATTTGAAAAATTAAAAGTTCAATCGGGTATTCAGTAAAACGTGTCAATTTCGATGGCCAAATCATTATTTTGCCAATTTGCATGAAAATGGCAGTGGGACAATCCACCTTTCAATAAAAGACTTTTTTTCTTTTGCTAATTTTAACAAAAATCTTTAACACTTATGAGTAGTTTTTATAATTGAGCCAAGAGGGGTTTGGTTGATCTTTTCTTTAACAAGATTTTCGGACCCAGGTCGCTCATCAAACTAAAAAAAGTATCCGGTGAATGAGTTATTGGTCCATCAGTAGTCAAATCGTTATTGACCCAGTAACGTCATTAATATATAAAAAATAAAAATTAATTAAATATATTAATTATTATTATATAATATTTAGTAAGTATGTAAATTAATCAATTTTTCTACACAAAAAAATTAAACCTATTTGTACGATGTTTATTTTATACAATTCAATAAATACTAAATGTATTTGAAAAGAAAGATACTAAAATCAATAATACAAATGAACATAAAGGAATATGCTTTTGGCATATTCTAGTCAAAACATCCAAGTTCCAACAACGATTGTGAGTCCCCTTCTTTTATCATATTAAAGTAAGGGAATATGCTTTTGGCATATTCTACATAAAATATTTTTACAAAACTATAGATCATACTCCCCAAAACGATAATACACATAGAATACTTCTTTTGCTCGGTTGATTAGTTTGATCTAAAATGGTTGATGACTCCGATCTAAAATGCTACCTTTTGATTTTAATTTTTTTTTTTAAATTTTGGGATTTCTTCGGCGATTATTTTGACGGTGACAAATCTTCTCTTTGTCTCTCTTTTTGATTTTTTTATTTTGATTCAAATCTGGATATTATTTTGTCATTCTTTTGTGATTATTATTTATAAATATTGTTAATGTTTATTGGGTATGTATATATAATGTGTTTGGAAAGTGAGTAGTTTTGTGTTATTTATTAAAGTAAGCCATACATTAATGATTAATTTTGGCGCAACAGAGAAGAAGCAAAAGTACAAAGTTGAAGATTGAAGGGCTGAATGTGATGCCCCCAAAATAGGCATACATCACCCATCTTGAGTCACCAATTACATGGTACAGAATACAAATACAAACTTAATTATACAACTGTCGTGTAAAATACCACAAAACATAGTTGAGAGTTTTTAACAGGAATATTGTCTTCTAGACAGTATTCAAACTCAAATGGAGTCCTCAATATATTTATTATCACACTATTTCATAGAATAGTGAGGACTACTATAACACCATCTCGGACCATCACTCCGTTCCCCGACTAGTCTCGGCTACGTTCTTATTTCCTGAAGCGAACAATGAAAGCAAAAAGGGTGAACTCAACTAGTCAGTAAAAAATATTATGACTAAAATAATGCAGAATAAATTATCGTTAGCCTTCAACAATGTAAAATTGATAGAATATAATAGATAACAAGTTTCACTACAGCGGAACAAACAATCCATTAGAAGAGTCAAGTAGAGTACGATATCTACTACTACCTATGTCCCATAATAAGTGTTTTTTAGCTTAAATCACACATACCAATACATAAACTAAAATGGCAAAAATACCCTTAATATACTTTCTTTGGAATTAAAAAGTTAATGAGTGTCATTTAATTGTAGTGAGTAATGGAGGAAACGAAGAGTCAAGAATAATGGAGGGTATATATGGGAAAATATTGTAAAATTTGTATTGGAGTTCTAACACATCACTTATTTTGGAAAAAAAATATTAAGCCTAAAAAAGCACTTATTATGGGCCGGAGGTAGTATCTTCTATGATTTAAAAAGTTTTTTTTATCAACTTTATCGCTGAGACTCAGCTTAATAAATAAACCACATTATCGAATCATCCTTGCACCAGGGCCAAGGATATTCATGTAATCATCAATGGTCATGATTATACCAAATAATCCCTAGTCATAATCATACCAACAACTGTCCATCAATGAACTACAGACCAATGATGACTTTTACCACATCATTTGTAACATTACGGGTCAGATTATACCGAATGATCCCTGGTCATAAGCATACCAATCAACAGTTCATCTATGCACGTAAGTCAAATATGATTTTCATCAAATATAAGCATGAGGATGATGACATGATATAAGAATTCAATTAAAAGAAACAAAGATAAATTTTAAAGATTTCTTGTGACGCCCCCAAAATTAGGTATACATCACCCATCTTGAGTCGTCAATACATGGTACAAAATTCAAATACAAACTAATATACAGCAGTCGTGTATAATACGACAAAATATATGCTGTGAGTTTAAATATAAATATTATCTTCTAGACAATATCCATTCTCAATAGAGTACTCGTTACATTATTATCATATTATTTTATAGAATAGTGAGGAATACTAAGACACCATCTCGGACCATCACTCCGTTCTCCGACTAGTCCCAGCTACGTTCTCATTTCCTGAAGAGAAACAATGAAAGAAAGGGTGAGCTCAACTAGCCCAACAAGAAATATTATGACTAATATAATGTAAAATAATTATTATAGCCTCCAACAATGTTAAAATGATATAAATACAATCAACATCAAGTTTAACTGCAACGGATCGAGCAATCCATTACAAGAATCAAGTAGAGAATAGAATCTACTATCTTTTATGATTTAAAAGTTTTTTTATCATTTTTATCGCTGAGACTCAGCTTAATAAATAATTCACATCATCCCTGCACTTGGACAATGCTATCATTAGAGTCACGACCACAAATTCCATGCACTACGGGCCAAAGATATTTTGTATTCATCATGGGTCATGATCATGCCAACAACTGTCCATCAATGCACTACGGGCCAATGAGGACTTTTACCACATCATTTGTAACATTACGGTATGATTACACCGAATAATCCCGGGTCATAATCATACCAAGTCCATCCAGCTCTACAGGCCACAGATGACTTTCAAAAAATATAAAACATGAGAATGATGATAATGATATAAGAATTCAATAAAACAAGTTCAAGAATTAAGTTATTCAGGAACTAATAACGTCCAAATTGTCAACATGATACTTCTTTGTAAAGTAAAATTCAAGAATGCTCAGAAAAATATTTCTATGAAAAGATACTGGATGAAGCGCAAATATCAAGGATATTCCACTAATTTCATGGAGTATAGAAGTCAAAATTTTAACCAACTGAGAATAATAAGGAATGGAATAACAACAGAAATCACCATACATGCGGTACTTCACATAGACAGGTTATTACACAGAATAATAATAACGGAACCAGGTCAGGTGAAAATCACACCGACAGGATGTTCCAACAAATAATAAAGAATGGAATAACAACAGAAATCATCATGCATGCGGTACTTCGCATAGACAGGTTATTCCAACGGAATAATAAATATAGAATAATAAAGACGGAACCAGGTCTGGTGTAAAACACACAGACAGGATATTCCAACAGAATAATAAAGACGGAACCAGTTCCGGCTTAAAGCACAGACAGGATGTTCCAACGGAATAATAAAGACAGAATAATAGAAGAATGTCACCAAGTATAGGGTATTTCGTGTATACAAGTTATTCCAACAGAATAATAAGGAATGGAATAACAGAAGTTCTCTTCATGAATACAAAAGAATAATATCCCTTACCGTAAAATAATACTTGATATAAGAATAGTGAAGTAGCAAAAAAAAAATTCTTCTATGTCTCTATAGTTCAGTGAATTCGTAAGAAATTAATGAAAGAATGAACTTCTATTTATAGGAAAATGGAATGCATAGTAACTAATCCATGAACGGTCCAGATTGATTTACTTTAATCTGACGGTCCATATTTAAAGCAAAATCTTTTAAATAAAATATAATATATTCTATTTATAATCTAATAAAATGAAAAACTTTATAAAAAGATTTTACTATGCAAAACGCTATGCAACACTATGCAACACTATGCATAATAAAATATAATATAATCTAATTATTATCAAATAAAATGAATAACTTTATAAAAGTATTCTTTTATATAAAAAGATTTTACTATTAGCCTAATAAAACAAATAACTTTATAAAAGTATTCTGTTTTATATAAAAACATGTTTCTGTTTTATTACGTTAATAATACGAATAAAACAAAACTTCATCATCATATAAAATATCAACAATAATTGAATCAAACTAAGTGACTTCTCACATAAGCATCAATAATCAATACCGTGTGCTACTATGCAACCACACATATTACTGTACTTATACTATCGAGTAGTTCAACAGTATCAACGGTAAAACTTTCGCCGTTATTTTCAATAAAATATTTTTAGTCATTTTCTCAATCCGACAATAATTCTGTTGTGGGGTCCACCATGATTGTACCGTCGTACGGATATTCCCTGACAAAAAAGAATATTTCCCGACCAATCGAATATAATATGACAACTTGCGTACTTTGAAAAATTTATAAATATTACCCACAACTATAACATTATATTAAATTCATTCCATAATATTCAAAATGATAATTATAGAAAATTCATTTTTATTCAAAAAGTTGGGGTCTTACATTTCTAATTTAATTTATCCAGAATTCAATAATGTTCAAATTGCAACATGATACTGCTTTGTGGAGAAAAATTCAAGAATGATATTGTATCAAAAATGATTTAGACCGAAAAAAAATCAATTTTTGTCATGAATAGTACTCCAGATGAATAGTACTTCGAGAATAGTACCCATGAATAGTACTTTATGAATCATACTCGTGAATAGTACTTTATGAATAGTACTTTATGAATCATACTCGTGAATAGTACTTTATGAATCATACTCGTAAGCAATTAATTGCTATGTATCTGATAATTACCCGATTGGTCAATATAACCTACAAACATTAATTATTATCAAAATAAATGTCGATTTCCCACTAACACTAATAATCCCAACACAATGGAACTATCAATTTCATCTTTAATAAATATCATTAATATTATAGCTCACAATATTTAACAACCAAGCCATTCCCAGGAAGAGGGGGCTTTCCGATAAGGATTTCTCCCTATTAGCGCGCAATTAGATGACCTAACCTCTCCTTGACAGAACTTCTAGACATTGTCAATATTACAAATAATAATATGAATAACTTTGTCGTCTCAATTATTGATTTAATAATATAAAATATTATGCAGATGATACTGTGACAATAATTGAATCAATAATATGAGAGATATGATAACAATTACTGTAGCAATAATTAAGTATAACTGAGTGACTTCTCACGTAGCATTAATAATCAATACCGTGTGCTGCTATACAACCACGCGTATTATTATACTTTTACTACCGGGTAGTTCAACAGTTTAACGGTAAAATTTCGCTGTTATTTTTATAAAAATATAATTCAGTCATTTTTTAACTACGAAAATACTTCGTTATGGGGTCCACCAATGATTGTGCCGTAGTCGAATATTCCCTGTTAAAACGAATATTTCCCGACCAATCGAATATTTATAACAACTTGTTTACTTTGAAAAATTTATAAATATTACCCACAACTATAACATTATATCATATCCACACCATAATATTCAAAAATATATTTCGAGAAAAATTAATCTTTATTCATAAAAGTTGGGGTCTTACAACCTCTCTTCTTATGAAATTTGTCCTCAAAATTAGGGTGCGTATCTGGTATGTCGAAGAGGTGAGGATACCTTGATTTTATTTCAAATTCTAACTCTCAGGTTATTTCCTCAACATCGTGGTTTCTCCACAAATTTTGACTTGAGGTATAACCTTGGAGCGTAGAATTGGCGATGTGAGCAAAGCTCAACCTTCGATTTATTAGTCCATTGAAATTCTCGATCGATTTATGACGCGTGTTCATAATGTTTTTCATGTATCGATGTTACGTAATATATGGACGACCCGAACCCACGTCATTGAGTTAGAACTGGATGAGATAGTCGAAAACCTTAACGAACGAGGAGGTACCCTGTCAAGATCTGGATAGGAAAGAACATGTCCTATGTACGAGGTTATACCACAAGTTTAAATTGGAGAACCATGCTATTGAGGAAATGACCTTGGAGATGGAAACGGAAATGAAAGCGAGGTATTCTCATCTTTTCGAAAACACCAGTTACGTACGTCCATTTCGAGGACGAAATTTCATAAGGAGGGGAGGTTTGTAAGACCCCGAAATTTTTTAAATAAAAGGAATTTCCTTTATTTATTATTTTGAAATAGTAAGGGTGAATTTGATTATGTGGATAGTTATGGGTAAAATGCGCAAATATTTCGAATAAGCAAGTGGTTATAAAATATTCATTGTTGTCGGGGAATATTCGTTTGGTCGTGGAATATTCTTGCTGTCGGGGAATATTCGTACGACGGCGCAGCCTTTGTGGGCCCCATACGGAAAAGCGATTGGATGAAGACAACGACAAGTATGTTGTTTATAAATAACGGCGTAGTTGTTACCTGTAACATGTTGGAATACCGGTGGGTAAAGTAAAGTAATACGCGTTGTTGAACAGTAGCACACCGGTATTGCACCAATTATTGATTCTTACGTAAGAAGGCACTATTCAATAATTGTTACAGTAATTACTGTTCAGTATTTTATGTTATTGATTCAATAATTGCTGCATTGATATTTTATATTACTGTTGTTTCAATAATTGTCACTACACAGTATTTTTCATTATCGAAGCAATAATTCATATTATCTGAATAATATTATTTGATAACATTATTGGCAATGTCTAGAAAGTTCTGTCTAAGGAGAGGTTTGGTCACCTAATTGCGCGCCAGTAAGGAGAAATTCTTATTGGAAAGCCCCCTCTTTCCTGGGAACGGCCTGGTTGCTAGTACTATGATTCTGTAATATTATTTGTGAATAATTAATTATTGATTTATATGATGAGAAAAATATTGATTTTATGTGGATATAGATGGAGAAAATTTTTAATGTGACAATTGTTAAAAATTAATATTTTATCTTTTTCTGATAAAATAATTCATTTAAATATATTATTTTAATAATATATTAACGATGATATTTTTATAATGAATGTGGGATATATGAGTATATGAGGAGGAAGAGTATTTTTGTGGCATTAAATGTTTAACACATATTTTGTGTGTTGGTGGACACAATTATTGACAGAAATTTGATTATAGTCTGTAAAATCGTCCGTTTATGGATTTCGGTCAATTTCTGTTTGGAATTTGGAAAAACTTTCTTCTGCAAAGTTGTAGAGAATTGAATTTCCTATAAAAACACGCGAGATTCGAATTTTCTGGCAAAAAGGGCTATTTATTATGAACTATTGAAGTTCCGAGCTCCGAAATAATTGATTTTTGGAAGTTTAAAATATTTTTAATAATAAAAACATTTTTTTTGGGGTATAACATGTGTTTTGAATGGGTTGAAGTCTAGATTTTCAGATTCAAGAATGGCGTAGAGAATTTTGATATAATAATATATTTTATTAAATTTTCTGCTTTGGTGTTCTAAGCAATTTCCTATAAATAGGTGCTTAGGTTAGAATTGAAAATCACATCAGAAACTGAAGTTTTCTCTCTCTATATTATCGAGCGTATTCTTGTGAGTATTTTGTGTATACTTTGAGTATTGCTATACGGTGCAAGTTCAAGTCATAGCCTATATCCGGTGTTTCAACTAGAAGTACTGTCTTTCGAGGTAAAGGATGTTATTTTTTTCTCAAATGATATTATTTCTTCAATATCATTATGCTGAAATGTTGGTTGGAACTTTTTATCAAATTTGGAACTTTTTCATGTCGGGGTTACTATTCATGAGTTACTATTCACGAGTTACTATTCATGAGTTACTATTCACGAGTTACTATTCATGAGTTACTATTCACGGGTACTATTCATGAAACGTGAAGATGTTTTTTGTGAAATTTCTATCTTTTGGTGTCGGAGTTACTATTCACGTATACGGCACTATTCACGAATACGGCACTATTCACCGAAAAAATGAAATTTCTTCTTTTTGTCCAAAATATCTATTCTGGATACTAGTTTTGATTGTATCCGTGTTTTGATCATTCTTGAATTTTACTTCAGTATGATTATTTATGAAGTATTTTTGAACACAGATTGTTTAAAGTACGAATCCTTAATACTTGTTATTTTGTTTCACTGGATTCGTTTCCTTTAAAATATTTTTCATCACCCTCAGTCCTAAATGATGGTGTTACTGAATATCTTTGGCCTGTAGTGCAAAGATGGTTGATTTTATTATGAATATCTTTGGCCCGTAGTGCAAAGATGTACAGGTGTTGAGATGAACATGAACAATTGATGAATATCTTTGGCCCGTAGTGCAAAGATGAACAGGTGTTTAGATGAACATGACCAACTGATGAATATCTTTGGCCTGTAGTGCAAAGATGAATATTTGATTCCAGATATATATTGATTGATGTTACAGGGATAAAATATCGACGATGAACTTTTAAATTCATATATAGAAGATAGTAGTTTGCATTCTCTACTTAACTCTTCTAATGAATTATTGTTTCCGCTGCAGTTGTTGATTTAAAACTGGTTGTCTATTGTATTCTATTAGATTTTTCCCTGTTGAAGACTAAGGATAATTTGTTGTACATTATCTTAGTCATAATATTCTTTACTGGGCTAGTTGAGCTCACCCTTTTCCTTGTTGTTCCATTTTTTTCTCAGGAGGCGAGAATGTAGCGAGTACTAGTCGGGGTATGGAATGAAGGTTCTAGAGAGAGTTGTTTAGTAGTCCTCACCATTTTTTTTGTAAAATTATGTATCAATAATTATGATGGGGATTTATTTGCATGTGGATATTGTCTAGATGACAATGTTTGTATTCAAACTCACAGCTTATGGGTTGTAAAAGTTGTAGTTGTTTCTGTACCATGTATTTGACAACTCAGAATGGGTTGGGTGGAATGGACCTATTTTGGGGTTGTCACAGTTGGTATCAGAGCTTAGGGATATGATCTCTGGCGGAGATCGGGGAATAGAACTAGGAGGGGAGAGACGAGTAAATCCTTCTCTAGTGTGTCCTACCTAAGCTTATTTGTTGGTCGGTCATAATATAGGGGTATTATGTGATTTGTTAAATTCTTTAATTAACCCTTGTTTTATGACAGTATTTGAGAATGTCGACTGAGAATGTTAACAGTGTAGTAAATGAGACCGTGGAGATGCCTGTACTACCAACGAAGAAAATGTGCAACAGGCTGGCAATGTTCCTCCTGTGAACAACGCCACTGAGCAGACGATGAACGACGGGATGTTTAGGAGCTTTTTGCAGTTCATGCAAAATCAGACGAGGGAGACTCGTGTTCAAAATACAGGAGGAAATGATAGCAATTCACGGGTGGTCACAGCCAAGCAGTTCAAAGAGTTGGGACCACCAGAATTTAAGGGAAAGCCCGATCTGATCATGGCGGAAACATGGGTCAAGCAAATTACCAAGATATTCGATGTCTTGGGATGCACGGAGGAACAGAAGGTTCCATTCGCCACCTTTATGTTCCGTGGCGAGGCAGACTACTGGTGGGAGTCTGTGAAGCGTACACATTTAGCCGCACTCAGCATGTCATGGGAGACGTTTCAGAAACTTTTCAACGAAAAATACTTTCCTGAAAGTATTCGCCATATGAAGGAAGTGGAGTTTATTAGACTAGAGCAGAATAACATGACGGTGTCCCAGTACGAGGCGAAGTTCGCGGAGTTATCCAGGTTTGCACCTCATTTGGTGGAGAATGAGGAACGTATGACGCGGATGTTTCTGAGAGGTTTGAAACCCAGCATACGTCAGTATCTCATTTCTCATAAATTTTCTATCTATTCAGATGTTGTCAACAGGGCTCAGTTGTTAGAGCGAGATAACGAGTACGTTCAACCGAGGGACCATAACCAGGATCATACTGATGACAGCAGTCATCAGAACAACGATAACCTGCGAAGAAAGAAGAATATGGACAAAGGCGGTAACCACTCTGGTGGTAATCGTGGCCATGAAAATAGAAGAAGCGAGTCGGGAGGAGATTTTAAAAAGAGGAGATTTAACAACGACCATGTGAAGACGACAGTACCAGCAGCAACTGGTTCCAAGGGAGGAGAAAGACCACCGGTCTTATGTTACAAATGCGGGAAAGAGGGACATATCAGTCCAAACTGCCCACAACAGTTCAAGTTATGCTATAATTGTGGAAAGGAAGGACATATCGCTCGAGAGTGTACGGTAGCAAAACCAATTCCAGCGGGGACGGTGATTCAAAAGGATGTCCCAGAAAAGTCAAAGTCAACGGTTCCTGGAAGAGCGTTTGTCGTGACCGGTCAAAATACGAGGAACCCGAACGAAGTTATTACGGGTTAGTTAATTATAAATTCTTGCGAAGTTTATACCTTACTAGGTACCGGTTCTACCCATTCTTTTATCTCTCTTGCTTGCGCTCAACGTTTGAACTTGACTACGGAGAAATTAGACTTTGACCTATTTATGGAGACTCCGTTAGGAGAAACTTTCATTACATCCGTTGTTTAGAAATCTTGCTTGATTCAAGTTGGCACTATCACATTACCTGTTAACCTTATTTCTATAGAGATATTTGCTTTTGATGGGATTTTAAGGTTAACTACTCATCATGCCAAAATTGATTGCTTTCGTAAGGTTGTTAGTTTTCATATTCCTAAGCAACCTGATATTCGAACTCAAGCAATCAAACCATTGAAGTCAAACATTTTTATATCAAGCCATGAAGTCATTCGTTTATTGAAAAATGGATGTCATGTTTTCTTAGCCCATGTCATGGACTTGAACAAAAATACGTCAGATTTGAATGATATTTCTGTTGTTAGTAAATTTCCTGATGTATTTCCTGAAGAATTTCTTGGCTTACTCCCAGAGCGTGATATTAAATTTTGTATCAACTTTGAATCCGGTACAAAACCCATTTCTAAAATCTCATATCGAATGACTCCTATTGAACTTCAGGAGTTAAAAACCCAACTATAGAAGTTGATACCCGAGCCTTTATCTGGTGACTTCCTTTATGAAATACACAAAAGCCAGACTCTCCGTAGGGGACGCCATGTTCGTGCGATAGTAAACTGATAGGTGTCATTATAACGTGCTATCCAAGGTTGGGATATGAGTCACAGTTGAGAGTAACCTAAGTCAGTAATCGAAATACGTAGCTTTCTAGGCTTAGTTGGTTATTATCGAAAATTCGTTGAAGGATATTTTCGAATCGCTATTCCATTAACGCAGCTGACTCGTAGAGATACAAAATTCGAATGGAGCAAGGAATGTGGGAAGAGCTTCGAAGAACTCAAGAGGAGACTCATTTCGGCACATGTTCTGACCATGTTGTCTTGGAAAAGCGAACGTGGTAGCTGACGTGTTGAGTAGAAGATCGTATACGAGTACGAATGCGGTATTGTCAAAGACTCATTTCGTATAATTTATAAATAATAGAGATGGAGATGAAAACTCTAAGTACCCACGTGATGATATACGAGTATAATCGACTTTAATCAATAAAGTTAAAGTTGTTCAAGCTACACACTGGAGCTGATGAATTTGAAGAAGGAGGTGCAAGAAGTTGTTATTCCAAAAGTGAGAATTGGCGATGTGAGAAAAACTCAAACCTTCGATTTATTAATCCATTTGAAATTCTCGATCGAATAGGAACTGTGGCCTATAGACTCGTTTTATCGCCAAGTATGATGCGTGTTCATAACGTTTTTTTTACGTATCGATGTTACGTAAATATGTGGACGACTCGAACCATGTTATTGAGTTAGAACCGAACGAAATAGCTGAAGACTTAACGTACGAGGAGGTACCTGTCAAGATGTTGGATGGGAAAGAGCATGTCCTACGAACGAAGGTCATACCACAAGTTAAAGTTTTGTGGAGGAATCATGCTATAGAAGAAATTACATTGGAGTTGGAAACGGAAATAAAAGCGAGGTATCTTTACCTTTTTGAAACATCAGTTACGTACGTCAATTTCGAGGACGAAATTTCATAAGGAGGGGAGGTTGTAAGACCCCGAAAATTTTTAAATAAAAAGGAATTTCCTTTATTTATTTTTTTGAAATAGTAAGGGTGAATTTGATTAATGTGGTTAGATATGGGTAAAATGCGCAAATATTTTAAATAAGCAGGTGGTTATAAAATATTCATTGTTGTCGGGGAATATTCGTTTGGTCGTGGAATATTCTTGCTGTCGGGGAATATTTGTACGACGACGCAGTCTTTTGTGGGCCCCATAACGGAAAGCGATTGGATGAAGAAAACGACAAGTATAAGTTGTTTATAAATAACGGCGTAGTTGTTACCGTTAATACTGTTGGAATACCCGGTGGTTAAAACACAGTAATACGCGTTGTTGCATAGTAGCACACGGTATTGCACCAATTATTGATTCTTACGTAAGAAGGCACTACTCAATAATTGTTACAGTAATTACTGTTCAGTATTTTATGTTATTGATTCAATAATTGCTGCATTGATATTTTATATTACTGTTGTTTCAATAATTGTCACTACACAGTATTTTTCATTATCGAAGCAATAATTCATATTATCTGAATAATATTATTTGATAACATTATTGGCAATGTCTAGAAAGTTCTGTCTAAGGAGAGGTTTGGTCACCTAATTGCGCGCCAGTAAGGAGAAATTCTTATTGGAAAGCCCCCTCTTTCCTGGGAACGGCCTGGTTGCTAGTACTATGATTCTGTAATATTATTTGTGAATAATTAATTATTGATTTATATGATGAGAAAAATATTGATTTTATGTGGATATAGATGGAGAAAATTTTTAATGTGACAATTGTTGAAAATTAATATTTTATCTTTTTCTGATAAAATAATTCATTTAAATATATTATTTTAATAATATATTAATGGTGATATTTTTAATGAATGTGGGATATATGAATATATGAGGAGGAAGAGTATTTTTGTTGTAATAAATATTAAAAACAGATTTTTGGTGTCGGTAGACCTATTTCTTGACTGAAATTTGACTATAGCCTGTAAAATCGCCTGTTTGTGGATTTCGGTCAATTTCTGTTTGGAACTTGGAAAAACTTTCTTCTGCAAAGTTGTAGAGAATTGAATTTCCTATAAAAACTCGCGAGATTCGAATTTTCTGGCAAAGGGGCTATTTTTTATGAATTATTGAAGTTCCGGAGCTCCGAAATAATTGATTTTTGGAAGTTTAAAATATTTTTAATAATAAAAACGTTTTTTTTGGGGTATAACATGTGTTTTGAATGGGTTGAAGTCTAGATTTTCAGATTCAAGAATGGCGTAGAGAATTTTGATATAATAATATATTTTATTAAATTTTCTGCTTTGGTGTTCTAAGCAATTTCCTATAAATAGGTGCTTAGGTTAGAATTGAAAATCACATCAGAAACTGAAGTTTTCTCTCTCTATATTATCGAGCGTATTCTTGTGAGTATTTTGTGTATACTTTGAGTATTGCTATACGGTGCAAGTTCAAGTCATAGCCTATATCCGGTGTTTCAACTAGAAGTACTGTCTTTCGAGGTAAAGGATGTTATTTTTTTCTCAAATGATATTATTTCTTCAATATCATTATGCTGAAATGTTGGTTGGAACTTTTTATCAAATTTGGAACTTTTTCATGTCGGGGTTACTATTCATGAGTTACTATTCACGAGTTACTATTCATGAGTTACTATTCACGGGTACTATTCATGAAACGTGAAGATGTTTTTTGTGAAATTTCTATCTTTTGGTGTCGGAGTTACTATTCACGTATACGGCACTATTCACGAATACGGCACTATTCACCGAAAAAATGAGATTTCTTCTTTTTGTCCAAAATATCTATTCTGGATACTAGTTTTGATTGTATCCGTGTTTTGATCATTCTTGAATTTTACTTCAATATGATTATTTATGAAGTATTTTTGAACTCAGATTGTTTAAAGTACGAATCCTTAATACTTGTTATTTTGTTTCACTGGATTCGTTTTCTTTAAAATATTTTTCATCATCCTCAGTCCTAAATGATGGTGTTACTGAATATCTTTGGCCTGTAGTGCAAAGATGGTTGATTTTATTATGAATATCTTTGGCCCGTAGTGCAAAGATGTACAGGTGTTGAGATGAACATGAACAATTGATGAATATCTTTGGCCCGTAGTGCAAAGATGAACAGGTGTTTAGATGAACATGACCAACTGATGAATATCTTTGGCCTGTAGTGCAAAGATGAATATTTGATTCCAGATATATATTGATTGATGTTACAGGGATAAAATATCGACGATGAACTTTTAAATTCATATATAGAAGATAGTAGTTTGCATTCTCTACTTAACTCTTCTAATGAATTATTGTTTCCGCTGCAGTTGTTGATTTAAAACTGGTTGTCTATTGTATTCTATTAGATTTTTCCCTGTTGAAGACTAAGGATAATTTGTTGTACATTATCTTAGTCATAATATTCTTTACTGGGCTAGTTGAGCTCACCCTTTTCCTTGTTGTTCCATTTTTTTTTCAGGAGGCGAGAATGTAGCGAGTACTAGTCGGGGTATAGAATGAAGGTTCTAGAGAGAGTTGTTTAGTAGTCCTCACCATTTTTTTTGTAAAATTATGTATCAATAATTATGATGGGGATTTATTTGCATGTGGATATTGTCTAGATGACAATGTTTGTATTCAAACTCACAGCTTATGGGTTGTAAAAGTTGTAGTTGTTTCTGTACCATGTATTTGACAACTCAGAATGGGTTGGGTGGAATGGACCTATTTTGGGGTTGTCACATATGTGGTTAGAAACGTGTTAGAAACATTAGATTATATTTCTGTAAACATATTACACCTTGGGTAGGTTGGTATGGTTGTTAGAAAGGAGTTTGTAGTCCTGATTTGGCTTTCTGTAGTATTCTAGATCCAAAATCAAAGAAAGGACCCCCGCCCCGGTGGGCCCTATAAGATCCCAACTTTTTAATGAATAAAATCAAATTTCCTTTATTTATTATTGTGAATAATAATGTATTAATTTGATATAATACTTTGGTTATGGGTGAAATATGCAAATTTTCAAAATAAACAAGTGGTTATATAATATTCATTGTTGTCGGGAAATATTCGTTTGGTCATGAAATATTCTTTCTGTCGGGGAATATTCGTACGACGGCACAGCTATTTTTGGGCCCCATAACGGATAACTGTCGGATGAAGAAAACGACAAAATTGAATAACGGCGTAGTTGTTACCGTTAACTCTGTTGGAATACCCGGTGGTTAAAATACAGTAATACACGTTGCACAGTAGCACGCGGTATTGCACAGTATTGTTGAATTATTGATCCTTACGTAAGAAAGCACTACTCAATAATTGTCACAGTAGTTACTGTTCAATATTTTATTTTATTGATTCAATAATTGCTGCGTTAATATTTTATATTATTGTTGTTCAATAATTGACAATGCACAGTATCTCCATTATCAGATCAATAATTCATATTATTTGAATAATATTATTAGATAGCATTATTGGCAATGTCTAGAAAGTTCTGTCAAGGAGAGGTTTGGTCACCTAATTGCGCGCCAGTAAGGAGAAATCCTTATCGGAAAGCCCCCTCTTTCCTGGGAACAGCCTGGTTGTCATAAATGTGATTCTGTAATATTATTTGTGAATAATTAATTATTATTCATATGATAAGGAAATATTTATTTTATGTGGATATAAATGATGACTTTATTTATGTGGTTATTAATGAAGGAATTAATGCTGAGATATTTTATCAATATTTTGTCGGATTGGAAGTATTTAAAAATCATCCGTTTGTGGATTTCGGGTATTTTTCTGTTTGGAATTTGGAAAAACTCAAAGCTACAAAGTTGTTGAGAATTCGATTTCGTGTGGAATGGACATAAAATTCTTATTTTTCTGATAAACGGGCTATTTTCTATGAATTATTAAAGTTTTTGATTATTGTTTAAATGATAAAACATTTTGGAAAATTCTAGAATTGGTTACTTAGAAATGTGCTCAATTGAATTTCAAATGTGGTGGGTGACAATAGTAACAGGTAAAGCTATCAGGTAGCAGGTTAGTCTTCTATGGCGTTCTAAGCATTTTCCTATAAATAGGGTGCTTAGTTAGAATTGAAAATCACACCATAATTCATAAGTTTTCTCTCTTTCTCTCTCTATATTATCGAGCGTATTCCTGTGAGTATTTTGATACTTTGAGTGTTGTTATACGGTGTAAGTTCCTTCAGCACTATATCCAGTATTCCAGCCAGAAGTATTATCTTTTTTGAGGTAAGGGATGTTATTTTCTTCGTAAGTGATATTATTTCTTCAATATCATTAAGCCAAAATATTGGTTGGAACTTTTTATCAAATTTGGAATTTTTTATGTCGGGTTATTATTCATGAGTTACTATTCATGAGTTACTATTCACGAGTTACTATTCACGAGTACTATTCACGAAGCATGATGATTTTTCTTGTGAAATTTCTATCTTTTGGTGTCAGAGTTACTATTCACGTATACGGCACTATTCACGAATATGGCACTATTCACCGAAAAATGAAATTTTCTTCTTTTATCCAAGGTGTCTATTATGGTTACTATCTATGATTGTATCCATGTTTTGATCTTTATTCTTGAATTTTGCTTCAAAATTTGTAATTATGAAGTATTATTGATCATGGATAAACTGTAATGCGAATCTCTAATATTTATTATTTTGTTTCACTGGATTCGTTTCTTTAACATATTTTTCATCATCCTCAGTCCTAAATGATGATATTACTGAATATCTTTGGCCTGTATTGCAAAGATGAATGATTACCTGACGAATATCTTTGGCCTGTAGAGCAAAGATGAATGATTACCTGATGAATATCTTTGGCCCGTAGTGCAAAGATGAACAGGTGTTAAGATGAACATGACTAACTGGTGATACAAATGAATATCTTTGGCCTGTAGTGCAAAGATGAATATTTGATTCAAGATGTATATTGATTAATGTTACAGGGATAAAATATTGATGATGAACTTTTAAATCTTAGAAGATAGTAGAATTCTTTCTCTACTTGACTCTTCTAATGGATTGCTTATTCCGCTGCAGTTGTTGATCTAAAACTTGTTGTCTATTATATTTTATCAGATTATTCCCTGTTGAAGACTAACGATAATTTGTTGTATATTATCTTAGTCATAATATTTTCTTACTGGGCTAGTTGAGCTCACCCTTTTCCTTTTTGTTCCATTTTTCTTCTCAAGAGGTGAGAACATAGCAGGAACTAGCCGGGGTTTGGAGTGATGGTTCAGGATAGTTGTTTTAGTAGACCTCACTATTTTGTAAAATAGTGTATCAATAATTGTAACGAGGACTCCTTTTGAGTTTTTATACTCTCTATTAGACAATAGTTGTATTCAAACTCACAGTATATGTGTTGTCATATTTTGCACAACAATTGTATTACTGAAGTTGTATTTGTTTTTGTACCATGTTTTTGTATCATAATCACAATCTTTTACCTATTTTGGGGTCGTCACAGGCCCCCTAGTACAAAAACCCCCGCCCCGGTGGGGGGGGGGGGTAGTCTGCCTAGCCAAATTTTTGGAAACAAAAACTAACCGGATATATTTTACTAAAATAAGCATAACGTTTTCATACAAACTTCGATCGAGGTGATTCAAGATGATCCGGAACGAGGACGAGTAGACCTACAACTTTTTTTCTTTAGGTTTTTCAATTGGATATCGGGAACATTGGTCAAAATGGTCATCTTTAGGACTATTATATTTTCAGAGGTAATCGGAGGGCGTCGGGCATGCACGTATGCATGTGTAGTGCTTCTGAAGATAAAAGATGTTCTAAGTTATAAAACATGAATGTTAGTAAACATAATGATGCTTAACATTAATAAATCATGTATTAGATTAGTTATAGAAGCATAGTAAGCATACACAAGAGAGGCAAATCGGACGTGTGACGAATAAAGGTCGAAACGCCGTGATAAATATTAATGAACGCAAAAAGTGTTTTAAGTAAAATGAAATGGATATTATAAAATATGAAATGGGTTTAATATAAAACCAATAATGATTCCTATCAAGATTTAAACACTTGAATGAATTTCGAATATTACATAAGTCAAAAAGTTAACACAATCTAATTGAACATTGTGTGCTAATTAATAGGAAAGATTATGAGATGTGGATTAGAGTTTACATTACAATTACTATGTGTTGTTATGTGACTAATAGTTGATGTATGTGATTATATAATTGTGTAGGGCACGTGAAGTGAAGATAACTATAAGCTGTTAAACTGTTATTGGTAAACAACGATCAATGCAAGTCTTTCAGTTCCTATTTGTTATGTGAACTTGATGATGAACTGTTTTAAATATTTGTTGCAAATAGCATGATGTGTTCTATATATATATTGAAAGTATGAAACGTTAAAGTCAATTTATGACTACGTTGATTGAATAATGAATGTTGATTGAGTAATGAACTCAATCTTTATACTTGTTATATGAAATGCAGCATGTATGTTGTGTTAGTCCAATGTTTATGAGATATATGTTGAGTATGTTATTATGTGTTATGTGATGCATGAAAACTATTTAATTTTGTTGGGTTGTCGAGCTCAACCTTGCAAATAACCATTTTTACAAGTTAAAGATTTAAGGTAAGGATATGTGCTATTTGAATTATAGAGATCCATATTCACGAAGATTACTTATGTTTTATGGGAAATGTATTTAATATTTTGAATGCGACATGTTGTTGAATTGTAAGTTGAGTTATTCGGTGTATATGGATATCTATTTATGATGTAAGACTTTGTATAGTCATTTTGTTGTAACGATTCATGATATAAATTTGAATCGAAGAGATGTAATGTAAAGGTTACGATTTAGGGCAATAAAGAAGGAAATGTATAAAAGTTTTAAATATTCTGCATATTTAGTGATTTTAATATCGAATAATGACGTAAATATAGATTAAAGTTGTATTGTTAACGATCGAGAAGGAGAATATTATTGTATAAATTTTGGGGTCGTTACAATTACCAAATTCTAGTTATTGAGGTTTGTGAATTTTTGTAGTAATTAGGAAAAATTGGGGTTTTGTTTCATAACAAGGAAATCTGATGCAGTTTTTGTCTGCGTACTGGCACAGCTGCGCCGGTACCAAAGGAAGAAACGACGCATTTGTGCCTGTTGGGTTTCTGAAGTCAAGCACCAGTTGCGCCAGTGCCAAGGCTTGGGACAGCGCAGCTGCGCCGTACCCTGAGCAGAGGCAGTGGGTTTTGTTTAATTGCATACCATTGTATGTAGACCTAATCTAATTTAGTATACATGATAAAGATGTTAAACCATAACATAAGATACAATAACAGGTTGTAATGTAATGTAATACTAAATACGAAGTTTTTAAATGATCACTTAAACAAGTTATATAATGAATTAAATGTGATGTTTGCTAAAGTTAGAGGTGAATGATAAAGCTATATGTTACACGATAGTGAATTTTCAGATTCGTGTGAGTGGTTAACCAACATGGTTAGACATTAAGTTAAAGGTTATGACTTAGATGGTGGATTGAACATATAAATCTAACGATAGTATAACAAATCGGTGCTGTGATTTCAATGGTATATGTAGGGTAAATGGCGAACGTTTATTATACTTGTGTAGCTTACACACGAGATAAGTTTCCTAACTTCATTCTCTTTATAATGAATGCAAGCTTCATAACTATGTTTACCTTTAATTGTCAAGCAAGCTTTCTAACCCTAATTTATCAATATGCAAGTTCCTAATTCTTATATTAAAGCTGAGCAAGCTTAATTGTGACGCCCCCAAAACTAGGTATACGTCACCCATCTTGGGTCGCCACTTACATGGTACATAATTCAAATACAAATTACTAATACAACTGTCGTATACAATACGACAAAACATAAACTGTGAGTTTGAATACAATTATTGTCTACTAGAGATTATACAAACTCAAAAGGAATCCTCATTACAATTATTATCACACTATTTCACAAAATAGTGAGGACTACTAATGCTATCCTCTGGACCATCACTCCGTTCCCCGACTCGTCCCAGCTATATTCTCATTTCCTGAAGAGAACAGTGAAAGAAAGGGTGAGCTCAACTAGCCCAGTAAGAAATATTATGACTAAGATAATGCAGAATAAATTATCATTAGCCTCCAACAATGTTAAACTGATAAAATATAATAGACATCAAGTTTAACTGCAGCGGAACAATCAATCCATTAGAAGAGTCAAGTAGAGAATAAAATATACTATCTTTTATGATTTAAAAGGTTTTTCATAACTTTTATCGCTGAGACTCAGCTCAATAAATAATCCACATCATGAAATCATCCCTGCACTAAAGGCCAAGGATATTCTTTAGTATCACGACCACGAATTATCCATGCTCTACGGGCCAAAGATAATCGTGTTTTCATCAATGGTCCTGATCATGCCATAAAACAATTCATCTTTGCACCCTTGGCCGAAGAGCACTCCGACTAGTAGGTCGAGGATATACTCGAAGAAAACTTGCACTACGCTCAAAGCTTTCTTAAACTCTAAAGAAATACGCTCAAGATTATAGAAGAAGAACTCTCTCTATAGTTTCTCTCTCTAGAGTTTCAGTGAATTCGTAAGAAAATAATGAAGGAATGAGCTTCTATTTATAGGAAAATGGAATGCATAGTAAATAATCTATGAACGGTTCAGATTGATTTACTTTAATTTGACGGTACATAATTAAAGCAAAATCTTTTAAATAAAATATAATATATTCTATTTATAATATAATAAAATGAATAACTTTATAAAAGATTTTACTATGCAAATACTATGCAGACACTATGCAAACACTATGCATAATAAAATATAATATATTCTAATTATTATCTAATAATATAGATAACTTTATAAAAGTATTCTGTTTTATATAAAAAGATTTTACTATGCAGACACTATGCAACACAATGCATAATAGAATATAATATATTCTATTTATAGAATAACTTTATAAAAGTATTCTGTTTTATATTAAAAGCTTTTCTGTTTTATTACATTAATAATACCAATAAAATAAAACTTATCACCTTTATTATAATTTCAACCAACGGTCTGAAAAATTAGCACATATCTTCATGGAATAATATTGTACTCAAAAATAATTTGGACCGAAAAGAAATATATATTTCGGGTGAATAGTACCCCGTGAATAGTACTTCTGGAATAGTACCCTGTGAATAGTATCCCGACACAAAAAGTGTCTCAAATACCCGAGTGAACAATACTAGAGTGAATAGTAATCGGGTGAATAGTAACCCGTGAATAGTAACTCGTGAATAGTACTCTGACACGAAAAATACCCCAAATACCCGAGTGAATAATATTCGAGTGAATAGTAACTCGTGAATAGTACTCTAACACAAAAAGTGTCCCGAATACTTGATTGAACAATACTGAGTGACTTATCACATAAACATCAATAATCAATATCGTGTGCTACTATGCAACCACGTGTATTATTGTACTTTTACTACCGAATAGTTCAACAGTTTTAACGATAACACTTCCGCCGTTATACTCATAAAAATATTTTTGTCGTTTTCTCAATCTGACAATAATTCCATTGTGGGGCCCACCAATGATTGTATCGTCTTACGGATATTCCCCGACAAAAAGAATATTCCCCGACCAATCGAATATAATATGACAACTTACATACTTTGCAAAATTTATAAATACTACCCACAATTATAACATTATATCAAATCCACACCATAATATTAAAAAAATTATTTCGAGAAAATTAAATATTTATTCATAAAATCTGGGGTCTCACAATCTCCCCTCCTTATGGAATTTCGCCCTCGAAATTTACGTACGTACTTGGTATGCTGAACAGGTGAGGATACCTTGACTTCACTTCAAATTCTAACTCTTGATGTATAACCTTTGAGTGTTGAATACGATTCTTCTTATCCAAGATTTTAACACGTATCTCCTCACACGTTAAATCATCTGCTATCTCGTCCGGTTCTAAATTAATAATGTGGTTCGGGCCGTCCACATATTTACGTAACATCGATACGTGAAAAAAACATTATGAATACGCGACATTCTTGGCGGTAAAACGAGTCTATATGCCACAGTTCCTACTCGATCGAGGATTTTAAATGGACCAATAAAATCAAGGGTTGAGATTTCCTCTCTTCATCGATTCTTGCTTCTAGAATAACGACCTCTTGAACCTTCTTAATTCTTCATATTCATCAGCTCTGGGTGTGTAGCTTGAGTTGCTTTAACTTTATTGATTAAAGTCGATTCTAATCGTATATTCGTTATCTTCACGTAGGTTCGTATATTCGCACTTGTAAACACATACGATCTTCTACTCAACTTGTCAGCTACCACGTTCGCTTTCCCACGATGGTATTGAATGGTACGATCGTAATCTTCAACAGCTCGGGTCAACGTTTTTGGCGCATGTTACGTTCATTTTAGTTGAAGAAATATTTGAGGGTTTAAGAAATGGGTTTTGTACTGGGGTCAATAAAAAATTCGATTTCACGCTCTAGGGGTAGGCTAAGAAGTCTTCAAGAATACATCAGGAAATTTATTAACAATAGAAATATCATTCAAAACTGTGTCTCTCATCCAAGACTTGGATAACACGTCACATTGATACCTATCAACTTGCCATCGTCATTCACGACATCGCGTACATAAAGTCTGGCTTTGGTGCATTCAACATAAGAAAGTCAACAACAAAAGGACCGAGGCTCTTTACTTATGGCTTTATATGACAATGATTGACTTTAGTGGTTTGGTTGCTTGAATTCGCATAACAGGTTGGTTAGGAATATGAAAGCTAACAACCTTATGAAAAGCATTATGTGTAGTTAACCAATCGATTCCTAAAATCGCATCAAAGGCAAGTATTTTTAAAAAAGATAAGATTGACAGGTAACGTGAAAGTGTCGATTTAAATCAACAAGATTTATAAACAGTGGAGGTAACGAAGGTTTCTACTAACGAAATTTCAACCAATAAGTCAAAGTGTAACTTCTCTGGGGTCAAATTTAAACTTTGAGCACAAGCAAGAGAGATAAAAGAATGGGTAGAATCGGTATCTAATAAGGTATAGACTTCGTAAGAATTTATAATTAACTAAACCGTGTTAACTCCATTCGAGTTACTCGCTTTTTGAGGAGTCACGAAAAACGCTCTTCTTGAAATCACCGACTTTGTTTTGTCCTTATCCGCCTTTGGTGCCACCGTCCCAGCTGGACTTGACTTTGGTGTACGACAAAATTGAGCTAAATGACCTTCTCTTCTTGAAATTTCCACTTCTATTATCTTGGCCCTGATTACCACCGAAGTGGTTACCATTCTTGGCATGATAATTTTCCCCACGATGGTTATCATTGTTCCGATGGCCGTTGCCACAAGTAAGATTATTATCGTGTTGTTGGTCGTTACCTTTTGGTTGTGCTAACTCATTATCGCGCTCTAATAACTGAGCCCTATTCGCAACATCTAAATATAAACAAAGTTTATGAGAAATGAGGTATTGACGTATATCGGGTTTCGAACCTCTTAGAAACATTCGCGTCATTCGCTCCTCATTATCGACCAAATGGGATGCAAACCGGGATAACTCCGCAAACTTAGCCTCGTGGGGCGATACAGTCATATTATTTTGCTCCATTGCTATTCTCAACATTCTCGGATGTCATTTTCAAATGTTGCCACAAAACAATGGTTAATTAACATATCACCTATTATCCATATACTCTGACCGACCAAGTAAATACCAAATAAACTTAGATAGGTCATACTAGCGAAGGAATTCTCCGTCTCTCCCCTCCAAGTTCTATTCTCACATCCTAGCCAGGGATCATATCCCTAATCTTTGATACCAACTGTGACGCCCAAAACAGGTATACGTCACCCATCTTGGGTCGCCACTTACATGGTACAGAATTCAAATACAACTTACTAATACAACTGTCGTGTACAATACGATAAAACATAAACTGTGAGTTTGAATACAATTATTGTCTACTAGAGATTATACAAACTCAAAAGGAGTCCTCATTACAATTATTATCACACTATTTCACAAAATAGTGAGGACTACTAATGCTATCCTCTGGACCATTACTCTGTTCCCCGACTCGTCCCAGCTATATTCTCATTTCCTGAAGAGAACAGTGAAAGAAAGGGTGAGCTCAACTAGCCCAGTAAGAAATATTATGACTAAGATAATGCAGAATGAATTATCATTAGCCTCCAACAATGTTAAACTGATAAAATACAATTGACATCAAGTTTAACTGCAGCGGAATAATCAATCCATTAGAAGAGTCAAGTAGAGAATAAAATCTACTATCTTTTATGATTTAAAAGGTTTTTCATGACTTTTATCGCTGAGACTCAGCTCAATAAATAATCCACATCATGAAATCATCCCTGCACTACAGGCCAAGGATATTCTTTAGTATCACGACCACGAATTATCCATGCTCTACGGGCCAAATATAATCGTGTTTTCATCAATGGTCTTGATCATGCCATAAAATAATTCATCTTTGCACCCTTGGCCGAAGAGAAACCATAGCCATAATCATACCAAAAACTGTCCATCAATGCACTACGGGCCAATGAGGACTTTTTCCACATCATTTGTAACATTACGGTCATGATTATACCGAATAATCCCTGGACATAATCATATTAAGTCCATCTATGCACTAATGCCTGTTGGGTAAAATCTATATACGAACAACACGCAAGTATACGTGGTCAACAAGTAATAAAGTGATAAGTTGAGTATCGTTCCCACAGAGAATTATTTAATAAAAATCACCAAGTACTAACCCGTAACCAACTCAATCTTATTTAAACAAATGAATTTAATGTTATAAATTAAAATATTTAACTAAACTAATTCTAATTACCACTAATTAAAAATCAGATTATGGAGATTTAAGATCACAATTTCACTTATTGTTTCATTTAGGTTAACACACTTCTCATCAATTATTCTCTATCCTGAATTGTTAATCAAGAACACTAAAGTAGTATTAACCACCTCTCGATGCACTAATACCGTATTAACATCAATCCACAATTAAGATAGAAATTCGTTAAACACCTTAATCAACTAACCCACTATATCTCGATGTGAATTACAATTGAAGAAGGTTGAAGAATAAGTTCTCTATACGATTACATGCGATGTCAAGCATATCTCTACCTTAACACACATCAAGTTTAAGTTATTAACAAAATCCTGAACACATGCTATCATGATTAGATCTAAATCTATACTTCATCTCTCGAGTTCATATAGATTATCACGGTAATTGATGGCCAAGCAATTAAACAATTAAGTCCAAATCACAGTAGACAATCCTCTCAATAGAACATAATAATTGATAACGAAGCATATTAAAATAAACTACACAATAAGATCCATTGTAATCTCAAACAAAGAATTAGTTCATGATTATTGAATTAAAACTAAGAATCCACAATTGAATACACATTAAAAGATAAAGATAGAAGAAGATGAGAAGAAATAATCTATTGTCTGTAGATTTGACGCTCCCTCCTTGCTCCTACTTTGAATTTTCAATGGTCTCCAAGTTGCTTCAATCTCCAAATCTAATTAGAACTAGTGTTTTTCTCTAATTTACTCTAATCTAATTTAATAGAATGCTCTCTAATCTCCTCATATTCTCCTCATAATCTTCCCTAATCTATGTTATTTCCCTCCTTTTATAAGTCTTTGTACATGTCTTTAAGTCCTCTTGGAAGTCCTTGAATCAAACAATTTGAAACAATCCTTTTCGGACTCAAATTCGGACAAAATCCGCTCATTTTCGCGTATACCCAGCCCTGGCTGGGTATTTCCTTTGCAAAAGCCCAGCCCCGGCTGGGTAGTAAGCTGCTAAAGCTCCCAGACACCCAGCCCCGGCTGGGTAGTAAGCACATAAACGCCCAGCCCCGGCTGGGTACCAATCTGCCAAAAATATTTTCTGCTGGAACCTCCTCTGCTAAAACTGCCATAACTTCTAAACCGAGAGGAGTTACGAGTCCCGCGACCTATCAAATCGAAGATATCGACGAGATCTACAACTTTTATTCTTTGAGATTTGAGAAATAACGAACGGAGGATGGCCAAAATTGGACTGGAAGTGACTGCTACGCAAAATGACCACCCAAAACGGTGAAGTTCAACGTCCGTCGGTAGAAATGTCATAACTCTTTCATCCGAACTCCGATTTGAATGATTCAAGATGTTCCGCAAAGCTAAGAAAACGCTCTACAATATAGTCCAAGCTCCAAGCCAAGAACATGAATTGAACATAAAAGCATAAACGACGTCCGGCTTGCTTTTGTTTGCATTTTCCGTGCTTTTCCTTACCAATAATCGCTCACATCGCTTCCAAACGTATAACCTACAAAACGAACACAAAATGCATGAAAAGTAACTAAGACATATGAATAAAAACAACTAATTCAAGTAAAAGATACCGGATAAGTAGGTACAAAACCTACTTATCAAATACCCCCAAACTTAAACCGTTGCTTGTCCTCAAGCAACACAACATAATGCAATGCAATGCAATGCAATGGAATGCAACTAATCTATATGCCTACGAATCCAGCAGTATTGATAAACCAAATCTATTCAACCAGCCTTAGAGCAATCAAGTAAACATGATATTACTTCATATCAAAACTAATCAACAATTTCCTAGTCAATCATCAAGTCTTAAATTGTTATCACTGGTATAGTGCGTGTGTGCTCAACAACAATGTTAACTGATATAAAATCAAATTTAACACATAACAAGTCTCTTCAAAGGCATCATACAGTGTAAACTTAAGAAATCCAAAAATAAGCTAGATCCAACTAAAATCAAACAATTACCAATATCGAGGGTTAACATGGGATACTTATGCTTTATTTTCATCTACGGGGGCTTTTTGCTCTTTTCCCGTTTTATTCTTTTTTTTTTCTTTTTTTTTTTTTTACTTTTTAACCATGACTGTGCAATGTCTCATTCCATTAGGCTAACAGTGCTACCCCTTAGCGAGCTTTCGACCAACGACTCCCAGACCATATAAGACCTTAGGGCGCTAGGTTTTAAGATACCCCTTCGGGCGTACTTGCTCAAGTAACAAAGGCCCCGAAACAAAACTAGCCACTGTATTTTTTCATTTTTTTTTCTTTTCTTTTTTTTTGAAGCTTATATATCCCAATTTTTTTCTCGAACTTAAGTTTTATCGAACTTTAGTCATCACTACTTATTCTTCTCATTCTTTCATTCAAACTAGCATTATCCTTTAGAGTCACATTATGTATCAATTTAAACTCAATCAATCAACAAGTTGTTTTTATTGTGCTATCCTTATTATACCAGTTTCAAACAGAAAAAGATTCAATTCATAACAAGAAATCACATCAAAAGCTCTAATAATCAGTATTATACTTGTCTACTCAATCCCATTCTCATCATTGGCCAAAATAAACTGTAAATATCAAACAGCTGGACTTATGCAAGATGAACATAGTAACTAACTATTATTTTTGAATTTTTGAATATTTGATTTTTTTTTTTTTTTTATAATGAACCTAAACTAAATTAACAACATATGCAAAATAACATAACATAAACTAAACATGCGATAATGAATTAAACAAAACTCCCCCAAACTTAGCAATTACAATGTCCTCATTGTAAGAATATAACGATAAATAGAAGAGAACTTCCCTGTAATCAGCTAAGCGTGAGTTGATGGTGGCGATGGCTGCGACGATCATTTTGCTATCCATTGGACCTCCAATACCTGCAATGAAGAGAGACAACATGGATTAGATTATAAGAGAGCTTAATAAGTAAATTAATTCCTATCTACTAAATAAACTAGTAAAGCATATAAATATAAAAAATTCCTGGGTTGCCTCCCAGTCAGCGCTTGATTTATAGTCTTTCAGCCTGACTTTTTCTGGTCAATGCTATCCAATTCCTCTTCGAAAGTTGAGGAACCCTCCATCCATCGGAAATAATGTAGCTTTTGGTAGGTTCCCATTTGTGATAGTTAATGCATCAAAGTCACCTAGCATGCTCTGATTTGGTAAGATCTCAATCAAGAACGTCCCACAGCTAGGTGTTTTCTTCATTGTGTATGTGATCACTTTGGGGCATGGAAGCTTGTCACACACAATGTGCTCTTCGTCTATCTTCTCTTTCTCGTCCCACCATGGATTCAAAATTGTACTCACTCTTATGTCAATAAGATCTTCGCCGACGACATGACTACCAAGCGAGCACGGTTTTGCAAATCTAACCAGATCGTTGAACTTTGGTGGAGACCCATTTAGATCTTTGTGGACCTCTATTTCATTATCCCCAATTGTCTCCACACTTCCTATACCTTGTGGCTCATCCAGTTGCAGATTTGGTTCGGGTTCTCCGTCAATTTCGTCATCCATGTCATAAAACCAAGTGTTTGGAGGAAGGTTGCTTACGACTTTGGTCATTTGCTCTATCTGATCCGCAAGATTTTGAATTGACCTCGCTTGATTACTCATTCTCTCCTCATTTGATGCTATGAACTTGGACACCAATTCCTCCAACCTTGAACTTTCAATTTCAGTCTCGGAAGCCATGTATTGAGGACCATTGGTTGAGGTAGTGAGGAGTTGTTCCATTCGATTATTAAAATTTTGGGTTGATAACTCCTGACTCATTATCATCTCTTCTTTTTCTGCTATAATCCTTAACATGAATTCCTTGAAATCTGAATTATCTTCTTGTTGCATTGGAGGTGGATTTAAGAAATTTGATGGATATGTTGGATTTGGAGCAGAGTATTGGTCTTGATAGTTGTAGCTCCCTGAAGAATCCGGGTGATACCCCCAAACTTGATGGTAATTATCATATGCATACTGGTTGAGGTAGTTACCACCATACTGTACCGGCCCAAGATTAATGGTGCATTGATTACTCGGGTGATTGCCAGCACAATAGCCACAGGTAACTGCCATCCTTCGACTCTGTTGGGCTGCGATAACGTCCAACTCCCTCGAAAGTTCTTCAATTTGTGCTGACATTGCGGAGAGTGTCGCGAGTCTGTCAATCTTCGCTTCCTTTGGTTGAGTCATGTTCGTGTATGGCCATTGATACGCAAAGTCATCCATGGTACCTGAAAAGAGAGAAATATAGGAAGAGAATTAAAAATAAAAATAAAAATGTTTAAATTAAGACTAATTTGATTGAAGCTAATATTGGTAAAACTATATTAAACTAATTCCCCGGCAACGGCGCCAAAAACTTGTTGGGTAAAATCTATATACGCACAACACGCAAGTATACGTGGTCAACAAGTAATAAAGTGATAAGTTGAGTATCGTTCCCACAGAGAATTATTTAATAAAAATCACCAAGTACTAACCCGTAACCAACTCAATCTTATTTAAACAAATGAATTTAATGTTATAAATTAAAATATTTAACTAAACTAATTCTAATTACCACTAATTAAAAATCAGATTATGGAGATTTAAGATCACAATTTCACTTATTGTTTCATTTAGGTTAACACACTTCTCATCAATTATTCTCTATCCTGAATTGTTAATCAAGAACACTAAAGTAGTATTAACCACCTCTCGATGCACTAATACCGTATTAACATCAATCCACAATTAAGATAGAAATTCGTTAAACACCTTAATCAACTAACCCACTATATCTCGATGTGAATTACAATTGAAGAAGGTTGAAGAATAAGTTCTCTATACGATTACATGCGATGTCAAGCATATCTCTACCTTAACACACATCAAGTTTAAGTTATTAATAAAATCCTGAACACATGCTATCATGATTAGATCTAAATCTATACTTCATCTCTCGAGTTCATATAGATTATCACGGTAATTGATGGCCAAGCAATTAAACAATTAAGTCCAAATCACAGTAGACAATCCTCTCAATAGAACATAATAATTGATAACGAAGCATATTAAAATAAACTACACAATAAGATCCATTGTAATCTCAAACAAAGAATTAGTTCATGATTATTGAATTAAAACTAAGAATCCACAATTGAATACACATTAAAAGATAAAGATAGAAGAAGATGAGAAGAAATAATCTATTGTCTGTAGATTTGACGCTCCCTCCTTGCTCCTACTTTGAATTTTCAATGGTCTCCAAGTTGCTTCAATCTCCAAATCTAATTAGAACTAGTGTTTTTCTCTAATTTACTCTAATCTAATTTAATAGAATGCTCTCTAATCTCCTCATATTCTCCTCATAATCTTCCCTAATCTATGTTATTTCCCTCCTTTTATAAGTCTTTGTACATGTCTTTAAGTCCTATTGGAAGTCCTTGAATCAAACAACTTGAAACAATCCTTTTCGGACTCAAATTCGGACAAAATCCGCTAATTTTCGCCTATACCCAGCCCCGGCTGGGTATTTCCTTTGCAAAAGCCCAGCCCCGGCTGGGTAGTAAGCTGCTAAAGCTCCCAGACACCCAGCCCCGGCTGGGTAGTAAGCACAAAAACGCCCAGCCCCGGCTGGGTACCAATCTGCCAAAAATATTTTCTGCTGGAACCTCCTCTGCTAAAACTGCCATAACTTCTAAACCGAGAGGATTTACGAGTTCCGCGACCTATCAAATCAAAGATATCGACGAGATCTACAACTTTTATTCTTTGAGATTTGAGAAATAACGAACGTATGATGGCCAAAATTGGACTGGAAGTAACTGCTACGCAAAATGACCACCCAAAACGGTGAAGTTAAACGTCCGTCGGTAGAAATGTCATAACTCTTTCATCCGAACTCCGATTTGAATGATTCAAGATGTTCCAGAAAGCTAAGAAAACGCTCTACAATATAGTCCAAGCTCCAAGCTCCAAGCTAAGAACATGAATTGAACATAAAAGCATAAACGACGTCCGGCTTGCTTTTGTTTGCATTTTCCGTGCTTTTCCTTACCAATAATCGCTCACATCGCTTCCAAACGTATAACCTACAAAACGAACACAAAATGCATGAAAAGTAACTAAGACACATGAATAAAAACAACTAATTCCAGTAAAAGATACCGGATAAGTAGGTACAAAACCTACTTATCAATGCCACAGATTACTTTCAACATAACATAAACATGAGAATGATGACAATGATAAAAGAATTCAATTAAACAAGTTCAAGAATTAATTTGTCCAGTAACCAATAACGTCCAAATTGTCAACATGATACTTCTTTGTAGAATAAAATTCAAGAATGCTCAGAAGAATATTTCCATGAAAAATAATGGATGAAGCGCAAATATCAAGGATATTCCACTAATTTCATGGAGTATAGAAGTCAAAATTTTAATCAACTGAGTATAATACCGAATGGAATAACAAAAGATATCACCATGCATGCGATACTTCGCATAGACGGTTATTCCAACAGAATAATAATAACGGAACTAGGTCAGGTGAAATTCACACCGACAGGATGTTCCAACAGAATAATAAATGCGGAATAATAACTGATGGAACCAGGTCCGGCGTATAGCACAGACAGGATATTCTGACAGAATAATAAAGATGGAATAATAAAAATAGAACCAGGTCCGGCGTATAGCACAGACAGGATATTCTAACAGAATAATAAAGACAGAAGAATAGAAGAATGTCACCAAGTATAGGGTAGCCCGCGTATACAGGTTATTCCAACAGAACAATAAAGAAATGGAATAACAGAAGTTCTCTTCTTGAATACAAAAGAATAATATCCCTTACGAGTACAACAAATAATATTCCCTACCTTTAAAAGAAAAGCACTCCGACTAGTAGGTCGAGGATATACTCGAAGAAAACTTGCACTACGCTCAAAGCTTTCTTAAACTCTAAAGAAATACGCTCAAGATTATAGAAGAAGAACTCTCTCTATAGTTTCTCTCTCTAGAGTTTCAGTGAATTCGTAAGAAAATAATGAAGGAATGAGCTTCTATTTATAGGAAATGGAATGCATAGTAAATAATCCATGAACGATTCAGATTGATTTACTTTAATTTGACGGTCCATAATTAAAGCAAAATCTTTTAAATAAAATATAATATATTCTATTTATAATCTAATAAAACGAATAACTTTATAAAAGATTTTACTATGCAAATACTATGCAGATACTATGCAAACGCTATGCATAATAAAATATAATATATTCTAATTATTGTCTAATAAAACAGATAACTTTATAAAAGTATTCTGTTTTATATAAAAAGATTTTACTATGCAAAATACTATGCAGACACTATGCAACACTATGCATAATAGAATATAATATATTCTATTTATAGAATAACTTTATAAAAGTATTCTGTTTTATATAAAATGCTTTTCTGTTTTATTACATTAATAATACCAATAAAACAAAACTTATCACCTTTATTATAATTTCAACCAACGGTCTGAAAAATTAGCACATATCTTCATTGAATAATATTGTACTCAAAAATAATTTAGACCGAAAAGAAATATATTTTTTGAGTTAATACTACCCCGTGAACAGTACTTCGGGAATAGTACCATGTGAATAGTACCCCGACATAAAAAGTGTCTCAAATACCCGAGTGAACAATACTAGAGTGAATAGTAATCGGGTGAATAGTAACCCCTGAATAGTAACTCGTGAATAGTACTCCGACACGAAAAATACCTCAAATACCTGAGTGAATAATATTCGGGTGAATAGTAATTTAGGTGAATAGTAACCTGGGAATAGTAACTCGTGAATAGTACTCTAACACAAAAAGTGTCCCGAATACCCGATTGAACAATACTGAGTGACTTATCACATAAGCATCAATAATCAATATCGTGTGCTACTATGCAATCACGTGTATTATTGTACTTTTACTACCGAATAGTTCAACAGTTTTAACGGTAACACTTACGCCGTTATACTCATAAAAATATTTTTGTCTCCGACAATAATTCCATTGTGGGGCCCACCAATAATTGTATCGTCTTACGGATATTTCCCGATAAAAAGAATATTCCCCGACCAATCGAATATAATATGACAACTTGCATACTTTGCAAAATTTATAAATACTACCCACAATTATAACATTATATCAAATCCACACCATAATATTAAAAAAATTATTTCGAGAAAATTAAATATTTATTCATAAAATCTGGGGTCTCACATTATTGATTCCATCTTGTTTATGATGATACAAGCTCTTGTATTCTAATTCTTTACATTGAACGAGTTTCCCAATCCTAACTCTCGTTCTTACTATTCAAAGCATACATTGTTTAACTTCATTGTTCCAAATGAGATTTCCTAACTCTTTTAGATGTAACACTTTGCATATATACCATGTCTATTCAATTTTATATTGTCATTATTTGATCTTTGACTTAAAGTATCATTGTTCAATTCTATATTATTGTGTTGAACCATCGAATATAAAGCAAGCTCTTATTGATTGGACTAAGCTGTAATTGAATAGTGCTCTAAAATTCTAGAACCACTGATAAGCTAGTTCCAAACGAAAATTTCTTTAGTGCAGAAATTCTAAAGTCAAACTGAGATGAATAACCCTAGTATAGGGGATTTTGTACGTATTAGCGTTTAGATATTTGTGCACAATATATGGTACAAAGGGCCGATCCCCCTAAGTACATAAGGAAGGGTCTATATAGTCTAAACGACTGTTAAGGTTGAGGTAAAACACCTAATTACCGGGGACATAGTTCGTGGTCTTAAGACCCTCAGATATAAATCTTGAATTTGTTCTCTATTCTTGATTCATAGAACGAGTTCCATATTATCCAGTAACCATTGTTTAATCTCATGTTGTTGCTATTATTATTCTTTATAATAGTGGAAAATTGTTTGCTCACTCTTGTAATTAACTTTGCAGCTAAAGTTGAGAAAGTCGATGATCCATCTTCTAGCAAAGGAAAGAGCAAGATATCCAAGTGATGAAGACTTATTTACTTAACTAAAAATTATGTTATAAGAATTTTGTTAATTTGTGATGTGTTCTGCAGACTTATGTAATAATTAAAGGTTAGATTACCTGAGATTATTTTAAGCTGATGTAACCCTTTAATGGGAATATTATTGTTTAAGTTATTTAAGTTATGTCTTTATCTTTTATTGTGGGTAGTTAGATATAATTGTTTTTGGATAGTGAGCACCAAATCTTGTGGGAATGAAGTACCCAGATTTGGGAGTGTCACACTTATACTCAAGAGAAATAATCACAATACTATAGAATAAGTATTTCTGATATTGTAATGGTGTGTTAAGGAAGGAGGGTTTATATAACACCCCTTTCCCGAAAAAGAAAGAGAGGTCACGTACAAAGCACAACAAACCTCAAAATACGTAAACAGAACACTAATAACTTCAAAATATTAATAGTTGTGATCCATTAATAACGTACTAAATACAATTCTCCAAACATAGTAAAAATAATCAAAAATTCAAATTCAAATCAACCTAGATGGTCAAAGGCAACACTCTCATCACATTAGCCCTGAATCACCCCCGCAAACCTGTCTGAAGAAAAATACAGCATGAGCCAATTTTCCAGTACGGATATAGATGTACCACTAATATACGAAATCAACTGAGACAAAATATTAAACAAAGCCTCAAGTGTAAATATTGACGAAAATATAATCTCCAAAGATCTGAATAAAATATATATGAATCAACAGAATTGACGAAACCAATAGAAGAATAAAGAAATAACGAACTGAAGTAACTAACTCAATGAATTGAACTGAACATAAACAAACAAAACTAATTCAATGAAATAATAGGCTGAATCAAATGGTTAGGTGTTATTTCATACCGAATGAGCTCAGAAAATATATATTGTCACACATGCAAGTCAAAATAATGCCACACAGGCAAATCAAATGATGCCACATAGACAACCAAAATAATGCCACACAGGAAAATCACACATTGGACTGTGAATCTAAATGTATGCAAATCGGATAGGTGTGTTTGGCACAACATCACAAATCCGCATAACAGAAAACTAGGGTTAACCCATACGCCTCTCACAACAAAACACCAAATGGCCCATTTCCTCCGGAGCCCAAACGGAGACGTCGTGGACTGATCACACTGCCACAGAAAGTGTCATGCCTCTCGTGCCAAGACGACATGCATGTGGTACCCCCAAGGTGGTTATAGCTCAGGTATACCCTACAGTATATTCTAACAAAAATATCATATCACAACACATGCGACATAATACCATCAAAATAGGAATCATGTCACAACACATGTGACATAAAACTAATAAAAATAGATACCGTGTCACAACACATGCGACACAATATCCACAAAAATGGGATTCTAATGTATATGTTGAACCAGATCAAATCATAATGTCTCCAAAAGAAGGTAACAACATATATCGCTCTACAAATATCCAAATAAATTCTAGACATGATAACCCAATTCAAAGAGTACAAGTACGAGTCCAATGTGTCAACTCCAAAATAAAAGTAATATATGAATTTCACAGCAAATAATTATGTGAAATCATAATAGAATTCGAAATAAGGGACAAGACAAACAAATCAAATTTAACAAGAGTCTCGCTGAAAAAAATTATAGAATATGTACAAATTTTAATAGAATGAAAAGAGTTTAAATTTTTGAATACAGCCAAAGTATCAATTATCAAATTTCTATTTAAGATTTTCAATATGATTATAAGAAAATAAATGATGAGATATCACGAGATACAAAGAATGCAACCATAATCAAAGGAGTGGAGTACGGAATCCGTACTTGAATATAATACCAAAATAATTCACCGAACCCAAATATCACACCGCTAAATCTCCTCAATTCGATCTATATAATTACCAAATCACATAAGACGACTAATTAAATTACTAACTTATAAAATTTATGAACTTTCTTTTTATAATTTAACTGTTTCAACATTAGTTCATATATCCTCTACAATTAAGACCATGTTCAATACATTTTGCTAATACAAAAGTATCATTTTAATTTAATATACTTAACATTATAATAAAATAGATATAATTATATTAATTCTTAAATAACGTATAATATTATTACTAAGTTGCTGACTCAATATACAATTATTATTATATATATTAATGTACCGAAGTTAGTGCTTAAAGTTTAGCTGCAACATGTAATCATTATATATATATATATATATATATATATATATATATATATATATGACTAATCGAATATATCAAGCACGGTATACACATTGTATTCAAAACACAATCATTAATTACCTTCAGAAGATGAGCATATGATGAAATTTTAATAATATTGTTCTCAGTTTTTTTGTTTTTTTTAATTTCGCCTCCTTTGATCTCTCCCTTTTCCGCCTCTTCCCTTTTCCGCTTTATGCAATATAGATCTTAGGGAAACCCTAATATTAATATATTAGGATTACGTTTATTATAATTAATTTAAACCCGTCAAATAAAATTTGGCTCAATTAGTTTAACAAACCCAACTTAAATAATTTAAAAGTAGTTTGACCCAATTAGTATAAAGGCCCAAATTAATGTAATCACATACTTATTATAGTCCACATAAACTAAATATAATTTGACTCAAACTGCCAAAGATAAGAAAAGCTTAATTAAAATATTTAAAATATAAATTTAAAAGTCATTTATTTTATTTTAATCTTTTTTTTTTCGGAGTATTACAGGTTACCCACTATTTATAGTGCAGCGGAGGGAGAAAAGAATTAAGCAGGTTGCCTAATTCTGCCTACCTTTCCTGCCTAATTCTTATTTTCTTTCATGCCAAACTTTTCCTTACTTCTTATTGGTTGAGGGACCACCCATTTGGAAGATGAAATGCATTACAGGAGAAATGAAAAATAAGCGTGCACAGAATGGTTTTGGAAAAGAATTCAAAACCAAAATGATAACATTCACTCCACTTTTATTCACATACTAAAAATTATATATCCTTTAAATTATATTAAAAAATTATATTATTATATTATCACATTATTATAATATAATATTATAATAATATATTTGAATGAATATTTTATCGGAGAAGATAATTGACTATCTTTCAACCAATAATTCATGCAACATTTCTTCATTTATATCAAAATTGAATCAATATCCACCACATAATAATTATTCATAATTTATATTATAAGCTCACAATATTAACAACCAGATCATTTCCAGAAAGAGGGGGCTTTTCGATAAAAATTTACCCTTATTGGCGCGCAATTATATAACCTAACCCCTTTGTTCGACAAAATTTTCTAGACATTGCTAATAATGTTAACTACTAATATGAATAATTGTGTCGTGTCAATTATTGATTTCATAATATAAAATATTATGCAGATGATACTGTGACAATAATTGAATCAATAATGCGAGATAATGTGCAATAATTACTATGGCAATTATTGAATGAAATTGAGTGACTTCTTACGTAACAATCAATAATCATAAATATTGTGCAATATCGTGTGTTATTGTACAACCACGCGTATTACTGTACTTTTATCACCGAGTATTTCAACAGTTAACGGTAAAAGTTTTGTCGTTATTTTTATAAAAAGGTTATTTCTGTCGCTTTCTATATCTGACAGTTATTCTGTTATGTGGTCTACTAATGATTGTGTCGTCGTACGGATATTCCCCGATAAAAAGAATATTTTCCGACCAAACAAATATTTTATGACCATTTGCTTATTTTGTAAAATTTGCACATTTCACCCATAACTAAAGCATTATATCAATTCAACACCTTATTATTTAAAATAATAATTAGAGAAATTAAATCTTTATTCGTAAAAAATTAGGGTCTTACAACCTCCCCTACTTATAAAATTTCGTCCTCGAAATTGATGTACATACCTGGTATGTCGAAAAGGCGAGGATACTTGGTTTTTATTTCAGATTCTAACTCCCATGTCATTTCCTTAATATCATGATTTCTCCATAAAACTTTGACTTGAGGTATAACGTTTGAGCGTAAAATGTGCTCCTTCTTATCAAAGATTATAACAAGTACCTCTTCATACGTTAAATCTTATGTTATCTCGTCTGGTTCTAATTCAAAAATGTGGTTCGGGTCTTTCACATATTTACGTAGCATGGATATATAGAAAATGTTATGAACATGAGAAATAGTTTGTAGTAAGGCGAGTCTATAGGCTATAGTTCCTACTCGATCGAGGATTTTAAATAGACCAATGAATCGAGGGTTGAGCTTTTCTCTCTTTTCGAATCTCGTAACTCTTTTCCATGGAGCAACACGTAACAATACATGATCTCCAATATTGAACTCCTCTTCCCTTCGATGAAGATTGACATAACTCTTTTGTCGATCTTATGAGGTTTGTATACGTTTGTCGGATCATTTGAATCTTTTTCGTAGTCATGCGTACCATTTCTGGTCCCAACAATATTGCTTCACCCACCTCGTCCCAGCACATTGAAGAATGACACTTTCGTCCATACATCTCCTCGAATGGAGCCATGCCTATACTTGTTTGATAACTGTTGTTGTAGGAGAATTATATCAATGGCAAGTACTTGTCCCAACTTCCTTTGAAGTTTAGGACACATAGTCTTAATAGATCTTCAAGAGTTTGAATAGTCCTCTCTGATTGCCCATCCGTCTAAGGATGATATGCAGAACTGAATCATAGATCAGGTCCCATAGCTTTCTGCAAGCTAACCCATAATCTTGAAGTGAATCTTGGATCTCGATCAGAAACTATGGATATTGGCATACCATGAAATCTCACAATCTTATTTATATACATACGAGCAAGACGTTCAAGTGAATAAGTTTCTCGTATATGCAAGAAATGAGCAGACTTGGTTAATCTTTTGATAATAACCCAAATTGCATTTATACCTTGAGAAACCTTGGGAAGACCAGTAACGAAATCCATGTTGATGTGCTCCCACTTCCATTCTGGAATTTTAAGTGGTTTCAATGGACCTTTTGGTACTTGATGCTCCGCCTTGACACGTTGACAAGTTAAATACATTGAGATAAACTCTGCGATCTCTCTCTTTATATTGTTCCACCAAAATGTATGTCAAAGATCACGATACATTTTATTACTTCCAGGATGGATTGCATACAGTGTGTTGTGTGCCTCCATCATGATTTTTTACTTCAATTCAGAGTCGTTAGGAACACAAAGTCTAGAGTTGACTCGAATTATTCCTTCTTCGTCGATTCTTTCTTCTGAAATAGCATATTCTTGTACTTTCTTCTTCAAAATCATCAGCTCTGGGTCTGTAGCTTGAATAACTTTAACTTTATTGATTAAAATCGGTTCTACTTATATATTTGACATCATCACGTGGGTCCCTGGAGTATTTAACTCTATCTTCATCCTTTGTAAGTCATACAAAATGGGCCTTTGTGTTGACAATATTGCACTCGTACCCGCATATGATCTTCTACTCAACGCATCAGCTATCACGTTCATTTTTCCAGGATGGTATTGAATGGTATGGTCATAATCTTTCAATAGCTCAAGCCAACGTCGTTGCCCCATGTTTAGTTCCTTTTGGGTAAATAAATATTTTAGGCTTTTATGATCTGTACAGATCTCTACTTTCTACCCATACAGGTAGTGCCTCCAGATCTTTAGCGCAAAAACGACTGCTGCCAACTCTAGATCATTAGTAGGGTAATTCTTTTCACATTCTTTGAGTTATCGTGAGGCATAGGCTATGACTTTCCCATGTTTCATGAGAACACATCCTAACCCTCTGCTTGAAGCATCGTTGTAGATGACAAATCCCTCCGAACCAGACGGTATTGTTAGAACAGGTGCTGAAATAAGTCTCCTCTTGAGTTCTTGAAAACTCTTGTCACATTCTTCGCTCCAACCGAATTCTGTATCTTTTCTAGTCAGCTGAGTTAATGGAGTAGCGATTCGAGAAAATCCTTCCACGAATCTCCGATAAAAACCATCTAAGCCTAGAAAGCTATGTACTTCGGTTACTGACTTAGGTTGCTCCTAGCTTTGTATTGCTTTAATCTTTGTCGGGTCAACAGATATTCTTTGATTTGATATCACGTGCCCAAGGAATGCTACTTCCTCAACCCAGAACTTGCATTTCTTCAACTTGGCGTATAGCTTGTTTTCACAAAGCATTTAGAGTATCAGCCTCAAATGTTTCTCATGATCTTCACGGCTTTTAGAGTATATGAGGATCTCATCAATAAAGATGACCATAAAATAATCCAAATATTTCTTAAATACACGGTTCATCATATCCATGAAGGCAGCAGGACCATTAGTTAATCCAAAAGACATGACTAGGAATTCGTAATGCTCGTACCGAGTTTCGAAAGCATCTTTGGAATGTCATCAGTTTTAATCTTTAACTTATGATATCCGGAACGAAGATCGATCTTTAAGAAGAATTTAGCACCTTTGCAACTGGTCAAACATGTCATCAATACGAGGTAACGTGTACCTATTTTTGATGGTGACATGGTTCAACTCCCGATAGTCAATGAAAAGTCGAATACTCCCATCTTTCTTCTTTATGAATAAAATAGGAGCACCCCAAGGAGATGTACTGGAATGAATGAAACCAATATCTAATAACTCCTGTAGTTGGGTTTTTAACTCCTAAAGTTCAATAGGAGCCATTCGATACGGGGTTTTGGAAATGGGCTTTGTACCGGGTTCAATGTCAATACAAAATTCGATTTCACGCTCTAGGGGTAGGCCATGAAGTTCTTCAGGAAATTCATTAACAACATAAATTTAATATCATTCAAATCTAATGTATTTTTGTTTAAATCCATGACATGGGCTAAGAAAGCTTAACATCTATTTTTTAATAAATGAATGGCTTTATGGCTTGATATGATAGTGATCGACTTTAGTGGTTTGGTTGCTTGAATTCGCATAACATGTTGGTTAGGAAAATGAAAACTAACGACCTTACGAAAATAATCAATTTTAGCATGATTATCAGTTAATCAATCAATCCCTAAAATCACATCAAATGCAAGTATTTTTAAAGAGATGTGATCAACAGGTAATGTGAGGGTGTCGATTTGAATCAAACAAGATTTATAAACAGTGGATGTAATGAAGGTTTCTCCTAACAGAGTTTTAACAAATAAGTCAAAGTCTAATTTCTCATAGGTCAAGTTCAAACGTTGAGCACAAGCAGGTGAAATAAAAGAATGGGCAGAATAGGTATCTAATAAGGTATAAATATTGCAAGAGTTTATGATTAGCTTACCCGTGATAACTTTATTTGGGTTCATCGCCTTTTGAGACATCACGACAAACGTTATCCCTTGAACTATTGACTTTGTTTTGTATGTAGCCGTCTTTGGTGCCACCGTACCAGCTGGACTTGACTTCGCTACAGAAAAAAATAGGGATATGTGACCGTCATTTCCACAACTGAAACACACCTTTGAAGGATGTGGACAGTTTGGACTTATGTGTCCCTCCTCTCCGCATCTGTAGCATTTAATCGGAAGTCGTTCACCTCCCCTAGAAATTGTTGTTGGTGCTGCTGCCGACGTCTTCCTGTCATTGTTGAATCTTTTCATTTTTTAATTTCTACTTGATTCACCTCTTCTATTTTCTTGGCCATGATTACCACCGAAGTGGTTACCATTTCTGGCACTCTGGTTATCACCGCTTCAATGACTGTTGCCACTGGTATAACTATTATTGTGCTGCCGGTTGCTGTCTTTTGGTTGAGCTGACTCATAATCCCTCTCTGATAATTAAGCTATATTCACCACATCTGAATACAAATAGAGTTTATGAGAGATGAGATGTTTGAGAATTTTAGGTTTCAGCCCTCTCAGAAACATTCGTGTCATTCTCTCCTCATTATCTACAAAATGAGATTCAAACTGGGATAACTACGTAAAATTTGCCTCGTATTGCGATACAATCATGTTGTTCTGTTCCAGTTTAATGAATTACACCTCCTTCATATTAAGAATACTTTCTGGAAAGTACTTGTTGTTGAATAATTCTTGGAACTTCTCCCAAGACATCTTAAGGGCGAACAGATGAGTACGTTTTACAAATTCCAACCAGTAATTTGCCTCGCCGCATAATATAAAGGTGGCGAATGGAACCTTTTCCTCTTCAGTGCATCCCAAGACATCAAATATCTTGGTAATCTGCTTAATTCATGCCTTTGCCTTTAGTGGCTCTATGTGACACCCCCAAAATAGATATACACAACTCATTCTGAGTCGCCAAATACATGGTACATTACTTAAATTCAAACTTAATTTATACAACTGTCATGCAAAATACGACAACACAATAGTTGAGTTTCAATACAAATATTTTCTCGTAGACAATATCCAAACTCAAATAAAGTCCTAATTACAATTATTTTCACACTATTTTATAGAATAATGAGGACTATTATAACCACTATCTTGGACCATCACTCCATTCCCCAACTAGTCCCAGCTATATTCTTATTTCCTGAAAAGAACAATAAAAGAAAAGGGTGAGCCCAACTAGCCCAGTAAAGATTATTATGACTAAGATAACGTAGAATAAATTATCCTTAGCCTTCAACAGTGTAAAAGCTGATAGAATACAATAGACAATAAGTTTAACTGTAACGGAACAAGCAATCCATAAGAAGAGTCAAGTAGAGCATGATGTCTACTATCTTCTATGATTTAAAAGTTCATCATCAATATTTTATCTCTGTAACACATTTCAATAAATAATCCATATCACCGAATTATCAATGCACTACGGGCCAAGGATATTCGTTAGTATCACATCCACGAATTATCTATGCACTACGGGCCAAGGATATTCATTATTATCACATCCACGAATTTTTCATGCACTACGGGCCAACGATATTCGTTATTATCAATAGTGGTCATGATCATGTCAACAACTGTTCATCAATGCACTACGGGCCAATGAGGACTTTTACCACATTATTTGTTTGTAACATTACAGTTCATGATTATACCGATACGTAATTTCTGGTCTTAATCATACCAATCAATAGTCCATCTATGCACTACGGGCCAAAGATGACTTTCATCACAATTTAAGCATGAGGATGATAACAATGATATAAGAATTCAATTAAGTGAGAGCAATGATACATTTTAAAGATTTATAATTTAATTTATCCAGCATTCAAGAATATCCAAATTGTCAACATGATAACAACTTTATGGAGTAAAATTCAAGAATAATGGGAGCTGTCGTTTACACTCCTAAATTAACCTCACTTTCACTTTACAAATTTAAATAATTAGCACGGTAGTAAGCAAGGATCGATCCCACAGAAAGTGATTTGTTTTATATTTATCCTATGATTTCTAATGAAAATGGAATTTTGAATTAATTAATTAAATTAACAAGAATAAACTAATAAGAATAAACAATAAATAAAAAGCTTCAGTTTTTCAGTTCAGTATCACCTTTTTACAATAATTGATTAATCAAGTGTAAAATTATTTACCCTTTAATGAAACTAATAGCCCTAGGTAACAACAAGCTCTGCTACTCGAAACTCTCCTTAGATTGTCACTCAATGAAACAAGCTCTTCACAAGATTCTAACAATTATATAACCTAGAATAAGCTCTCTAGATTTAATATAATAGTAGCATTAAGAACTAGGGAATTAGACTATTCCAAGCAACAAACACATAAGCTCGGATTGTTTAACTTGTCTTTTGATAATCATAGCAATACTCAAAAGCTTGCCCATAATCAGATATTACTAATTACTACTTGTGATTAGAAACAATATCAATTACACGTAATATTATTCCTTGATCTAGCATATGATATTTATTAACCAACTAAATCATGCAGAAATCAAATCAGTTAAGACAAATAGCATTCAGAAATCAAATCAAATTATCAAGAATGAATTTTATGTGAGAAAGAATTAATAATGAATACTCAATTAACCATTAATTATAAATAAGGTTTAACCTCCCTTAGAACTGAATAAAAAGAACTTAGCTCATGTCTTCAGTCCTCCAATATTATAGATGAGAAAATGTAGTAGATGATTCAATGAATAAAACCTGACTTTCATCCTCTATTTATAGTGTTAGACAAAGTCCTTAATCCTATGCGAAGTAGAAATCCAAATCCTAAAAGGATTTACAAATCATAACTAGTTTCCATAAAGAAATAGAATCTAATTTAGAAATAAATCTTAGTATAAAGTAAATCCTAAAGCTAATAGAAATAATAATCTCATTCCATGTTGAAATCTGCCAAAATCTGCATTTAGAAACTTTTCAAAAATCCAAGATTTTCCAATTTTTGCGCTCAAATTCGCTGGGGCTAATTTCCATTTTCTGTTGTGATGTCCTTTGGTAAAATGAGCATAACTTTTGATCTGGGAGGAGTTACGTGGCCTACTACCTATCTAAACGAAGACATCGACGAGATCTACAACTTTCATTCTTTGAGATTTGACAGATTATGGCTGTATCAAGGTCACAATCAGGCTCCAAGTGACTATTATGCAAATTGCAACTTCCAAACTTTGAGGTTCAACTTCCGTCTGGTTAAAAGATTATAATTTCTTCATACAAACTCCGATTAGGACGATTCAAGATATTTCAAAAAGCTAAGGAAGAGCTCTAAAATAAAATCCAAGTCCCAAGCCAAGACCATGCATCCAATTTAATACTAAAAACCCTATAATTTGCCTTTTTTCCTCATTTCAGCTCCAATTCTTCCTGAAATCAGTAAACACATTAATAAGCTCATATACACATAAAACACGAAATAAAACTAAATATAATGGAATCAAAATAGATGAATAATATGCACTCATCAAATAATATTCATGTATCAAAAATAATTTGGACAGAAAAGAAATCAATTTTTGTCGAGAATATTACCCGGGTGAATAGTATCCTAGTGAATAGTACCCTAGTGAATAGTACTTCGTGAATAGTAATTCATGAATAGTACCCCATGAATAGTACTGTATATATGAATAATGTCGTATGTATGAATAGTGTCCATGAAAAGTACTACAGCATGAAAAGGTTAAAATTTAACAAGAATGTTCAGAAAAATATTTCAGTGGAACGATACTAGATGAAGCGCAAATTTCAAGTATATTCTACTAATTTCAAGGAGTATAGAAGCAATACTTATCAAAATAAGTGTAGATTTAGGAATATGAAGTAAAATAATATTACTTACATACTACAGAGTATGGAAAAAAATATTATTTCTTACGAATATTGAAAAAAATAATATCCCTTACGAATATTGAACGAAAATAATATTTCTTACGAATATTGAACGAAGATAATATCCCTTATGAATATTGAACGAAAATAATATTCCTTACGAATATTGAACGAAAATAACATTTCTTACGAATACGAAAAATAATATCTCTTATGAATATGAAATAAATAATACCCCTTACCTTAAAAGGAGAGTACTTCTGACTGGTATAGCTAGGATATTCTTGAAGAAAACTTGCACTATTTGCTATAATCAAAGTTTCCTTAAACTCAAAAGAAATACGCTCAATATTATAAAAGAAGAATTCTCTGATTCTAGTGTGATTTTTATTTCTAAAACTAAGCATCCTATTTATAGAAGAATGGCAGGATACTATTTAGGAAATAATCACGGACTACACAGAAAAATTCGGACGAAGTTCACAGGCGAAATTTTGACGAATTTTCTGATTTTACTATACAGCACTATGCAACACTATTCAACACTATGCAGTACTATGCAATATAAAACAAAAACTGAGATAACTTTCTACCGATGATTTTGAAAAATGATTAAGTGGGGGTCCATGTAATAAGTCAAACTTATAATAAATACTTCATGACAAACCTTTTATTTATCACAAATCACTTGACTAAACACATTTTTAATTTTTCAAAAATTATTCATCGTTAATATTATGACTCGCAATATTAACAACTAGATCATTCCCAGGAAAGAGGGGTGTAAGAACCCAACTTTCATAAATAAAGATTATTTTTCTCTAAATATCATTTTGAATATTATGGTGTGGATTTAATATAATGTTATAGTTGTGGGTAATATTTATAAATTTTTCAAAGTAAGCAAGTTGTTATAAAATATTCGTTTGGTCGGGGAATATTTTTTTGTCTGGTAATATTCGTACGATGGCACAATCATTAGTGGACCTCACAACAGAATTATCGTCGGAGTTAAAAAATGACAAAATTATCTTTTTATAAAAATAACGACGAAAGTTTACCGTTAACTGTTGAAATACCCGGTGATAAAAGTAAAGTAATACGTGTAGTTGAATAGTAGCGCATGATATTGATTATTGATGTTTACGTGAGAAGTCACTCAATTATACTCAATTATTACTACAGTAATTGCTGCATAATATCTCATGTTATTGATTCAATTATTGTCGCAGTATCATCTGCACAATATTTTATATTATTAAATCAATAGTTTAGATGATAAAGTTATTCATATTATTATTTGCATTATTGACGATGTCTAGAAAGTTCTGTCGAGGAAAGGGGTTTGGTCATCTAATTGCGTGCCAATAAGGAAAAGTCCTTATCGAAAAGCCCCATCTTTCGTAGGAATGATCTGGTTGTCAATATTGTGATTTATAATATTAATGATGAATAAATGTTGAAAGATTAAAAAATGTGTTTATTGAAGATAAAATAATTTTTGCTAAATATTTATTCAATCTTTGATATAAATAAGAAGTCTGTTATGAGACGTTTATTGTAAGTTTTGTTTATTCTATGAGACCCATATGTCCTCATCTTTGAGTCACTTTCGCCAATTGTACTTGCCTTTACCAGACGTCGAACCAATTGTCGTTTCATATTACAGGCGTCGAACCAATTGTCGTTTCACATTACAGGCGTCGAACCACTTGTCGTTTCACATTACAGGTGTTGAACCAATTGTTGTTTCACATTACATACGTCAAACCACTTGTTGTTTCACATTACATGCGTCAAACCACTTGTTGTTTCACATTATAGGCATCAAACCACTTTTCTTTTCACATTGTCAGTCGTCAAGCCACTTGCCTATTCGCATTGCAAGGGCTAAGCCAGATATCTTTTATAAATAGAAGCTTATTTCTTCTTTCATTCTAACCAATTCACTACGACTCACAAGAGAATTCTATAGAGAGAGAATCAGAGAGAAAGAAGAAGAGTATTATGGTATACACTATTGTAGTATCCAATCTCCTACTAAAGTAAGGGGTATTATTTCTTTTGTATTAATAAGGGATATTATTTTTGTTCAATACTCGTATAAAATAATATGTTCTTCCATACTCTGTAATTAGTATTATTTCATTTCAGATTCTGAATTCTATACTCATGTTATTAAGTATTGCTTCTATACTCCTTGAAATTAGTAGAATATCCTTAAAATTTGCGCTTTATCTAGTATCGTTTCACAAGGATATTTTTCTGAACATTCTTGTTAAAGTTTAATCTTTTCATACCGGAGTACTATTCACGGGGTACTATTCATGAAGTACTATTCACTGGGTACTATTCATGACAAAAATTGATTTCTTTTCTGTCCAAATTATTTTTGATACAATTTAATTCTTGAATTTTACTCCACAAAGCAGTATCATGTTAACAATTTGGATATTATTGAATTCTGGATAAATTGAATTATAAATCTTTAAAATTTATTATTGCTCTCATTTAATTGAATTCTCATATCATTGTCATCATCTTCATGTATATATTGTGATGAAAGTCATCTTTGGTCGAGTGTATAAATGGACTAATAATAGGTATGATTATGGTCAGGGATTATTCGGTATAATCATGACCCGTAATGTTACAAATGATGTGGTCAAAGTCATTATTGGCCCGTAGTGCATTGATGGACAGTTGTTGGCATGATCATGACCATTAGTGAAAATATGAATATCTGTGGCTCGTAGTGCATATATAATTCGTGGTTGTGATACTAATGAATATCCTTGGCCTGTAGTGCAAGGATGATTCGATGATGTTGTTTATTTATTTAGCTGAGTCTAAGCGATAAAATTGATGATAAACTTTGTTAGTTCCCCGAGGCACAATAGTTATCTAGAAGGGGGGTTGAATAGATAACTAAAAATTTTTTCATTTTAACTTGTTAGTAGAAAATGATTAAAACTTTAGCAGAATTAATATTAGTTTTAATCTCCCTTAAGATAGTGAGTTTATGAGAGTGAGGCAGATATAGCAGTTATAGAAAGAATATAAGAGACACAATCGTTTTAAGTGGTTCAGAGCACTTAAAGCTCCTAGTCCACTCTTCTACTCCTCGAGTAGGAAATCCATTAAGGATGTCTTTTACACTTTCTGAATTACTTAGATTCTTTCTAGACCAACAGTCTAGGAACTTCTTAGTTCACTCTTGAACTCTTTAAGTCCAGCAGACTTTGCTCTTTTATAGTTCACTTAGAACTCTTCAAGTCCTTCTAACTTGGAACTTTTTCTTCAGTTGATTAGTAGATTTTGAGTTCTTGATGGTTGCTACTCAGTTGTTGTTTAAGCACTTATTCGAAAGAACTGAGTAGCTGAGCAAGCTTTTCTTTTTCTCAGATCGTAGAGTTGAGCGTTGAGAGTTCTTGTACGTTTTTGTTCAATGCTTGCTTACTTCTCTCATCTACTTGATTTGTATATATGTGATCTTGAAAACTATCCGTTGGATCCATCCGTTGAAACATTAAATATGTTTGATCTTTCTGTTCTTTGATGGAGACTTTTTTGCACATCTTCTGAATTGCATTCTGGCCCACTGACACAGTAGACTGCTTTCTCACCTAACACCTAAAAAGGTGTTTTCCCCCTTACCAATGGTACTTTCCTTAGCTTCTTCAATACGCTTTTTTGTTGCATACTAAGGATATCTCTTATGTCTTTGGGACTGGTGAGCACTAAAACGTTTAAAATCCATTCCTCATATGTTGGAGTTTGTCTCCATATAAAGCGTGAGGCTTGATGCTTCTGACATAAGACAGATGATACTCTACGATTCAGATCGTGGTACTCTACGATTTCTCTTAAATACTTGCACACTACGATCTTCGCTTGCTTGAGTTGTAAACTCTATGTTTCTGAGAGCACACTACGATCTCTGAGTTGGCTTGGCAAATGTTGGGACCACTCTTCGATTTTCGAAGAGGCCCTTCAAGGCAGGCACATTATGATTCTTGAAGCTCCACATTTTTGCCTTGACTTCTGCAATCTTGATCAGATTGATGCACTACGAATTCTTTGAAGCCTATCTATTACATCTCAAGATCAACCTAACAGCTTTGATCTTTCTATCTATACATTTATTTCCAGAATGATACACATTAAGAGCTTAGATCAACCTAACAAATTTGATCTATCACTAAGTCTTTGTACATATATTCCTTGAAGGACTTTAAAAATAATCATAAGTATTTATATTTAAACATCAAATCAACATATGCATTCTCCCAACAATCTCCCCATATTTGATGTTGACATAACCAAGGACATTTGTTTTCATGATTATTAGTATCTAGAAGCAATTGCAGGAAATTTAAACATGACTTAGTATTTCAGTGAGCAGCAGAAATTTCTAGAGAATAAACATGAATTTATTGATGATTGATGAGTATTACAATTTAGCTTTACATCAATAAGAATTTAAACTTTCACGTATCTCTATTTCTTTGGTCTTTTGCGTGGAGGATTGGCATACTCCTCAGCTCTTTTTTTCTACTTTCTTCATCCCTTCTTGCTATCTCTTCTAGCTCACTTGGGCTTAAGCTTGGGTTGTGATCATGCCTATTCGTCAATGCAGGATCTCCAATTGGCATTCTTAGGCATGTAGTGGTCACATTTTGTGAGCTGGTAGTTGGCCCTTGACTCCTTATTGGCTGAGCCATTAAGACTTCCTGTTGATCAGATCGTTGAGTTTGATTACTTGATCGTGGAGTCTGTTGATGGCTTCTTATAACTTGAGTGTGGAATTGTCATCTGCCTCTTCCCTGGCTTCCTTGACCTCCTCTGCCTCCTTGACCTCCTCTGCCTCTGCCCTCGGCTCCTTCTCCTTTCCCTTTATTCTCCACCTTTATGTCAGCATCAAGGGTTCGAATGTCTGCTGAGAGGCGATTCAGTCCTTGGACAAGCTCGTTGAGCTGACTTTTAGTCTGAGCAATGTCCTCTCGATTTTCTTCGATTAGATCTTCAGACCGAGCTTCCCTCTGTTGGAGAACTGATAGAATGTTGTCAGTTTGCTTGCCACTGCTGACGTAGAATTTTTGGAATTCTTTGACGGCAGTTTGTAGATTGAGGAAGCTTTCCAACATGTTTTTATTCTGATTTTCTTGAGTTGTCTGTAGGGCAAGGACAACTTCTCTGTGTTTCTTGGCTGCTAGAAAATGAATGTAATCCCGGTCCTTTATGCTTTGAATCATTTTCTTGACAAATTCCTTAAGTGTCTTAGAGAGCGTAGAGCATAGGGATTGTGGGAGTTTATTGGAAGCATTAATCATTCTTGTTAATCGCAGCTGAATGAGGTCAGTGTGTTCTTTAAGACTCTCATCCAGTTCCTTGATCACTTTCTTAGACATTTCTTCCAAGTCAGCTTTTGTGGATAACTCTGAAAGAATTTCATTCAGTTGGGGAGTTTGTGAGGAAGGGGTTTGTCTCTAGTATTGATCTTGTAGTGAGTAGAGGGCAAGATCGAGATTGAAGTATTCGTTGCTGGATGAGGAGGGAATATCTGATGGAGGGGCCTGGGTTTGGATGTTTGGGTTTGGTGACTCTACGATTTGAGGTGGAGACTCTGCAATGAGGCTAGAGTCAGTGATCGTAGAGATGATGGGTTACGGGAGCATTATGAAGTTGATCACATTTGGTTCCTCAGTTATAGATGATGGGTAAGGGATGTTATTTTCTTCTCAAATGATATTATTTCTTCAATATCATGATGCTGAAATGTTGGTTGGAACTTTTTATCAAATTTGGAACTTTTTCATGTCGGGGTTACTATTCATGAGTTACTATTCATGAGTTACTATTCACGAGTTACTATTCATGAGTTACTATTCACGAGTTACTATTCACGAGTACTATTCACGAAGCGTGAAGATGTTTTTTTGTGAAATTACTATCTTTTGGTGTCGGAGTTATTATTCATGTATACGACACTATTCACGTATACGATACTATTCACGAATACGGCACTATTCACCGAAAAATGAAATTTCTTCTTTTTGTCCAAAATATCTATTCTGGATACTAGCTTTGATTGGATCTATGTTTTGATCATTCTTGAATTTTACTTCAGTATGATTATTTATGAAGTATTTTTGAAATCGGATTGTTTAAAGTACGAATCCTTAATACTTGTTATTTTGTTTCACTGGATTCGTTTTCTTTAAAATATTTTTCATCATCCTCAGTCCTAAATGATGGTGTTACTGAATATCTTTGGCCTGTAGTGCAAAGATGGTTGATTTTATTATGAATATCTTTGGCCTGTAGTGCAAAGATGTACAGGTGATGAGATGAACATGAACAATTGATGAATATCTTTGGCCGTAGTGCAAAGATGAACATGTGTTTAGATGAACATGATCGACTGATGAATATCTTTGGCCTGTAGTGCAAAGATGAATATTTGATTTGATTTGAGATATATATTGATTGATGTTACAGGGATAAAATATTGATGATGGACTTTTAAATTCATAGATGTTAGTAGATTTTATTCTCTACTTAACTCTTCTAATGAATTGTTGTTTCCGCTGCAGTTGTTGATCTAAAACTTGTTGTCTATTGTATTCTATCAGATTTTTCCCTGTTGAAGACTAACGATAATTTGTTGTATATTATCTTAGTCATAATATTCTTTACTGGGCTAGTTGAGCTCACCCTTTTCCTTGTTGTTCCATTTTTCTCAGGAGGCGAGAATGTAGCGAGTACTAGTCGGGGTATGGAATGAAGGTTCTAGAGAGAGTTGTTTAGTAGTCCTCACCATTTTTTGTAAAATTATGTATCAATAATTATGATGGGGATTTATTTGCATGTGGATATTGTCTAGATGACAATGTTTGTATTCAAACTCACAGCTTATGGGTTGTAAAAGTTGTAGTTGTTTCTGTACCATGTGTATTTGGCGACAAAGAATGGGTTGGGTGGAATGGACCTATTTTGGGGTTGTCACAGTTGGTATCAGAGCTTAGGGATATGATCTCTGGCGGAGATCGGGGAATAGAACTAGGAGGGGAGAGACGAGTAAATCCTTCTCTAGTGTGTCCTACCTAAGCTTATTTGTTGGTCGGTCATAATATAGGGGTATTATGTGATTTGTTAATTTGTTTAATTAACCCTTGTTTTATGACAGTATTTGAGGATGTCGACTGAGAATGTTAACAGTGGAGTAAATGAGACCGTTGAGATGCCTGTACTTACCAACGAGGAGAACATGCAACAGGCTGGCAATGTTCCTCCTGTGAACAACGCCACTGAGCAGATGATGAACGACGGGATGTTTAGGAGCTTTTTGCAGTTCATGCAAAACCAGACGAGGGAGACTCGTGTACAGAATACAGGTGGTAATGATAACAACGCGCGGCTTGTCACAGCCAAGCAGTTCAAAGAGTTGGGACCACCAGAATTCTGGGGAAAGCCGGATCCGATCATGGCGGAAACGTGGGTCAAGCAAATTACCAAGATATTCGATGTCTTGGGATGCACGGAGGAACAGAAGGTTCCATTCGCCACCTTTATGTTCCGTGGCGAGGCAGACTACTGGTGGGAGTCGGTGAAGCGTACACATCTAGCCGCACTCAGCATGTCATGGGAGACGTTTCAGAAACTTTTCAACGAAAAATACTTTCCTGAAAGTATTCGCCATATGAAGGAAGTGGAGTTTATTAGACTAGAGCAGAATAACATGACGGTGTCCCAGTACGAGGCGAAGTTTGCGGAGTTATCCAGGTTTGCACCTCATTTGGTGGAGAATGAGGAACGTATGACGCGAATGTTTTTGAGAGGTTTGAAACCCGGCATACGTCAGTATCTCATTTCTCATAAATTTTCTGTCTATTCAGATGTTGTCAACAGGGCTCAGTTGTTAGAGCGAGATAACGAGTACGTTCAACCGAGGGACCATAACCAGGATCATACTGGTGACAGCAGTCATCAGAATAACGATAACCAGCGGAGAAAGAAGAATATGGACAAAGGCGGTAACCACTCTGGTGGTAATCGTGGCCATGAAAATAGAAGAAGCGAGTCGGGAGTAGATTTTAAAAAGAGGAGATTTAACAACGACCATGTGAAGACGATAGTGCCAGCAGCAACAGGTTCCAAGGGAGGAGAAAGACCACCGGTCGTATGTTACAAATGCGGGAAAGAGGGACATATCAGTCCAAATTGCCCACAACAGTTCAAGGTATGCTATAATTGTGGAAAGGAAGGACATATCGCTCGAGAGTGTACGGTAGTGAAACCAATTCCAGCGGGGATGGTGATTCAAAAGGCTGTCCCAGAAAAGTCAAAGTCAACGGTTCCTGGAAGAGCGTTTATCGTGACCGGTCAAAATACGAGGAACCCGAACGAAGTTAGCACGGGTTAGTTAGTTATAAATTATTGCGAAGTTTATACCTTACTAGATACCTGTTCTACCCATTCTTTTATCTCTCTTGCTTGCGTTCAACGTTTGAACTTGACTACGGAGAAATTAGACTTTGACCTATTTCTGGAGACTCCGTTAGGAGAAACTTTCATTACATCTGTTGTTTAGAAATCTTGCTTGATTCAAGTTGGCACTATCACATTTCCTGTTAACCTTATTTCTATAGAGATATTTGCTTTTGATGTGATTTTAAGGTTAACTACTCATCATGCCAAAATTAATTGCTTTTGTAAGGTTGTTAGTTTTCATATTCCTAAGCAACCTGATATTCGAACTCAAGCAATCAAACCATTGAAGTCAAACATTTTTATATCAAGCCATGAAGTCATTCGTTTATTGAAAAATGGATGTCAAGTTTTCTTAGTTCATGTTATGGATTTGAATAAAGACACGTCAGATTTGAATAATATTCCTGTTGTTATTGATTTTTCCTGACGTATTTCCTGAAGAATTTCTTGGCCTACTCCCAGAGCGTGATATTAAATTTTGTATCGACTTTGAATCCGGTACAAAACCCATTTCTAAAATCTCATATCGAATGGCTCCTATTGAACTTCAGGAGTTAAAAAAACCCAACTGTAGAAGTTGATACCCGAGCCTTTATCTGGTGACTTTCTTTGTGGAATACACCGAAGCCAGACACTTTGTAGGGGACGCCATATTCGTGCGATAGTAAACTGATAGGTGTCATTGTAACGTGCTATCCAAGGTTGGGATATGAGTCACAGTTGAGAACCACCTAAGTCGATAATCGAAATACGTAGCTTTCTAGTCTTAGTTGGTTATTATCGGAGATTTGTTGAAGGATATTCTCGAATCGCTATTCCATTAACGCAACTGACTCGTAGAGATACAAAATTCAAATGGAGCAAGAAATGTGGGAAGAGCTTCGAAGAACTCAAGAGGTGACTCATTTCAGCACATGTTCTGACCATGTCATCCTGGAAAAGTGAACGTTGTAGCTGACGTGTTGAGTAGAAGATCGTATACAAATACGAGTACGATATTGTCAAAGACTCATTTCGTATAAATTACACATAATAGAGATGGAGATGAAAACTCTAGGTATCCACGTGATGATATACGAGTATAATCGACTTTAATCAATAAAGTTAAAGTTGTTCAAGCTACACACCGGAGCTGGTGAATATGAAGAAGCAGGTACAAGAAGTTGTTATTTTAAAAGCGAGAATTGGCGATGTGAGCAAAGCTCAAACCTTTGATTTATTAATCCATTTGAAATTCTCGATCGAATAGGAACTGTGGCCTATAGACTCGTTTTACCGCCAAATATGTCGCGTGTTTATAACGTTTTTTTTTATGTACCGATGTGGACGACTCATGTTATTGAGTTAGAACCAGACGAAATAGCTGAAGACTTAACGTACGAGGAGGTACCTGTCAAGATGTTGGATGAGAAGGAGCATGTCTTATGCACGAAGGTCATACCACAAGTTAAAGTTTTGTGGAGGAATCATGCTATAGAGGAAATGATATTGGAGTTGGAAACGGAAATGAAAGCGAGGTATTCTCATCTTTTCGAAACACCAGTTACGTACGTCAATTTCGAGGACGAAATTTCATAAGGAGGGGAGGTTGTAAGACCCCGAAAATTTTTAAATAAAAAGGAATTTCCTTTATTTATTATTTTGAAATAGTAAGGGTTGATTTGATTAATGTGGTTAGTTATGGGTAAAATGCGCAAATATTTTAAATAAGCAGGTGGTTATAAAATATTCATTGTTGACGAGGAATATTCGTTTGGTCGTGGAATATTCTTACTGTCGGGGAATATTCGTACGACGGCGCAGTCTTTTGTGGGCCCCATAACGGAAAGCGATTGGATGAAGAAAACGACAAATATAAGTTGTTTATAAATAACGGCGTAGTTGTTACCGTTAATACTGTTGGAATACCCGGTGGTTAAAACACAGTAATACGCGTTGTTGCACAGTAGCACACGGTATTGCACCAATTATTGATTCTTACGTAAGAAGGCACTACTCAATAATTGTTATAGTAATTACTGTTCAGTATTTTATTTTATTGATTCAATAATTGCTGCATTGATATTTTATATTACTGTTGTTTCAATAATTGTCACTACACAGTATTTTTCATTATCGAAGCAATAATTCATATTATCTGAATAATATTATTTGATAACATTATTGGCAATGTCTAGAAAGTTCTGTCTAAGGAGAGGTTTGGTCACCTAATTGCGCGCCAATAAGGAGAAATTCTTATTGGAAAGCCCCCTCTTTCCTGGGAACGGCCTGGTTGCTAGTACTGTGATTCTGTAATATTATTTGTGAATAATTAAATTATTGATTTATATGATGAGGAAAATATTGATTTTATGTGGATATAGATGGAGAAAATTTTTAATGTGACAATTGTTGAAAATTAATATTTTATCTTTTTCTGATAAAATAATTCATTTAAATATATTATTTTAATAATATATTAACGGTGATATTTTTACGATGAATGTGGGGTATATGAGTATATGTGGAGGAGGAGTATTTTTGTTACCAAAAATATTTAAAGCATGTTTTATGTGTCGGTGGACCCTATTTATTGACTGAAATTTGATTATAGCCTGTAAAATCGCCTGTTTGTGGATTTCGGTCAATTTCTGTTTGGAATTTGGAAAAACTTCCTTCTGCAAAGTTGTGCAGAATTGAATTTCCTATAAAAACTCGCGAGATTCGAATTTTCTGGCAAAAAGGGCTATTTATTATGAATTATTGAAGTTCCGGAGCTCCGAAATAATTGATTTTTGGAAGTTTTAATTGTTTTTAATAACAAAAACGTTTTTTACATTTTTTGGGCACAATTTGCACATGTTTAGTGGCTGAAATCAGAAGTCTAGTTGGGCGTATGAAAATTTTAATATAAATTAATATTTTATTAAATTTTCTGCTTTGGTGTTCTAAGCAATTTCCTATAAATAGGTGCTTAGGTTATAATTGAAAATCACACCAGAAACTGAAGTTTTCTCTCTCTATATTATCGAGCGTATTCTTGTGAGTATTTTGAGTATACTTTGAGTATTGCTATACGGTGAAAGTTCAAGTCATAGCCTATATCCGGTGTTTCAACCAGAAGTACTGTCTTTCGAGGTAAGGGATGTTATTTTCTTCTCAAATGATATTATTTCTTCAATATCATGATGCTGAAATGTTGGTTGGAACTTTTTATCAAATTTGGAACTTTTTCATGTCGGAGTTACTATTCATGAGTTACTATTCATGAGTTACTATTCACGAGTTACTATTCATGAGTTACTATTCACGAGTTACTATTCACGAGTACTATTCACGAAGCGTGAAGATGTTTTTTTGTGAAATTACTATCTTTTGGTGTCGGAGTTATTATTCATGTATACGACACTATTCACGTATACGATACTATTCACGAATACGGCACTATTCACCGAAAAATGAAATTTCTTCTTTTTGTCCAAAATATCTATTCTGGATACTAGCTTTGATTGGATCTATGTTTTGATCATTCTTGAATTTTACTTCAGTATGATTATTTATGAAGTATTTTTGAAATCGGATTGTTTAAAGTACGAATCCTTAATACTTGTTATTTTGTTTCACTGGATTCGTTTTCTTTAAAATATTTTTCATCATCCTCAGTCCTAAATGATGGTGTTACTGAATATCTTTGGCCTGTAGTGCAAAGATGGTTGATTTTATTATGAATATCTTTGGCCTGTAGTGCAAAGATGTACAGGTGATGAGATGAACATGAACAATTGATGAATATCTTTGGCCGTAGTGCAAAGATGAACATGTGTTTAGATGAACATGATCGACTGATGAATATCTTTGGCCTGTAGTGCAAAGATGAATATTTGATTTGATTTGAGATATATATTGATTGATGTTACAGGGATAAAATATTGATGATGGACTTTTAAATTCATAGATGTTAGTAGATTTTATTCTCTACTTAACTCTTCTAATGAATTGTTGTTTCCGCTGCAGTTGTTGATCTAAAACTTGTTGTCTATTGTATTCTATCAGATTTTTCCCTGTTGAAGACTAACGATAATTTGTTGTATATTATCTTAGTCATAATATTCTTTACTGGGCTAGTTGAGCTCACCCTTTTCCTTGTTGTTCCATTTTTCTCAGGAGGCGAGAATGTAGCGAGTACTAGTCGGGGTATGGAATGAAGGTTCTAGAGAGAGTTGTTTAGTAGTCCTCACCATTTTTTGTAAAATTATGTATCAATAATTATGATGGGGATTTATTTGCATGTGGATATTGTCTAGATGACAATGTTTGTATTCAAACTCACAGCTTATGGGTTGTAAAAGTTGTAGTTGTTTCTGTACCATGTGTATTTGGCGACAAAGAATGGGTTGGGTGGAATGGACCTATTTTGGGGTTGTCACAGTTGGTATCAGAGCTTAGGGATATGATCTCTGGCGGAGATCGGGGAATAGAACTAGGAGGGGAGAGACGAGTAAATCCTTCTCTAGTGTGTCCTACCTAAGCTTATTTGTTGGTCGGTCATAATATAGGGGTATTATGTGATTTGTTAATTTGTTTAATTAACCCTTGTTTTATGACAGTATTTGAGGATGTCGACTGAGAATGTTAACAGTGGAGTAAATGAGACCGTTGAGATGCCTGTACTTACCAACGAGGAGAACATGCAACAGGCTGGCAATGTTCCTCCTGTGAACAACGCCACTGAGCAGATGATGAACGACGGGATGTTTAGGAGCTTTTTGCAGTTCATGCAAAACCAGACGAGGGAGACTCGTGTACAGAATACAGGTGGTAATGATAACAACGCGCGGCTTGTCACATCCAAGCAGTTCAAAGAGTTGGGACCACCAGAATTCTGGGGAAAGCCGGATCCGATCATGGCGGAAACGTGGGTCAAGCAAATTACCAAGATATTCGATGTCTTGGGATGCACGGAGGAACAGAAGGTTCCATTCGCCACCTTTATGTTCCGTGGCGAGGCAGACTACTGGTGGGAGTCGGTGAAGCGTACACATCTAGCCGCACTCAGCATGTCATGGGAGACGTTTCAGAAACTTTTCAACGAAAAATACTTTCCTGAAAGTATTCGCCATATGAAGGAAGTGGAGTTTATTAGACTAGAGCAGAATAACATGACGCTGTCCCAGTACGAGGCGAAGTTTGCGGAGTTATCCAGGTTTGCACCTCATTTGGTGGAGAATGAGGAACGTATGACGCGAATGTTTTTGAGAGGTTTGAAACCCGGCATACGTCAGTATCTCATTTCTCATAAATTTTATGTCTATTCAGATGTTGTCAACAGGGCTCAGTTGTTAGAGCGAGATAACGAGTACGTTCAACCGAGGGACCATAACCAGGATCATACTGGTGACAGCAGTCATCAGAATAACGATAACCAGCAGAGAAAGAAGAATATGGACAAAGGCGGTAACCACTCTGGTGGTAATCGTGGCCATGAAAATAGAAGAAGCGAGTCGGGAGTAGATTTTAAAAAGAGGAGATTTAACAACGACCATGTGAAGACGATAGTGCCAGCAGCAACAGGTTCCAAGGGAGGAGAAAGACCACCGATCGTATGTTACAAATGCGGGAAAGAGGGACATATCAGTCCAAATTGCCCACAACAGTTCAAGGTATGCTATAATTGTGGAAAGGAAGGACATATCGCTCGAGAGTGTACGGTAGTGAAACCAATTCCAGCGGGGATGGTGATTCAAAAGGCTGTCCCAGAAAAGTCAAAGTCAACGGTTCCTGGAAGAGCGTTTATCGTGACCGGTCAAAATACGAGGAACCCGAACGAAGTTAGCACGGGTTAGTTAGTTATAAATTATTGCGAAGTTTATACCTTACTAGATACCTGTTCTACCCATTCTTTTATCTCTCTTGCTTGCGTTCAACGTTTGAACTTGACTACGGAGAAATTAGACTTTGACCTATTTCTGGAGACTCCGTTAGGAGAAACTTTCATTACATCTGTTGTTTAGAAATCTTGCTTGATTCAAGTTGGCACTATCACATTTCCTGTTAACCTTATTTCTATAGAGATATTTGCTTTTGATGTGATTTTAAGGTTAACTACTCATCATGCCAAAATTAATTGCTTTTGTAAGGTTGTTAGTTTTCATATTCCTAAGCAACCTGATATTCGAACTCAAGCAATCAAACCATTGAAGTCAAACATTTTTATATCAAGCCATGAAGTCATTCGTTTATTGAAAAATGGATGTCAAGTTTTCTTAGTTCATGTTATGGATTTGAATAAAGACACGTCAGATTTGAATAATATTCCTGTTGTTATTGATTTTTCCTGACGTATTTCCTGAAGAATTTCTTGGCCTACTCCCAGAGCGTGATATTAAATTTTGTATCGACTTTGAATCCGGTACAAAACCCATTTCTAAAATCTCATATCGAATGGCTCCTATTGAACTTCAGGAGTTAAAAAAACCCAACTGTAGAAGTTGATACCCGAGCCTTTATCTGGTGACTTTCTTTGTGGAATACACCGAAGCCAGACACTTTGTAGGGGACGCCATATTCATGCGATAGTAAACTGATAGGTGTCATTGTAACGTGCTATCCAAGGTTGGGATATGAGTCACAGTTGAGAACCACCTAAGTCGATAATCGAAATACGTAGCTTTCTAGTCTTAGTTGGTTATTATCGGAGATTTGTTGAAGGATATTCTCGAATCGCTATTCCATTAACGCAACTGACTCGTAGAGATACAAAATTCGAATGGAGCAAGAAATGTGGGAAGAGCTTCGAAGAACTCAAGAGGTGACTCATTTCAGCACATGTTCTGACCATGTCATCCTGGAAAAGTGAACGTTGTAGCTGACGTGTTGAGTAGAAGATCGTATACAAATACGAGTACGATATTGTCAAAGACTCATTTCGTATAAATTACACATAATAGAGATGGAGATGAAAACTCTAGGTATCCACGTGATGATATACGAGTATAATCGACTTTAATCAATAAAGTTAAAGTTGTTCAAGCTACACACCGGAGCTGGTGAATATGAAGAAGCAGGTACAAGAAGTTGTTATTTTAAAAGCGAGAATTGGCGATGTGAGCAAAGCTCAAACCTTTGATTTATTAATCCATTTGAAATTCTCGATCGAATAGGAACTGTGGCCTATAGACTCGTTTTACCGCCAAATATGTCGCGTGTTTATAACGTTTTTTTTTATGTACCGATGTGGACGACTCATGTTATTGAGTTAGAACCAGACGAAATAGCTGAAGACTTAACGTACGAGGAGGTACCTGTCAAGATGTTGGATGAGAAGGAGCATGTCTTATGCACGAAGGTCATACCACAAGTTAAAGTTTTGTGGAGGAATCATGCTATAGAGGAAATGATATTGGAGTTGGAAACGGAAATGAAAGCGAGGTATTCTCATCTTTTCGAAACACCAGTTACGTACGTCAATTTCGAGGACGAAATTTCATAAGGAGGGGAGGTTGTAAGACCCCGAAAATTTTTAAATAAAAAGGAATTTCCTTTATTTATTATTTTGAAATAGTAAGGGTTGATTTGATTAATGTGGTTAGTTATGGGTAAAATGCGCAAATATTTTAAATAAGCAGGTGGTTATAAAATATTCATTGTTGACGAGGAATATTCGTTTGGTCGTGGAATATTCTTACTGTCGGGGAATATTCGTACGACGGCGCAGTCTTTTGTGGGCCCCATAACGGAAAGCGATTGGATGAAGAAAACGACAAATATAAGTTGTTTATAAATAACGGCGTAGTTGTTACCGTTAATACTGTTGGAATACCCGGTGGTTAAAACACAGTAATACGCGTTGTTGCACAGTAGCACACGGTATTGCACCAATTATTGATTCTTACGTAAGAAGGCACTACTCAATAATTGTTATAGTAATTACTGTTCAGTATTTTATTTTATTGATTCAATAATTGCTGCATTGATATTTTATATTACTGTTGTTTCAATAATTGTCACTACACAGTATTTTTCATTATCGAAGCAATAATTCATATTATCTGAATAATATTATTTGATAACATTATTGGCAATGTCTAGAAAGTTCTGTCTAAGGAGAGGTTTGGTCACCTAATTGCGCGCCAATAAGGAGAAATTCTTATTGGAAAGCCCCCTCTTTCCTGGGAACGGCCTGGTTGCTAGTACTGTGATTCTGTAATATTATTTGTGAATAATTAAATTATTGATTTATATGATGAGGAAAATATTGATTTTATGTGGATATAGATGGAGAAAATTTTTAATGTGACAATTGTTGAAAATTAATATTTTATCTTTTTCTGATAAAATAATTCATTTAAATATATTATTTTAATAATATATTAACGGTGATATTTTTACGATGAATGTGGGGTATATGAGTATATGTGGAGGAGGAGTATTTTTGTTACCAAAAATATTTAAAGCATGTTTTATGTGTCGGTGGACCCTATTTATTGACTGAAATTTGATTATAGCCTGTAAAATCGCCTGTTTGTGGATTTCGGTCAATTTCTGTTTGGAATTTGGAAAAACTTCCTTCTGCAAAGTTGTGCAGAATTGAATTTCCTATAAAAACTCGCGAGATTCGAATTTTCTGGCAAAAAGGGCTATTTATTATGAATTATTGAAGTTCCGGAGCTCCGAAATAATTGATTTTTGGAAGTTTTAATTGTTTTTAATAACAAAAACGTTTTTTACATTTTTTGGGCACAATTTGCACATGTTTAGTGGCTGAAATCAGAAGTCTAGTTGGGCGTATGAAAATTTTAATATAAATTAATATTTTATTAAATTTTCTGCTTTGGTGTTCTAAGCAATTTCCTATAAATAGGTGCTTAGGTTATAATTGAAAATCACACCAGAAACTGAAGTTTTCTCTCTCTATATTATCGAGCGTATTCTTGTGAGTATTTTGAGTATACTTTGAGTATTGCTATACGGTGAAAGTTCAAGTCATAGCCTATATCCGGTGTTTCAACCAGAAGTACTGTCTTTCGAGGTAAGGGATGTTATTTTCTTCTCAAATGATATTATTTCTTCAATATCATGATGCTGAAATATTGGTTGGAACTTTTTATCAAATTTGGAACTTTTTCATGTCGGAGTTACTATTCATGAGTTACTATTCATGAGTTACTATTCACGAGTTACTATTCATGAGTTACTATTCACGAGTTACTATTCACGAGTACTATTCACGAAGCGTGAAGATGTTTTTTTGTGAAATTACTATCTTTTGGTGTCGGAGTTATTATTCATGTATACGACACTATTCACGTATACGATACTATTCACGAATACGGCACTATTCACCGAAAAATAAAATTTCTTCTTTTTGTCCAAAATATCTATTCTGGATACTAGCTTTGATTGGATCTATGTTTTGATCATTCTTGAATTTTACTTCAGTATGATTATTTATGAAGTATTTTTGAAATCGGATTGTTTAAAGTACGAATCCTTAATACTTGTTATTTTGTTTCACTGGATTCGTTTTCTTTAAAATATTTTTCATCATCCTCAGTCCTAAATGATGGTGTTACTGAATATCTTTGGCCTGTAGTGCAAAGATGGTTGATTTTATTATGAATATCTTTGGCCTGTAGTGCAAAGATGTACAGGTGATGAGATGAACATGAACAATTGATGAATATCTTTGGCCGTAGTGCAAAGATGAACATGTGTTTAGATGAACATGATCGACTGATGAATATCTTTGGCCTGTAGTGCAAAGATGAATATTTGATTTGATTTGAGATATATATTGATTGATGTTACAGGGATAAAATATTGATGATGGACTTTTAAATTCATAGATGTTAGTAGATTTTATTCTCTACTTAACTCTTCTAATGAATTGTTGTTTCCGCTGCAGTTGTTGATCTAAAACTTGTTGTCTATTGTATTCTATCAGATTTTTCCCTGTTGAAGACTAACGATAATTTGTTGTATATTATCTTAGTCATAATATTCTTTACTGGGCTAGTTGAGCTCACCCTTTTCCTTGTTGTTCCATTTTTCTCAGGAGGCGAGAATGTAGCGAGTACTAGTCGGGGTATGGAATGAAGGTTCTAGAGAGAGTTGTTTAGTAGTCCTCACCATTTTTTGTAAAATTATGTATCAATAATTATGATGGGGATTTATTTGCATGTGGATATTGTCTAGATGACAATGTTTGTATTCAAACTCACAGCTTATGGGTTGTAAAAGTTGTAGTTGTTTCTGTACCATGTGTATTTGGCGACAAAGAATGGGTTGGGTGGAATGGACCTATTTTGGGGTTGTCACAGATACCCTTCAGGTTTGAGACCTAGGGCTAGATTGATGTCCATAGCCTTTAGTCTGATTTCGACGTTCCTAACTTTTGCAGTTATGGTGTTATTTTTAAATACACCATAATTGTAGAATTCTTTTACCAACTTCGGGTAGATCAATGTGTATGTGCCCAAAGCTTCTTCGAGACCTGCCTTCTTTAGTAACGACAGAGTTTGTGAAACTTGGCTTCAGCTGTTTTGAATTCGTCAAAGCAGAGTCTGCAGTCGGAGATAACACTGGGAGCCGCCATTGATTTTCTTACAAGAAGTGTGATTGACTGAGCTTTCTTCTGATTTAGGGTTTCTGTTTTAAGAGAGGATGAGAGAGATAATCTTTTGAACTTCTGATTTCAAAAAGATGATTTCAATTTGTACTTGTAGCTTCCCTTTCTCCCTTTTGCTTAGTGAGACAGGTGTCGAATTCTGCTTGGCTCTACGAATTTGATTAAGAAGGATTGTACTAATTTGCCCTTAGCTCCTGCAGAGCTGATGTGTCCATAGGGAGGACTACGATCGTTGAGGTAGCTTTTGTGATCGTTGAGTCTGAACTACGATCATTGATTCTGTCCAGCAATCATCGTGTTGAGCTACGATCTTCAAGTCTGTCCAGCATTCGTCGAGTCTGTTCCAGCAATTGTAGTGTCTGAACTACGATCGTCGAGTCTATTCGGATACTTGTGATGAGTTTTAGACTTAGCATTCTTTTAAGGTAACTCAGAAAGGGCCAACCTCTTGGAGTGAGTCAAGGGTTAGGTTTGTTCCCGAGGCGCTTATTAGAGAGATTGCTTTGTTTTGAAACTTATCATCATATGATGCCCCTCTTGATGGGGTTCTGCTATCGTTGAGTCTGCACTACGATAGTTGAGTCTATGCTACGATCGTTTTCTTTCATATCACTTCAGCTCTACGATCGTAGACTTCCCTTGATCATGTCTACGATTTCAACCATAGCCTTTGTATCTGTATAGTTAGCACATACTAGAGCATATATTTCATGGTTGTAAATTAATCATTCCTAGCTCACTTATTAACTTGTTAAACCTGGATTCATCTAGAGGTTTTGTAAAAATATCAGCAAGTTAATTTTCAGTAGGGATATATTGTAAAGATATAGTTCCATTTTGCACATGATCCCTAAAGAAGTGATACCTTATTTCTATATGCTTAGTCCTAGAATGCATAACAGGATTATGAGTTATTGCTATGGCACTTGTGTTATCACAGTGAATGGGAATGGATTTGAAATCAAACCCATAATCAGCTAGCTGATTTTTCATCCATAGGATCTAAGCACAGCAGCTGCCAGTAGCAATGTATTCAGCTTCTGCAATTGAAGTAGATACTAGTTTTGTTTTTTGCTGAACCAGGACACAAGTCTGTTTCCTAGCAATTGACAGGTGCCACTGGTACTCTTTTTATCTATTATGCAGCCTACAAAATCAGCATCTGTGCATCCTATTAGTTCAAATGAGGATTCCTTGGGGTACCAAAGCCCCAAGTAAGGTGTACCCTTGAGATACCTGAAAATCCTCTTTACAGGAGATAAATGTGATTCTTTAGGGTTAGCCTGAATCTAGCACATATGCATGTTGCAAACATTATGTCTGGTCTACTGGAAGTTAGATATAAAAGAGAGCCTATCATACCTCTGTACTGAGTTATATCAATACTTTTACCTTTTTCATCTTTGTCAAGTTTGGTTGCAGGAGCAATTGGGGTTTTTATGGGAGAGGCTGATTCCATGTCATACTTCTTAAGTAAATCTTTGATGTACTTGGCTTGGTTTATGAAGATTCCTTCATCAATCTGCTTTACTTGCAGTTCAAGGAAGAAATTCAGCTCACCCATCATGTTCATTTCAAACTTGCTCTACATTAGTTTGGAGAATCTCTTGCATAAATTTTCGTCAGTAGAACCAAAAATAATATCATCAACATATATTTTAACCCATAAGACTTTGTCTTTATGCTTTCTAAGAAATAATGCGGTACCTACTCTACCTCTAGTGAACTCATTTTCAATCAGGAAGTTAGTTAGTGTTTCATAACATGCTCTAGGTGCTTGTTTAAGACCATATAAGGCTTTGTCTAATCTATAAACATAATTGGAAAGAGATGGATTGATGAAACCTTGATGTTGCTCTACATAGACTTCTTCTTGAAGTTCTCCATTTAGGAATGCACTTTTGACATCCATCTGGAAGACCTTGAACTTCATGTGAGCAGCAAAGGCAAGAAAGATTCTGATGGCTCATAGTCTGGCAACTGGTGCAAATATCTCATCGTAGTCAAAGCCTTCTTCCTGAGAGTAGCCCTTGGCTACTACTCTTGATTTGTTTCTGGTTATTACTCCATCTTCATCCATCTTATTTCTAAAGACCCATTTGGTTCCAATGACAAGATGACTCTTTGATCTTGGTACCAATCTCCATACTTTGCTTCTTTCAAATTGGTTGAGTTCTTCCTGCATAGCTTCTATCCAGCTGGAGTCTTCCATAGCATCCTCTATCTTCGTTGGTTCCATTTGTGACAGAAAGCTTAGATAAAAGCATTCATTTTGGGTGGCAGCTCTTGTTTTGAATCTTGCACTTGGATCTCCAATGATTAGATCTTGAGTGTGATCCTGATACTTTCTTGTCTTAAATCTTCAAGATCTATTTCTTCTTCTTGGTGTGGAGGTTCGTTGTCTTACATAGACCTCTCTACGATCTCATTTTCTTGCTCAACGATTTCACTATCTGGCATTACGATCGTAGTGTTGAGCTCGACGACTTCATTCTTAGTGTCTGTACTATCAGTCGTAGTGTCTTAAAGCACTGTTTTGTCTAAGTCTGTTTCATCAAAGATGATGTGAATCGAGACTTCAACACTCAGTGTCTTCTTATTGAACACTCGGTAGGCCTTACTGTCTGTGGCATATCCAAGAAAGATTCCTTCGTCTGACTTGGGTTGGAATTTTGTCAAGTACTGCTTCCTATTGTTGAGAATGTAGCATGCACAACCGATTACATGAAAGTAGCTGACACTTGGCTTTCTTCCTTTCCATAATTCGTAGGGTGTCTTCTTCATCGTAGAGTGTATCAGTGATCTATTCTGCGTGTAACATGCAGTGTTGATGGCTTCTGCCCAGAAGTATTCAGGTAGATGAGATGCTGCTAGTAGAGTTCCTCCAGCCTCTATCAAAGTTTTGTTCTTTCTTTTAGCTACTCCATTTTGTTGAGTAGTTCGTGGAGGTGAAAAGTTATGACTGATGTCATTGTTTGTGCAGAACTGGTCCATTTCTGAGAAGTCGGATTCTCTTCCATGATCACTCTTTATAGCCTTGATTTTCTCTCCTTTCTCGTTTATCATCAGTTTGAACATCGTGATCAATTGGGAGCTCGTTTCATCCTTTGAGGTTAGGAAGAATACCCATCTGAATCTGGTGTAGTAGTCAACTATAACTAGAGAATATCTTTTTCCTCCAAGACTTGTTGTTGGAATTGGCCCAAATAGATCCATGTGGAGCAACTGCAGGGGCTTGTCGATAGAGTTGGCAGTTTTGCTCTTGAATGAGCTTCTGGTTTGTTTTCCAAGCTGACAGACATTGCATGGCCTTTCTTTTACGAAGTTAAACTTAGGTAGGCCTGCAACTAGATCTTTTGATGCCAGTTTGGATATGCTTTTGAAGTTTAAGTGGGACAACTGTCTATGCCATAGCCAGCTCATTTCTTCATATGCTTTTGCCAAAAAGCATATTGTCTCGCCTGAGCTTAGTTGACCGAGATTCACTGTGTAGACATTTCCTTCTCTTGTCCCGATTAGTTTTACAGCAGATGTCTTCAAATCTCTGACTTGACACTGGTTGTTGAGAAATGTTACTTGGTGACCCTTGTCGCAGAGTTGGCTGATTCTTAGAAGGTTGTGTTGGGGACCTTCCACATATGCTGCTTTGCTGAAAGATACTACACCATTACTAATAGAGCTATATCCTCTTGTCTTTCCCGAGCCGTTGTCTCCAAAGATGACTGAGGGACCCTCCTTTTCTATGTAGTTAGACAGAAGAGCTTTGTTCTCAGTCATGTGTCTTGAGCATCCACTGTCTAGGTACCAGGTTGTGATCGTGGAGCTCTTTTTCTATCATAACATTGAACCTTCATTTTGGTACCCATATTTTTCATGGGTCCTATTTTGTTAGTACCTTTGGGGACCCAAATCTGTTTGATCTTGGGTCTCACATGCATGGAATTATAATAGCATCTTGTAGCCTTGTGACCTACTCTATTGCACACAAAACACTTAGTATGATGCATGCGTGTGTGTGTGAGAGAGTTCATTTTCCATTTGGACTTTTGTGGTTCTTGAGTCATTCTGTTGTTAAACTGATTTTCATTCTTCCACATGTCCTTTGGTCTTATGAAATGTGAGGAATGCATCTTACCTCTATTGTACCTTCCCAGTTGGTTCGTAGAGTTGGTTTTATTTAACTCTACGATACTTAGAGGTTGGTGAGTAGAAGATGGATTACTCTTCTCTTTTCTGAAGCCCAAGCCAGCATGAGATCCTTTACTCCTTGCAGTATGGATGGAAACCGTAGAACAAGGTTGGGTTGGTTCTTCCTTCTGTGAGGATTTCATAAAAGTAATGCTTCTATTAAAACTTGAGGCATTACTAGTGTTAGTTTCCTTGGTCTTTTCCACACATGGCTCTGAAGTGGATTCCCCAAAGCTTAGGCCTGTTCTGTCAAATGCATTTCTCTAACTAGAGAGCGGGAAGTCCATGGATGATGAGGATTTGGTCCATGTAGAGATAGTCTTTTCTAGTTCCTCAATTTTAGAGGTTAGATCAGACTCTCTTTGTGCATTGAGTTCATTTGTCTGTTTTAAGATCTCATTCTCAGCCTCAAGCTTGGAGAGAAGGTTAGTACTTAGAAGAGCTGTTTCAAGCTCTTCTTGAACTTTCTTTTTCTCCTCTTGAAGAAATGAATGATCCTTAGACAGAACTCTGAACCACTCCATGTATTGATGTAGATCAGTTATTATACCATGCAGTGTTGTTCTCAAATCATTAATATCTACATCAGGAGAGTTGAAGTCAAATACCTAATCGAGACTTACTTCATGTATGTTGGAATTTAGTTTGTCCTTTGTATGTTTGGCCATTAGGCACAGATTAGCCATTTGTGGTTCTTCATCATCTCCAGAATCAGGATTGGAGTCATTGTCTGAATCACTCCACGATCCTCCAGCTACCAGGTCTTTGTCTCTCTTCTGAGGCCTTTTGTTGCCTTTGTATTCCTTCTTTGCATGTGATTTCTTCTTTAGTTCTTCTCTGAGAGGTTTGTTGCAGTTGGAAATGAAGTGGACAGGCTCCTTGCAGTTGTAGCATAGATCATTCATTTGCTCATGGCTACTGTAGTTACTGACTTTCTTTGGCTTGCTGGTTTTGCCTTGACGCATGAACCTTCTTAGTCTTTTTACCAGCATAGCAAAGTCTTCCTCATCGTCTTCATCATAGTCAGAGTTAATCTCAGTGTTGACTTTGGATGCACTTTCAGTTGCTTTGAGAGCAACACCCTTATCCTTCTTTCTTCCTTCTAATAGGGTTTCAGCTCGTTGAGTCAGCTCTAGTTTGTATGTCAGGAGATTGCCATATAGCCGTTGAACTGTCATCTCATGAAGATTCTTTGACTCTCTTATAGCGGTGGTTTTGGCATCCCACCTGCTTGGTAGGGCTCTCATGAACTTTATGATCAGATCTTTGTTTGGATAGATCTCCACATATGCTCGTAGAGAGTTGAGCAGAACGTTGAATCTCTCATAGGTGGCAGTTACGTTTTCTCCTTGAACATGAGCAAACATTTCATACTGTTGTGTCAAAAGTGATTGTTTGTTTTCTCTTACTTCTTCCGTTCCTTCGTGCATGATGAGCAGTGCTTCCCAAACCTCCTTCGTTGTTTTGCTGTTGACAACGTTTTTGAACAGATCGTCTTCTAAGGATTGAAACAGAATGTTCTTGGCCTTCTTGTTGAGTTGGACAGCTCTCTTCTCGTTGTCAGTCCATTCTTCTTTGACTTTTATTTGTATTCTGTTTGGATCGTCTGTAGTTGGTGCAAGCTTTGTTGGAATATAGGGTCCATTGTTAACGGTCTTAAATAGATCTTCATCTATTGAGTCCATGTATGCTTGCATCCGAACTTTTCAATTAGCAAATTTATCTTTATTGCACATTGGTGGCTTGCTGCCTCCTCGAGTTCTTGATTCACTTGGTAAGTGTGCCATTAGATCTAATAAAGCTTCGTAGGCTGTATAATAGAACCTGCTCTGATACCAATTGTTAGTTTCCGGAGGCACAATAGTTATCTAGAAAGGGGGGGTTGAATAAATAACTAAAAATCTTTTCGTTTTAACTTGTTAGTAGATAATGATTAAAACTTTAGCAGAATTAATATTAGTTTTAATCTCCCTTAAGATAGTGAGTTTATGAGAGTGAGGTAGATATAGCAGTTATAGCAGATATAGCAGTTATAGTAAGAATATAAGAGACACAGTCGTTTTAATTGGTTCAAATCACTTAAAGCTCCTAGTCCACTCTTCTACTCCTCGAGTAGGAAATCCACTAAGGATATCTTTTACACTTTCTGAATCACTTAGATTCCTTCTAGACCAGCAGTCTAGGAACTTCTTAGTTCACTCTTGAACTCTTCAAGTCCAGCAGGCTTGGCTCTTTTGCAGTTCACTTAGAACTCTTCAAGTCCTTCTAACTTGGAACTTTTTCTTTAGTTGATTGGTAGATTTTGAGTTCTTGATGGTTGCTACTCAGTAGTTGTTTAAGCACTTATTTGAAAGAATTGAGTAGCTGAGCAAGCTTTTCTTTTTCTCAGATCGTAGAGTTAAGCATTGAGAGTTCTTATACGTTTTTGTTCAATGCTTGCTTATTTCTCTCATCTGCTTGATTTGCATATACGTGATCTTGAAAACTATCCGTTGGATCCATCCGTTGAAGCATTAAATGCGTTTCACCTTTCTATTCTTTGATGGAGACTTTTCTGCACATCTTCTGAATTGCATTCTGGCCCACTGACACAGCAGACTGCTTTCTCATGTAACACCTGAAAAGGTGTTTTCCCCCTTGCCAATGGTACTTTCCTTAGCTTCTTCAATACGCTTCTTTGTTGCATACTAAGGATATCTCTTATATATTTGGGACTGGTGAGTACTACAACGTTTAGAATCCATTCCTCATATGTTGGAGTTTGTCTCCACATAAAGCGTGAGACTTGATGCTTCTGACATAAGACAGATGATACTCTACGATTCAGATCGTGGTACTCTACGATTCAGATCGTGGTGACTTGTCGCCTTGGTGCTTAGTCTGATGCTATCAGCCGAGAGCACTACAATTTCTCTTAAATACTTGCACACTACGATCTTCGCTTGCTTGAGTTGTAAACTCTACGTTTTCGAGAGCACACTACGATCTCTGAGTTGGCTCGGCAAACGTTGGTACCACTCTACAATTTCCGAAGAGGCCCTTCAAGGCAGACACATTACGATTCTTGAAGCTCCACGTTTTTGCCTTGACTTCTGCAATCTTGATCAGATTGATGCACTACGAATTCTTCGAAGCCTATCTATTACATCTCAAGATCAACTTAACAGCTTTGATCTTTCTATCTATACATTCATTTCTAGAATGATACACATTAAGAGCTTAGATCAACCTAACAAATTTGATCTATCACTAAGTTCTTGTATATATATTCCTGAAGGACTTTACAAATAATCATGAGCATTTATATTTAAACATCAAATCAACATATGCATTCTCCCAATAAACTTTTAAATCATAGAAGATAGTAGATATCATGCTCTACTTGACTCTTCAAATGGATTGTTTGTTTTGCTGCAGTTAAACTTGATGTTTATTGTATTTTATCAGTTTAACACTGTTGAAGGCTAACAATAATTTATTTTTGCATTATCTTAGTCATAATATTTTTAATGGGCTAGTTGAGCTCACCTTTTTGCTTTCATTGTTCTCTTCAGGAAATGAGAACGCAACCGGGACTAGTCGGGGAATGGAGTGGCGTTCCGTGATGGTTGTTTTAGTAGTCCTCACTATTTAGTGTGATAATAAATGTAATGAGGACTCCTTTTTTGTAAGACCCCAACTTATTATAAAAAAAATTAAATTTCCTCTATTTATTATTGTGAATAATAAGGTGATAATTTGATATAATACTTTGGTTATGGGTGAAATGTATAAATTTTGCAAAATAAGCAAGTGGTTATAAAATATTCACTTTGTCGGGGAATATTCATTTGGTCGTGGAATATTCTTTCTGTCGGGGAATATTCGTACGACGACGCAGCCATTTGTGGGCCCCATAACGGATAACTGTCGGATGAAGAAAATGATAAAATTTGAGTTTTTACAAATAACGGCGTAATTATTACCGTTAACACTGTTGGAATACCTGATGGTTAAAATACAGTAATACGCGTGGTTGCATAGTAGCACACGGTATTGTACAGTATTGATGAATTATTGATCCTTACGTAAGAAGGCGCTACTCAATAATTGTTACAGTAGTTACTGTTCAATATTTTATTTTATTGATTCAATAATTGTTGCGTTGATATTTTATATTATTGTTGTTTCAATAATTGTCACTGCACAATATTTCCCATTATCAGATCAATAATTCATATTATTTGAATAATATTATTAGATAGCATTATTGGCAATGTCTAGAAAGTTCTGTCAATGAGAGGTTTGGTCACCTAATTGTGCGCCAGTAAGGAGAAATCCTTATTGAAAAGCCCCATCTTTCCTGGGAACGGCCTGGTTGTCATAAATGTGATTCTGTATTATTATTAGTGAATAATTAATTATTGATTCATATGATAAGGAAATATTTATTTTATGTGGATATAAATGTTGGATATATTTTTTTGTGGTTAAAAATGAAGGAGTTAATGTTGAGGTGTTTTATCAGTATTTTTGTCAGAATGGAGGTATTAAAAATTAAACCAGTGTTTTTGAGATATATTGCGTGAGTTATAATTTTTAATCCGACTGTTGGATCGTTGTGATTTTTGGATATGTTATACAAATATAAGTTGAGTATATGTCCACAAATTTTGAACCGTTAAAATGAATGTATGATTTGTTATGAATTTTAAGAGGTGACTGATTCGAAAATTAAGTTTATAAATGATTTTAGTGGAAAATTCTAGAATTGAGTGGGCCCCACTTGTGGTTGGTGAAGAAATGTGTTGAATTTTATTTCAAATATGGTGGGTGGCAATAGTAGCAGGTAAAGCCATCAGGTTGCAGGTCAAGTCTGCTTTGGTGTGCTAACATTTTCCTATAAATAGAGGGCTAAGTTAGAATTGAAAATCACACCAGAAACATAAGCTTTTTCTCTTTCTCTCTATATATTATCGAGCGTATTCTTGTGAGTATTTTGATACTTTAAGTGTTGCTATACGGTGCAAGTTCCTTCAGCACTATATCCAGTATTCAAGTCAGAAGTACTGTCTTTTTGAGGTAAGAGATGTTATTTCTTCTTAAATGATATTCTTTTCTTCAATATCATTATGCCGAAATATTGGTTTGAACTTTTTATCAAATTTAGAACTTTTTGTGTTAAGATAGTATTCACGTATACGGCACTATTCACGTACACGGCACTATTCACGAATACGACACTATTCACAAAAAAATAAAATTTTCTCCTTTTTGTCCAAGATGTCTATTATGGTTACTATCTTTGATTGTATCCATGTTTTGATCTTTATTCTTGAATTTTGCTTCGAAATTGGTTATTATGGAGTATTATTGATCTTGGATAAACTGTAATAAGAATCTCTAATATTTGTTATTTTGTTTCACTGGATTCGTTTTCTTTAATATATTTTTCATCATCTTCAGTCCTAAATGATGATATTACTAAATATTTTTGGTCTGTAGTACAAAGATGAATGATTAACTGATGAATATCTTTGGCCTGTAGTGCAAAGATGAATGATTACCTAATAAATATCTTTGACCCGTAGTGCAAAGATGAATAGGTGTTGAGATGAACATGACCAACTAGTGATACAAATGAATATCTTTGGCATGTAGTACAAAGATGAATATTTGATTAAAGATGTATATTTATTGTTGTTACAGGGATAAAATATTGATAATGGACTTTTAAATCTTAGAAGATAGTAGAACTCATTCTCTACTTGACTCTTCTAATGAATTGTTGTTTTCGCTGCAATTGTTGATCTAAAACTTGTTGTCTATTATATTTTATCAAAAATTTTCATGTTGAAGACTAATGATAATTTGTTGTATATTATCTTAATCATAATATTCTTTACTGTGCTAGTTAAGCTCACCCTTTTTCTTTTTGTTCCAATGTTCTTCTCAGGAGGAGAGAATTTAGCAGGAACTAGCCGGGGTATGGAGTGATGATTCAAGATAGTTGTATTAGTATTCCTCACTATTTTATAAAATAGTGTATCAATAATTGTAATGAGGACTTATTTGAGTGTGGATATTGTCTAGAAGACAATATTTGTATTTAAATTCACAGTATGTGTTGTCATATTTTGCACGACAATTGTATTATTGAAGTTGTAGTTTGCTTTCTGTACCATGTATTTGGCAACTCAGAATGGGTGTTGTATACCTATTTTGGGGGCGTCACATTTTTGAGTTTGAATACTGTCTATTGGACAATATTCGTGTAAACACTCTCAGCTAAGCTTTATCGTATTGTATAAATAAAGTTTGTATTTGTATTCTATACTATGTATTTGGCGAATCAAAATGAGTGATGTATGCTTATTTTGGGGGCGTCACAAGGGGGCTTTTCGATAAAGACTTCTCCTTATTGGCGCACAACAGTACTAGAAATTCGACATATAGCGATGAGCTATATCGACGATCGACACGGAACTGTCGCTATAGGGTATCTATAGAGACGATCAGACGAAACCATCGTTATAGAGGTTTTCTAAAGATAAAACCCTCCACTTTCCCCAATTCATTTCAGTATCTTTGTTCTTTCTCTCTCGTTACAGACGAACGGTGCAATAGTACTTAGGGTTTTAGTGCAAAATTGAGCAGAAATTTTGAGCTATTAAAGCTTAATCAATTGTATAGGATATGGGATGGTGAGGCGGTTGGCAGAGTCGGAGCCAGAGGATCGAGATCGGACAATTTCGCCGATTGCTGCTATCATCCGCCGGTGCGTGGAGAAGTAAAGACGAAGTGGAGCTCCAGAACAGGGCGGTTAAATTTGGGCAGGGCTAGGGTTCAGCTTATTTGTTTGACCCAGACATTTATACGGATGGTCGGATTTCGGTGCAGGGGATTGATTGGGTTTTGTTTCCTGTTGAGGAAGAGGAGGTTGTACCGGCGAAGAAGGTTGTGCCCGCGGTGGTTAAGGTTGCTGCCAAGCCAAGGAGAGGTTTGTTTTTGTAACATTTACTTTAATTAATATTTTTGTGTCCATTACAAAATTTTGATTTTGTGTTTTATGTATTAACACCGTTCTAATCTAGCTTTAGCCTTGGACTGGGTTAATTAAGAGATGAAAGGAGATATTAGTAAAAAATAATCAACTGAAAATTAGAATACAGAGTGGTTTTTATTTTTTTATTTTGTAGTTTTGAAAGATTACATTCATTTACTTGTGATCGTATTTGTTAATCTCATTTTTATTTTTTGTTTTTGTGTAGTTTTCATCGGAAACAGTTTACTTATTTGTTGTTCTAAGAAAGTTATTTACTAGAAGTTGGCTTGCTTTTCAAGTTGATGAAATTGTATTCCCCTTTTATTCTGCTAATGTTTAAACAGTAAATTTACTGACTTCCTTATGCATAGAATTAGGCTCTACTGATGAGGCTTTGCAGTATGTGTGAAGCTTTAAATTGCGATTATTTTGGAGCTCCCAATTCATTTGTAACAACTATGATGGTTGGTGAAAATGATATAAGGCCCTGAGGTTGTACTATAGTTGGTGAACAATGGTGTAAGGCCCTGAGGTAGTACTATATCATTTTAAGTTCTGATTCTGTGATGAGGTTTATATTAATAGGGGTTCAGAGACATTATTTTAGTGGAGTAGATGGCTAATAATATGGCAGGTGTGAAGAATTAAAGATGGCTAATAATATGGTTGGTGTGAAGAATTAAAGATGTGTGCTTTGACCTGTTTTGGCCTTTGTTCCTAAAAGCAGCATTTTTATTATACTTGGTCTTTAATACAATTTTTTTTAATCCATTTGTTGTATATTTGCATCAATCCTACAAAAAAGGTTGTGGCAAACATTGTTAATTATTCTTACATTGTTGTATATTATGTGTTGGTTATGCTAGCTATAAGACATAAGTTGTAGCTGGATTGTGATGTTGGTTGATATTGGCGGTGGTGGTGGGTCAAGTGGAATCAATTTGTGTTGTGCATAGTACAAACTAGTCATGCCTTTTGGTTTTATGATAATTTATATCTAATGAACATACCGGCTGGCTAATAGATGAACATGAAATTATATTTCTTGGTCGTCTTATGTTTTTCTTCCAAAAAGTTCTTAGTTTCATCCCACCTTGAACATCACTTAACACTTGATACACTATTATTTCGTGTAGAAACATGATAGTGCTTTTTGATTTTCTCTTTATTCCTGAATATGAAATATGATTGTTTATTTTAGTAGATGCAATAATCTATACTATGTTTTCTATTAAAAGAGAAAAAAGAGGTTGTTATGTAGCCACTTTGAGTAGTATATTGATAATTGAACATATGGATTTAATATACTGGGAGTGCTTGTATGGTTTTTTGAGATGAAAATATTAATTTATTTCATTTGACTTTAGAAGGTATCTCTCTAATAAATTAAATTGTATTGTGTATGGTAGGTAAGTTGCTGGAAAGAACTTGTAGTATGCTTGGGGCCTTTGGACAGGATTCTCATTTTACTAGCTATCATTGAAAATTTAAATTAACGAAATTACAAAAAGAAGTAAAAACAACAATTCAGTAGGTAATAAGCTCATCAACAATTCAGTAAGGCAATATTGCTTATTTTTTCTTAAATGGGGTTTCAAATTTCATCTCAATCTGATAAAGGTTTCAATTATTTTTAAGAAATATATATTGAGCTGTGGATTAATTGTATTTCTTGCTTAGTTTATGAGCTCAATTTTATGGGTATGCTTGTTTTGCTTTTTGGGTATTATTGTTGTTGCATTTTCTCTGTAATGTGTTAATTACGTGAAAAACAATTTCTTTTGGTTTAGCTCATTTATTGATTGTGTGAATTTTGGTAAATTTCCTACTTGTTTACTGTTTAAATTGATCAAACATTGCTTATAGGTGTTTTGAGCTCATTTCTGTAATGGGTATGTTCTTTTTAGTTTCCAAAAAATTGTCAAGGTCAGAAGTTATGTATGACTTATGAGAGCTCTGCCACAAACAATTATAGTTTAAAGGTTTATGCTCTTGGAGGTCCCGTGGCAGTTATATGATTTCTAACAGCATCACATTTGTTGAATTCTTAAATTTCTTCAAGAACCACAAAGAATGTGAAAGTATTTTAATGTATATATGTAACAACTAACAAGAATGCAAAATATTTTTACATGTCATTTGTATATGTTCATAAAATCTCAGGAAGGCTGCATCTATTTTTTGAAAAGAGATGGGCTTAAAAGGGATTTGCAGAGTATGAATTCCAATTATTCAATGGGTGAAACCACGGAGGGTAAGCCACTTGATTTGTTGAATAGAGTCGATAAACAAGGATATATTATGAAGAATAATACTGAAAAGGATAAATCCTCATGTTGCTCCCTCAGTTATAGATGATGGTCTTGGTTTAAATAATTAAGTTTGTGCATCACTACTTCTCCAAAAATAGCCTCTCTCTCTCTTTGAATTTTATATTATTCTATGTTACATGCAATTATCTTAGTTTCCTACTCCATACATATTTTGGTTAAAGCTGCCAAAGTTGCAGGTGAAAATTACAGGAAAGCTGATGAATTAGCAGTGAAAGAGTGGGAGCACACACTTTTGTAGAACACTATGGGAATAGAGCTGAAAGAGTTGAATAAACGTTTAGAGCAGAAAGAGGTTTCAGCTGTGGGCTTTGTTTTAAGTTTATTTTTTTTGTAGGTTTATTTTTATGTTGGCTCACGGGAAAATAGATACTAGTATAACTAGTATTCATGTTCTGCAATCAAATAGAAAATTACTTGAACCGTATGTCTTTAGTCACTGTAATGTTGGGTGGTTGGTAGTTCATTCAATTATTATATTGTAATGTTGTAATGTGAATGATTTTAAATGTTGTATATAATATTTTTTATATTTTATTTTATATTGTATTTGTGTTTGTTGAATAAATTTGCATTATTAATTAATTTTTTTTATATATAAAAAGGCTATAGCGACGGTCATCGACCGTAGCTATAGTGTACTATAAAGCACAAGCCTATAACGACGGTCACCGAGCGTCGCAATAGACATATATACACGATTTTGTCATGACCTATATCTAGGGTCGGCGACCATCGCTATAGGCCAAAAGACCGTCGCTATAGGCTTTACCGACGGGTTCAATGGCGACCGTCGCTAAAACTTTTAGTGACGGTCTTTTGACCTATAGCGACGGTCGGCGACCGTCGCTATAGGCTGTTTTTCTAGTAGTGCAATTTGATGACCTAACTCCTTTCCTCGACAGAACTTTCTAGACATTGTCAATAATGCAAATAATAATATGAATAACTATGTCGTCTCATTTATTGATTTAATAATATAAAATATTATGCAGATGATACTGTGACAATAATTGAATCAATAATATGAGATACTATGCAGCAACTACTGTTGCAATAATTGAATAAAACTGAGTGACTTCTTACGTAAGCATCAATAATCAATAAGGTTGTAAGTCGAGCCAAGTAGTTCGGTACTCGACTCGAGATCGGTTTGAAAATATGCTCCAAAGCTGGAATTCGAAGTTGATCCGAGTCGAATCTGATCTATACTCGTTTTCTGTTTGATGATACACGAGCCGAATTTGAGCATACCAGTGTTCGCTCAAATTAGGGTTCGAGTATTTTAATTTTTTTCAAACAATACTCGATACCTGCTCGATGGATAATATTCGAATATTGGTCTGATCCATGCTAGTAAGCTAAATATGTGATATTTGTATCAATCTTTATAACTTATAAAGTGTAGTATAAAATTGTGTAAACTTGTACTTGAATAGATCAATGAATTGAATGTCAATTTATAATACATTCTTTACAATTTCTATAAATAAATAAAAGTGAAAAGGTTTTATATATAAATATTAGTTAAGTAACCAATTTAGTATGTAGTGGTTCAGTTTTAAGTGAAATGGTTCATATTCGAAACTCGATTTGAAGACTCATGAGTAACTCGCTTTGTAAACGAGACGAGTACTTACGAGCCGAGTAGGTCCAAGTAATGATCCGAGTCGAATCTGGCGCAAAAATAAAAATCCCATATCGAATTCGAGCTCAATTTTTTGAGTCGAGCCGAATCTGAGCATTAAGGTGTTCGCTGAGATTCGACTCGTTTACACCCTTAATAATCAAAGATACTGTACAATATAGTGTGTTACTATGCAACCACGCGTATTACTGTACTTTTATCACCGGGAATTTTAATAGTTAACGGTAAAAGTTTTGCCATTATTTTTATAAAAAGGTTATTTCTGTCACTTTCTATATTCGACAGTAATTTCGTTGTGGGGTTCACCAATGATTGTGTCGTCGTACGGATATTCCCTGATAAAACGAATACTCCCTGACCGAACGAATATTTTATGACAACTTGCTTACTTTGCAAAATTTGTAAACATTACCCACAACTATAACATTATATCAAATTCACACCTTATTATTCAAAATAATATTTAGAGAAAATTAAATCTTTATTCATAAAAGTTGGGGGTCTTACACTCTAGCTTTCCCAAAAAATCTGGTGGTCCCAACTCCTTGAATTGTTTAGCAGTGACCAGCCGTGAGTTGCCATTGTTTCCACCTGCATTTTGAACAGGAGTTTCTCTCGTTTGGTATGGCATGAATTGTAAAAAGCTCCTAAACATCTCATCGTTCATCATTTGGTTGGTATTATTGTTTACATGAGGATTATTGTCTTCCTGATGCACATTATCCTGGTTATTGATTACCAGTGTCTCAATGGTCTCATGTGCTCCATTGCTCATCTCAAAAATTTCAGATGTCATTCTCAAACACTGCCACAAAACAAGGGTTAATTAAAGAAATTCGCATTCCACATATTATCCCTATATTCTGACCAACTAATAACAAATAAGCTTAGGTATGACACACTAGCAAATGTTTTACTCGTCTCTCCCCTCCTAGTTCTAATCCTAGATCTCCACCAGAGATCATATCCTTAAACTTTGATACCAAATGTGACGCCCCCAAAATAGGTTCACACAACTTATTTTGAGTCACCAAATACATGGTACAAAAACCAAATACAAACTTCATTAATACATCTGTCGTGCAAAATACGACAACACATATGATGAGAGTTTTAATACAAATATTGTCTTTTAGACAATATCTAAACTCAAATAAGTCCTAATTACAATTATTAGTACATTATTTTACAAAATAGTGAGGACTGATATAATAACCAACTTAGACCATTACTCCACTCCCCGACTAGTTCCAGCTACATTCTCGCCTCCTGAGAAGAACAATGGAACCACAAGGAAAAGGGTGAGCTCAACTAGCCCAGTAAAGAATATTATGACTAAGATAATATAGAATAAATTATTCTTAGTCCTCAACATGAAAAAATCTGATAGAATACAATAGACAACAAGTTTTAGAATACAACTGCAGCGAAAACAACAATCCATTAGAAGAGTCAAGTAGATCATGATATCTACTATCTTCTATGATTTAAAAGTCCATCATCAATATTTTATCCCTGTAACATCATTCAATAAATATTTTAAATCAACGAATTATCCATGCACTACGGGCTAAAGATATTCGTTAATATCACCAGTGGTCATGATCATGCCAAACACCTGTCCATCTATGCACTACGGGCCAAAGAGGACTATCACAACAAACCTTATCTGTAACATTAAACGTTATGATTATACCAATACACAATTCCTGGTCATAATTCTTACCAATCAACAATCCATCTTTGCACTACGGGTCAAAGATGACTTTCAACACAATATAAGCATAAGGATGATGATAATGATATAAAGATTCAATCAAGTGAAATAAATGATAAATATTGGATATTTATAATTCAATTTATTCAGAGTTCAAAAATATCCAAATTATTAACATGTTAACTATTTGTGAAGTAAAATTCAATAATGATATTCATGTATCAAAAATAATTTGGATAAAAAATAAAATAAAATAATGTTATGAATAGTACTAGTGAATAGTACCGTATATATGAATAGTACGTATAAATAATGTCCATGAATAGTACCGTATAAATAGTACCCAGACATAAAAATTTTAAAATTTAATACGAAAGTTCAGACCAATATTCCAGTGAAATGATATTAGATGAAGCGCAAAACTTAAAGAATTTTTAATCATTTTAGGAATTATAGAAGCAATACTTACAATAATAAGTTTAAATTTAGGAATATGAAATGAAATAATATCCCTTACATAATATGGAGTATGAAAGAAAATAATATTTTTTACGAGTTTGCAATAAAATAATATCTTTTACCTTAGTAGAAACTAGATTTGACTGAAATATCGAATATTATTTTGAGAAAATCTTGCACAAAAAACTACACTCAAAGTGTCCTTATACTCAAGAGAAATAATAACAATACTATAGAAAAAGAATTTTTGATATTGTAATGGTGTGTTGAGGAAGGAGGGGCTACCCCTATTTATAGTGCAATGAAGGGAGAAAAGAATTAAGCAGGTTGTCTAATTCTGCCAACCTGTCCTGCCTAATTCTTATTTTATTTCATGCCTAACTTTTCCTTACTTCTTATTGGTTGAGGGACCACCCATTTGGAAGATGACATGCATTGATGGAGAAATAAAAAGCAAGCGTGCACAGAATGGTTTTGGAAAAGAATTCAAAACCAAAATGATAACCTTCACTCCACTTTTATTCACATGCTGAAAATTATATATCATTTAAATTATATATAAAAAGATATTACTATATTATCACATTATTATAATATAATATTATAATAATATATTTGAATGAATATTTTATCAGAGAAGATAATTGTTAATCTTTCAACCAATAATTCATGCAAAATTCCTTCATTTATATAAAAATTTAACCAATATCCACCACATAATAATTATTCATAATTTATATTATAAGCTCACAATATTAACAACCAAATCATTCCAAAGAAAGAGGAGGCTTTTCGATAAGAATTTATCCTTATTGGCGCGTAATATACAACATAACCCCTTTCCTCGACAGAATTTTCTAGACATTGTTAATAATGATAACTAATAATATGAATAATTGTGTCATGTCAATTATTAATTTAATAATATAAAATATTGTGCAGATGATACTGTGACAATAATTGAATCAATAATATGAGATATTATCCAACAATTACTGTGGCAATTATTGAATGAAACTGAGTGACTTCTTACATAAGAATCAATAATCATAAATACTGTGCAATACCGTGTGCTATTTTTCAATCACGTGTATTACTGTACTTTTATCACCGGGTATTTCAACAGTTAATGGTAAAAGTTTTGCCGTTATTTTTATAAAAAGGTTATTTCTATCGCTTTCTATATCCGACAGTTATTATGTTATGTGGTCCACCAATGATTGCACCGTCGTACAGATATTCCCCAACAAAAAGAATATTTTCCGACCAAACAAATATTTTATGACCACTTGCTTATTTTGCAAATTTTGCACATTTCACCAATAACTAAAGCATTATATCAATTCAACACCTTATTATTCAAAATAATAATTAGAGAAATTAAAATTTTACTCATAAAAAGTTGGGGTCTTACAAAAATACAGTAAAATCTCTATAAATTAATACTCGATAAATTAACAATCTCTTTAAAATAATATTTTTTCTCAGTCACTGTGACGCCCCCAAAATTAGGTATACATCACACATCTTGGGTCGTCAGATACATAGTACAAAATTCAAATACAGCTATCGTGTACAATACGACAAAACATAACTGTGAGTTTGAATACAATTATTGTCTACTAGAGATTATACAAATTCAAAAGGAGTCCTCATTACAATTATTAACACACAATTTGAAAAAATAGTGAGGACTACTAATGTTATCCTCTGGACCGTCACTCCGTTCCCCGACTAGTCCCTGCTTTGTTCTCATTTCCTAAAGAGAACAGTGAAAGAAAGGGTGAGCTCAACTAGCCCAGTAAGAAATATTATGACTAAGATAATGTAGAATAAATTATCATTAGCCTTAAACAGTGTTAAACTGATACAATATAACAAACATCAAGTTTAACTACAGCGGAACAAGCAATCCATTAAAAGAGTCAAGTAGAGAATAAAATCTACTATCTTTTATGATTTAAAAGATTTTTTATCACTTTTATCACTGGGACTCAACTTAATAAATAATCCACATCATCGAATCACCCCTGCACTATGGCCCAAGGATATTCTTTAGTATCACGACCACAATTATCCATGCACTACGGGCCAAGAATATTTGTGTATTCATTAATGGTCATGATCATGCCAACAACTGTCCATCAATGCACTACGGGCCAATGATGACTTTTACCACATCATTTGTAACATTACGGTCATGATTACACCGAATAATCCCTGGTCATAATCATACCAAGTCCATCTATGCACTACATGCCACAGATGACTTTCAACATAATATAAACATGAGGATGATGACGATGATATAAGAATTCAATAAAACAAGTTCAAGAATTAATTTATCCAGGAACTAATAATATCCAAATTGTCAACATGATACTGCTTTGTAAAGTAAAATTCAAGAATGATCAGAAGAATATTTCCATGAAAAGATTCTGGATGAAGCGCAAATATCAAGGATATTCTACTAATTTCATGGAGTATGGAAGTCAAAACTTTAACCAACTGAGTATAATAAAGAATTAAATAATAAAAGAAATCACCACGCATGCGGTACTTCACATAGACAGGTTATTCCAACAAAATAATAATAACGGAACCAGGTCAGGCAAAAGTTGCACAGACAGGATGTTCCAACAGAATAATAAAGACGGAACCAGGTCCAGTGTAAAACACACACACAGGATGTTCCAACAAAATAATAATAAAGACGGAACCAGGTCCGGTGTAAAACACACAGACAGGATGTTCCAACAGAATAATAATAAAGACGGAACCAGGTCTGGTGTAATACACACAGACAGGATGTTCCAACAAAATTGTAATAAGCAATGGAATCACAACAGTTCTCTTCATGAATAAGAAAGAATAACATCCCTTACATTAGTAGTAGATTGAATACTGCAGTAGTGTAGTAACAGAATACTCTTCTTCTTTCTCTATTATTCTCTCTATACTTTCTCTCTCTGTAGCTTGAATGAATTCGTAAAAAATAATGAAGCACTAGGCCTCTATTTATAGAAGATTTCTAGTTTAGCACTTGAAATGTGAAAAGGCATGTGGCTTGACGACTGGTGATGTGAAAAGAAAAGTGGTTTAAAGCATGTAATGTGAAACGACAATTGGTTCGACGCCTGTAATATGAAACGACAAGTGGTTTGACGTCTAGTAAAGGTAGTTACTATTGACAAAGGTAATTACTATTGAGGAAGATAATTACTATTGACGAAGGTAATTACTATTGACGAAGGTAATTACTATTGATGAAGGTAATTACTATTGACGAAGGTAATTACTATTGATGAAGTTAATTACTATTGACAAAGAGACTCTTAGATGATGACATATGGGCCCCCCATAAAATAACCAAACTTATCACAAACGTCTCATAATAGACTCTTTATATACATCAAGGATTGAATAAATATTACCACAAATCATTTTATTTTTAATCAACACATATTTAATCTTTCAACAATTATTAATCATTTATAACTTGTCGTCTCAATTATTGATTTAATAATATAACATATTATACAGATGATACTGTGACAATAATTAAATCAATAATATAAGAGATATGATGCAGTAATTACTGTAACAATAATTGAGTATAGCTGAGTGACTTCTCACGTAAGCATCAATAATCTATACCGTGTGCTACTATGCAACCACGCGTATTACTGTATTTTTACTACCGGGTAGTTCAAAAGTTTTAAGGGTAACACCTCCGCCATTATTTTCATAAAGTATTTTTGTCGTTTTCTCAATCCGACAATAATTCCGTTGTGGGGTCCACCAATGATTGTGTCGTCGTACGAATATTCCCCGACAAAAAAAATATTCCCCGACCAAACGAATATTTTATAACAACTTGCTTACTTTGCAAAATTTATAAATATTACCCACAACTATAACATTATATCAAATTTACTCCATAATATTTAAAAATAATATTTATAGAAAATTCATCTTTATTTATAAAAGTTGGGGTCTTACAACCTCCCCTTCTTATGAAATTTTGCCCTCGAAATTAGGGTACGTACCTGGTATGTCAAAGAGGTAAGGATGCCTTGATTTCATTTCAGATTCTAACTCTCAAGTCATTTCCTCAACAACGTGGTTTCTCCACAAAACTTTGACTTGAGGTATAACCTTGGAGCGTAGAATATGTTCCTTCTTATCCAAGATTTGAACAGGAACCTCCTCATACGTCAAATCTTCCGCTATTTCGTCTGGTTCTAACTCAATAATGTGGTTCGGGTCTTTCACATATTTACGTAACATGGATATGTGAAAAACGTTATAAACACGAGACATACTTGGCGGTAAAGCGAGTCTATAGGCCACAGTTCCTACTCGATCGAGGATTAAAAATGGGCCGATGAATCGAGGATTGAGTTTTCCTCTCTTTCCAAATCTCATAACTCCTTTCCATGGAGCAACACGCAACAACACATGATCTCCTATATCGAATTCCACGTCCTTTCGATGAAGATCATCATAACTCTTTTGTCGATCTTGTGAGGTTTTTATACGTTGTCGGATCATTTGAATCTTTTCCGTAGTCATACATACCAACTCTGGTCCCAACTACGTTGTTTCACCCACCTCATCCCAGCATAATGGAGAACGACACTTTCTTCCATACAACGCTTCGAATGGAGCCATGCCAATACTTGCTTGATAACTGTTGTTGTAGGAAAACTCCACCAATGGTAAGAACTTGTCCCAACTTCCCTTGAAATCAAGGACACAGAGTTTTAATAGATCTTCAAGAGTTTGAATAGTCCTCTCCGACTGTCCGTCCGTCTGAGGATGATATGCTGAGCTAAATCGTAAGTCTGTGCCCATAGCTTTTTGCAAACTAACCCAAAATTGTGAAGTGAATCTTGGGTCTCGATCAGAAACTATGGATACCGGCATACCATGCAGTCTTACAATCTTTTTTATGTACATACGAGCAAGACGTTCAAGTGTATAAGTTTCTCGTATCGGTAAGAAATGAGTAGACTTGGTCAATCTATCAACAATGACCCAAATCGCATCTATGCCTTGAGAAACCATAGGAAGACTGGTAACGAAATCCATTGTAATGTGTTCCCACTTCCATTCTGGAATTTCAAGTGGTTGCAATGGACCTTTTGGTACTTGATGCTCTGCTTTAACTCGTTGAAAAGTTAGACACCTTAAGATAAACAACGTTATCTCTCTCTCTTCATATTGCTCCACCAAAATGTATGACGAATATCATGATACATTTTGGTACTCCCAGGATGGATTGCAAATGGTATGTTGTGCGCCTCCATCATGATTTTATACTTTAAATCAGGGTCGTTAGGAACACAAAGTCTGGAGTTGACTTGAAGTATTCTTTCTTCATCGATTCTTGCTTCCAACATAGCACCTTCTTGCAGTTTCTTCCTCATACGCATCAGTTCAGGTTTGTAACTTGAGCAGCTTTAACTTTATCGATTAAAGTCGGTTCTACTCGTATATTCGCCATCATCACATGGGTCCTTAGAGTCTTTAACTCTATCTCCATCCTTTGCAAGTCACACAAAATGGGCCTTTGCGTTGACAATATCGCACTCGTACTTGTATATGATCTTCTACTCAATGCGTTAGCTACCACGTTCGCTTTTCCAAGATGGTATTGGATGGTATGATCATAATCTTTCAACAGTTCAAGCCAACGTCGTTGTCGCATGTTGAGTTCTTTTTTAGTAAAGAAATATTTGAGGCTTTTATGATCCATAAAAATCTCCACCTTCTCCGCATACAAGTAATGCCTCCAAATTTTAAGTGCAAATACAACAGCTGCCAACTCTAGATCATGAGTAGGATAATTCCTCTCATATTCTTTGAGTTTTCTTGAGGCATAGGCTATGACTTTCCCATGTTGCATGAGAACACATCCCAACCCTTTCCCCGAAGCATCACTATAGATGACAAATCTCTCCGAGCCAGATGGTATTGTCAGAACAGGTGCTGAAATAAGTCTCCTCTTGAGTTCTTGAAAACTCTTCTCACATTCTTCGCTCCAACCGAACTTTGTATCTTTTTGAGTCAGCTGAGTCAATGGAGTAGCGATTCGAAAAAATCCTTCACGAATCTCCGATAATAACCAGCTAAACCGAGAAAGCTACGTACTTCGATCACTGATTTAGGTTGCTCCCAGCTTTGAATTACATTAATCTTTGCTGGGTCAACAGATATTCCATGACTTGATACTACGTGCCCAAGGAATGCTACTTCTTCAAGTCAGAATTCGTATTTCTTCAACTTGACATAAAGCTTGTATTCAAGAAGCTTTTGGAGTGTCAGCCTCAAGTGTTACTCGTGATCTTCACGGCTTTTGGAATAAATAAGGATGTCATCAATAAAGACACCCACAAAGTGATCCAAATATTCATTGAATACTCGGTTCATCATATCCATGAAGGCAGCAGGAGCATTAGTCAATCCAAAGGACATGACTAGGAATTCATAATGCCCATACCGAGTTCTGAAAGCCGTCTTTGGAATGTCATCGGTTCTAATCTTCAATTGGTGATATCCAGAACGAAGATCAATCTTTGAAAAGAATTTGGATCCTTGCAACTGGTCAAACAGGTCATCAATACGTGGCAATGGATACCTATTTTTGATGGTGACATGATTCAACCCCTGATAATCAATACAAAGTTGCATACTCCCATCTTTCTTCTTCACGAATAGAACAGGAGCACCCCAAGGAGAAGTACTAGGATGAATAAAGTCGATGTCTAACAATTCCTGCAGTTGGGTCTTTAACTCCTGAAGTTCAATAGGAGCCATTCGATATGGGGCTTTGGAAATGGGTTTTGTACCGGGTTCAAGGTCGATACAAAATTCAATTTCACGCTAAGGGTGTAGGCCAGGAAGTTCTTCGGGGAATACGTCAGAAAATTTATTAACAATAGAAATATAGTTCAAAACTGACGTATTTTTGTTTAAATCTATGACATGAGCTAAGAAAGCTTGGCATCCGTTTTTTAATAAACGAATAGCTTTATGGCTTGAGATGACCGTGATTGATTTTAATGGTTTGGTCGCTTGAATTCGCATAATAGGTTGATTAGGAATATGAAAGCTAACAACCTTACGGAAACAATCAATTTTTGCATGATGAGTAGTTAACCAATCAATCCCTAGAATCACGTCAAATGCAAGTATTTTCAATGAAATAAGATCTACAGGTAATGTGAGCGTACCGATTTGAACCAAACAAGACTTATAAACAGTGGATGTAATGAAGGTTTCTCCTAACAGAGTTTCCACAGATAAGTCAAAGTCTAATTTCTCCGGAGTCAAATTTAATCGATGAGCGCAAGTAGGAGAAATAAAAGAATGGGTAGAATTGGTATCAAATAAAGTATAGATTTCGTTAGAGTTTATGATAAGCTTACCCGTGATGACCTCATTCGGGTTCCTTACTTTCTGTGAGGTCACAACAAACGCTCTCCCTTGCACTGCCGGTTTTGACTTTTCTGGGACGGCCTTTGGTGCCTCCATCCTAGCTGAATTTGTCTTCGGTGAACGACAAAATTGGGCTAAGTGACCTTCTCTTCCACAATTATAACATGCTTTGGACGGCATCGCGCAGTTTGGACTGATGTGCCCCTCCCCTCCACATTTGAAATATATGATAGGTGGTCGTTCTCCTTCCTTAACGACAGGTGCTGGTGCTGATGTCTTTCCATCATTGTTGAATCTCATCTTCTTGAAATGTCCATTCTTATTGTTTTGGCCCTGATTACCACTGAAGTGGTTACCATTTCTGGCCTGTTGATTCCCTCCACGCTTGTTGTCACCGCTTCGATGACTGCTCTCGTTGGAATTATCATTTTGTCGGCTGCTTTCTTTTAGTTGCGTTGACTCGTTATCGCGCTCCACTAACTGAGCCTTATTTACAACATCTGAATATAAACACAGTTTTATGAGAAATAAGATGTTGACGTATCTCTAGTTTCAAACCTCTTAAAAACATCAGTGTCATTCTCTCTCCATTATCCACCAAGTGGGACGCAAACCGGGATAACTCCGCAAATTTAGCCTCGTATTGCGACATGGTCATATTGTTTTGTTCCAACTTGATAAACTCCACCTCTTTCATGTGACGAATACTTTCGGGAGAGTATTTGTCGTTGAACAGCTCTTGGAACTTCTCCCAAGACATCTTCAGTACGGCAGGTTGAGTACGTTTTACCGATTCCCACCAGTAATCTGCCTCTCCGCGCAACATAAAAGCGGCAAAGGGAACCTTTTGCTCCTCGGAGCATCCCAAGACATCAAATATCTTGGTGATCTGCTTTATTCATGCTTCCGCCATAAGTGGTTTTGGTTCTCCCTTAAACTCCGGTGGTCCCAGCTCCTTGAACTGTTTAGCGGTGACCGCCCGAGAGTTTCCAGTGTTTCCAACTGCATTTTGGACAGCAGCCGCTCTCGCCTGCTGTTGCATGAATTGCATAAAGCCCCTAAACATTTGATCATTCATCATTTGGTCAGTGTTGTTGTTTGCATGAGGATTGTCGCCTTCCTGATGCACATTATCCTGATTATTGATATGTGGTGAATCAACGGTCGCCTGTGCTCCATTGCTATTCTCAATATTCTCGGATGTCATTTTCAGATACTGCCACAAAATAAAGGTTAATTGACATGTAACATATTATCCATAAATTCTGATCGACCAATTAAATACCACATAAACTTAGGTAAGTCATACTAGCGAAGGAATTCCCCATCTCTCCCCTCCTAGTACTATTCTCACATCTTAGCCAGGGATCATATCCCTAAGCTTTGATACCAACTCTGACGCCCCCAAAATTAGGTATACATCACCCATCTTGGGTCGTAAGATACATGGTACAAAATTCAAATACAACTTACTAATACAACTGTCGTGTACAATACGACAAAACATAACTGTGAGTTTGAATACAATTATTGTCTACTAGAGATTATACAAACTGAAAAGGAGTCCTCATTACAATTATTAACACATAATTTGAAAAAATAGTGAGGACTACTAATGTTATCCTCTGGACCGTCACTCCGTTCCCCGACTAGTCCCTGCTATATTCTCATTCCTGAAGAGAACAGTGAAAGAAATGGTGAGCTCAACTATCCCAGTAAGAAATATTATGACTAAGCTAATGCATAATAAATTATCGTTAGCCTTCAACAGTATTAAACTGATAAAATATAACAACATCAAGTTTAACTGCAGCGGAACAAGCAATCCATTAAAAGAGTCAAGTAGAGAATAAAATCTACTATCTTTTATGATTTAAAAGGTTTTTCATGACTTTTATCGCTTGGACTCAGCTTAATAAATAATACACATCATCGAATCACCCCTGCACTACGGCCAAGGATATTCTTTAGTATCACAACCACAATTATCCATGCACTTCAGCCAAAGACATTCGTGTATTCATTAATGGTCATGATCATGCCAACAACTGTCCATCAATGCACTACGGGCCAATGATAACTTTTACCACATCATTTGTAACATTACGGTTATGATTACACCGAATAATCCCTGGTCATAATCATACCAAGTCCATCTATGCACTACAGGCCACAGATGACTTTCAACATAATATAAACATGAGGATGATGACAATGATATAAGAATTCAATAAAACAAGTTCAAGAATTAATTTATCCAGGAACTAATAATGTCCAAATTGTCAACATGATACTGCTTTGTAGAGTAAAATTCAAGAATGATCATAAGAATATTTCCATGAAAAGATACTGGATGAAGCGCAAATATCAAGGATATTCTACTAATTTCATGTAGTATAGAAGTCAAAACTTTAATCAACTGAGTATAATAAAGAATGGAATAACAAAAGAAATTACCATGCATGCGGTACTTCGCATAGACATGTTATTCCAACAGAATAATAATAATGGAACCAGGTCAGGCAAAATTTGCACCGACAGGATGTTCCAACAGAATAATAAATACGGAACCAGGTCCAGTGTAAAACACACAGACATGATGTTCCAACAGAATAATAATAATGACGGAACCAGGTCCGGTGTAAAACACACAGACAGGATGTTTCAACAGAATAATAATAAAGACGGAACCAGGTCCGGTGTAAAACACACAGACAGGATGTTCCAACAGAATAATAATAAAGACGGAACCAGGTCCGGTGTAAAACACACAGACAGGATGTTCCAACAGAATAATAATAAAGACGGAACCAGGTCCGGTGTAAAACACACAGACAGGATGTTCCAATAGAATAATAATAAGCAATGGAATCACAACAGTTCTCTTCATGAATAAGAAAGAATAACACCCCTTACTTTAGTAGTAGATTGAATACTGCAGTAGTGTAGTAACAGAATACTCTTCTTCTTTTTCTCTTATTCTCTCTAAACTTTCTCTCTCTATAGCTTGAATGAATTCGTGAAAAATAGTGAAGCACTAGACCTCTATTTATAGAAGATTTCTAGCTTAGAACTTGAAATGTGAAAAGGCAAGTGGCTTAACGACTGGTGATGTGAAAAGAAAAGTGGTTTGACACCTGTAATGTGAAACGATAATTGGTTCGACGCCTGTAATATGAAACGACAAGTGGTTTGACGTCTGGTAAAGGTAGTTACTATTGACGAAGGTAATTACTATTGACGAAGGTAATTACTATTGACAAAGAGACTCTTAGATGATGACATATGGGCCCCCCATAAAATAACCAAACTTACCACAAACGTCTTATAATAGACTCTTTATATACATCAAGGATTGAATAAATATTACCACAAATCATTTTATTTTTAATCAACACATATTTAATCTTTCAACAATTATTAATCATTTATAACTTGTCGTCTCAATTATTGATTTAATAATATAACATATTATACAGATGATACTGTGACAATAATTGAATCAATAATATAAGAGATATGATGCAGCAATTACTGTAGCAATAATTGAGTATAGCTGAGTGACTTCTCACGTAAGCATCAATAATCAATACCGTGTGCTACTATGCAACCACGCGTATTACTGTACTTTTTCTACCGGGTAGTTCAACAGTTTTAACGGTAACACCTCCGCCGTTATTTTCATAAAGTATTTTTGTCGTTTTCTCAATCCGACAATAATTTCGTTGTGGGGTCCACCAATGATTGTGTCGTCGTACGAATATTCCCCGATAAAAAAAATATTCCCCGACCAAACGAATATTTTATAACAACTTGCTTACTTTGCAAAATTTATAAATATTACCCACAACTATAACATTATATCAAATTTACTCCATAATATTTAAAAATAATATTTATAGAAAATTCATCTTTATTTATAAAAGTTGGAGTCTTACAGTCACGACTTTGACTAATGGGATAAATTAATAATTTTGATAAAATAATAATTTTTAAAAAGACCCTTATATAAATATATGGTCACATCAAAATCATAAATTAATAATTATTTTAAATTACAAATATATCTAGGGTAAATTGATATTTATATAGTAGTTCTCTTTATCATCATACATGGAATGTATTAAATTCTAGTACAATGAACTTATATATACAAATTAATTAAACTTAATGTGAATATAATTTTTTTTTTGAAATAAAATGTGAATGTAATTTGAAAAGTAGATACAATGAACATTATTTAATTATTAAAAATAATTAATATCACTTACAATGAATTCTATTATTATATTAATTTGGGTTATGTTCAGATGACCACCTTGGGTTTGGGCGATTTTCCACTTAACCATCTGTAGTCATTAAAGCTACATTTAGACTCCCGACCTTTTGAGTTGAAGTGAAAAAGTTTTTTCTATCATAACTCTGTTAGTTAAATTGTATAAAGACTTAATTACCCTCCTTATATATAAACCACAGATGACAGAGCATGTGAGGGAAGAACATGGCTAACTGCTAAAAAGCAGAGATAAAAAAAGAGTAGAGTACAACATATGATTCACATTCAAACTGCTAAAAAGCAGAGACAAAAACTAGAAGCAACTGCAATCCAAAACAAGAAGATGAAATTCAGAAACAAACAGAGGAAATGGTGCTATTAAATTAATCCTTTTCATCTTTACACAAAATATTTTCATGAGTCATGGCTCAGTACAAGGAACACAGTTATTATATAGATGTGCCGATTGACTATGATGACATCTTCAACAAAACATGACACCAGGACACACCTTCAAGAGATCATATACGTGCATACTTCCCTTCAGAGCTACTGGGCTGGACAAACTAGAGAACCTCACATATCTTCTACTAAACAACAATAGCTTCACCGGAACTCTACCTCCTGCAATTGGAAATTTTAGACTCTGCAGATGAGAACATATTCGATCTCCACATCAATTACCATTGGTTCCCCCATTTCAAAACCCAAAAGCCACACTTGGGTAAAACCTGTTTTAATAACCAAAAAGTGAAACACACAAGAACGAATTTGTATAATCTCAACAAGCAAACAATAAAATGGACAGAATATATTGGATGAGTGCATTCTGCATTTCATTCAGTAGATTGGAGGAAAATGCACCCCAAGAGTCTGATATTCCCTTTCAAATCGCCTCAGTACATAAAATCAACTAAACTTTGTGAAAAGTGAAAGCCTCCTGCTAAGGAATTAACATATAATTCATTCAAAAAGCTAGTAATCAGTTGCATAATAATAATCATCACCACTTTGCCTGGTACAAATGGGATCCTCTTAACATATCCTTGTTGCACTTCAAACCCATTTCCCAATCTTTTTCCCATTCTTTTGGCCATTTGAGATTCCTTCTTGCACGAACTGGGGTCGATATCATCACTCCTGCATTAACTAATGAACCTCCACCGAGCCCACAGGTCTAATGAACCTTTCTAATCAAAATATGTGTACCTATGCGAAAAGAAAAGAGAGAAATCACAGAATGAACAGAAAAGTTGCCAGTCCAAGCAAAGAAAAACATGCATCCAAGATGGCTTAATAACCTTAGAATCTACAAGTATGAAAAGAATTCACAGCAACTCTAACTACAACTTTATTCCACAGTAGAAAAAGTGGATAAAAGCCAAAGATATTCTCTAAAGTCCTCATTCCCTTCACAGTAATCTTCTTACAACCCTTCACAGTAACCCCCTAGCAATAGCAATTAACCCCAAATTCGTCAAGTCAGCCATGTTCCTAATCGACAAATATTCAAGCCCTTTACAAAGTGTGATCCCATCCAGCTTCGATTCAACTGGCATACAAATTCCCGGTCGATTTCATTTCCTTAAAGCGAGAATCGATGATAGGGTAACCTTCAATCTCGTCTGCGATGGAGGTCGTTTGATTGAGCTGTGTAGCTGGTGTTGAAGGAACTCTTCCGAAATTTCAATTGATCCTTCATATTCTCCATCTCTTGATCTCGATTTAGGGATTCTCCATCTCTTGATCTCGATTTAGGGATAAACCCAAAATTCGTAAAAAATTCGATTTAGGGATAAATGAGAGAGAGAGAATGCAGGAGTGAGAAACGAGGGAGAACACTGTGGTTTGAGGAAGAAGGTTATTTTAGACATTTTCTAGTTTTTTTTTATTGTTACACTCTCTTATCACGCGTTTTTTGGCGTCTGAAATGCACGCCCGGTTAATTTGGATGAAAAAGGTAACGGTTTCACTTCAACTTAAAAGGTCGGGTGTTTAAATGTAGATTTACTGACTATAGGTGGTTAAATGAAAAATCGCTCAAACCCCAGGTGGTCATCTGAACTTAACGCTATTAATTTAATAAGTATGATACATTGTATCAAAAAAAGTATGATATAAACATCAATAAAATGTATTAATTTTAATGTAATTAAATTTATGTTCATCTAATAGAAAAATACTCTTTAAATTAATAAATTATTAATTTATCTATTAAATAATATCTCTCCAAATTAATAAATTTTTTAATTTTAATTATATTAATTTATAGATGTTCTAGTGTAATCTCATACTAATGGTGACATTAAAGTGATTTACATACATCAAAACCACTGTTGATGTATGAAAAAAAAACATCTCTGTATGCGGCAACTCCTTGGGTTTTGCCTTCTCCATTTCCTTAATATCTCTCTTTAAATTGCCCTCCAATCACCGGAGCTTCTTCTGAAATTAGAACATTGATGAAAGGAAGGGCTCTTTAGTAACTTCATCAAGAAGAGCCCTTTTGCACGTGTCTCCGCTAAAATCTACGCTTTCAAAACAAACCTGACGTCCTCTTTTCTCACTCCTTACCCACAAAGCTAGCGCGACCGACTAAGCGAGATAATTTACCTGAAGGTATACACTTCTGTTCTTTTGCCTCCTTAAATTGCCCTCCAATCACCGGAGCTTCTACTGAAATTAGAACATTAAAAGGAAGGGCTCTTTAGTAACTTCATCAAGAAGAGCCCTTTTGCATCTGTCTCCGCTAAAACCTACGGTTACAAAACAAACCTGATGTCCTCATTTCTCACTCCTCAGACACAAAGCTAGCGCGAGCGACTAAGCGAGATATCTGATATACCTGAAGGTATACCTTTCTGTTCTTTTACCTTTCTAATTTTTTTTCTTCTCCAAATTTTTAAGGTTTCTATCTGAAGGTATATATTTGTACGATCTTATGTTAAGTTTTTTCGATTTTTATTATGATTAATTAGGACAATTGAGTCGTGAATTTAACTGAAGTCGAATTGTACATTATTCCTGTGATAATTTTTATCTAGTGTTCATGTTATATACAAACATTTCGATTAGATATTGGAAAAAGTTGATATTTTTACTCAAGAAGCTTCAATTCAGGGATTTGTGCTTCATTAATTTCTTTTGTTGAGCTTATAGGGTATGTGATTTGTTTCTTTACCAAATTTTGAAAGTTTCGATCTGAAGGTAGATATTTGTATGATCATTGTCTCAGGTTTCTTGTTTAATTAGGACAATTGACTCGTGAATTTAACTGAAGTGAATTGTACATTATTCCTGTGATAATTTGTATTTAGTGCTCCTGTTATATAAAACCATTTCTATTAGATATTGGAAAAAGTTGAGCTTTTTATTCAAGGATATTTGCTTCATTAATTTCTTTTGTTGAGCTTATAGGGCTTGTGATTTGATCAACAATTAACTTGCAAATTTTAGTATTTTTGTTGTTTTAGCTGAATGTGATTTTCACAATTACTGCTGAATTTTTTTTGTTTCTTAAACTGTATGATCTATTTCCTTTTTCCCCTGTTGATTTTTTTATAAATAGAAGCTGATTAGGCTGGGTATGAAAATTTGAGTTTTTCATTCAAGGAGCAAATTTCAGAGTTTGCGATTCATAATTTAAGGTTATTGCTAATATAGCAACTGGAAAATATATGGTTTCTGTGATTTTTCATGTTTGATTCCAATCTCGGTGAACTTGATTTCAACACTCATTGCTGAAATAATTTGTTGGTTTGTTTCTTGAAAAGTAAGGTTTTCTTTCCCCCTGTTTATCTTTATCTTTTATAGACGCCTTTTGACTAGTTATTTAAAAGATTGATCTTTTTTTATTCTAGGAGTTTTATTAATTTTTCGTTCCTACATTACTAAAACAGGTAATGGTTTTTTGTTTTCTGATTTTTAGGTGTCAACTCTGTGAGCATTAAGCTCTATTCTTTACATGTTAACTTTTCTGGTACGTAGAAAGACTAGATATCAAAAAGTTGAGCTTTTAATTTAGGAAATTAATTTAATAAATTGTGCTTCATCAATATTTTTGTATAATCCTGAAAGATTGCTCCTAAATTTCTTTGTCCTACTTTCTTTCACTTCGTGATTCATAAACTTCTTTACTGTTTTGGACTGCTTAATGCTTATCACCCAGAATAGTCATGTGTGCATCGTGTATGTGGTTTGATTCGTTCTTGTTTTAGTTGATTTTTCATCAATGAAAGATGACAATGTTTAATTTGGATTATTGAGATAGTTACTAAATGTGAAAGAATGTTTTTTAACAGGTGATTAGTCAGTTTCTGTTTGCTGTTTTCCTATTGGAAATTTAGTTTGTGGGTTTAGGCTGGAAGTATGAGTGGTACTCCTAATAAAAGACTGAATGAGGAGGTTGGAGGTCATTCCTCAGTGTCTAAATACCCACGTGACTCGAAATACCCACATGAAGATTCTGCTACATACGCCGGTGTTGGCTCCAAGCTCGCTTCGTCGGTCATGAATGAGTATCATTCATCCTATGATATGGGCCATGATGCTCGGTTGCTGAAGATTCCTCGAACTGAATCGCGTGATGCAGATAGAAGGTCCCCAATTCCAATATATCTAGCCGCAAATGATTTGAATCCGGATCATCCTGTCACCTCAGAGAATAGGTTGGAGTTGAGAGAATCTAAAGAAAGCAATAGGGATTTGAAGGTTGACAATCGGGATATCAGGACTGAATCAAAGGAGATGTATCAAGGTGCTAAAGACGTCAGATTTGAGATCAGAGGGGATGATAATAAAGAAACTAAATATGAAAGAGATACTTTTCCTGATTATAAGGGTGAGATGAAGACAGATAAGGATAGTCACAATGTGGGGAGTAGTCATTTAAATTGGAAAGAATCGAAGGAACACCATAAGGGAAAGAGGTATTCTGATGCCCCTGGAGTAAATATGGATCCGCGTCATGCATCGCGAACTAACATGCATGGCCCGACAGAGGTTGGAAGAGAAGGCTTGATTATAGAAGAGAAGGATTACAATGAAGCTCATGAGGCTGTTGGGGAGAACAAGGTTGATATGAAAGGGGAGGAAAAATTCAAAGAAAAAGATAGGAAAAGAAACGACTGGAAACACCGCGAATGGGGCGACAGGGATAAAGAAAGAAGTGATCGTCGTAATAATGTGCAACTGGGTAACAACAGTAATGAGTGCAAAGAGTCAACAAGAGAAGAAAGAGACACTGAAAAGTGGGAGAGGGAGAGGAAGGATCTTTCAAAAGATAAGGATAAACCAAAAGAGAGAGAAAAAGATCATATCAAGAGAGACGCATGGAACGGAGGTGAGAAAGAGGGATCACACTATGAAAAGGAACTGACAGATATCTCTGGCAGAGCTATGGAGCAGGATAATTCAACAATAGAGCATAAGAAACATAAAGACCCTGATAGCTGGAAAAATACTGATAGGGAAGCTAAAGGTATGAAAAAAGAAAGAGATACTGACATTGAAGGAGATAGACTTGAAAAGCGCAGCAGGTGCTATGAGAAAGAATCAGATGATGGATGTGTCGATGTAGAAGGGGGTACTGACAGGGAAAGAGAAGCTTTTAATTATGGAGTTCAGCAACGTAAAAGGATGCTTCGGCCTAGGGGTAGTCCTCAAGTGGCAAATCGTGAGCCTCGATTTAAGTCTCGTACTCAGGAGAATGAAGGGTATTGTCCTTACTATACTCTCTATTCAGATATAATTATGTAGCTTAATGCTGATTTGACTTTGTTTGTGGCATACTTTATTATTAAATGATTTCACCTTGTCATTTAAGTACAAAGAAATTTATGTTGTCAAATGTACCCTTAATATCGGAGGTTTTATTGATCTATAAGGATGTATGCATGGATAGTATATGACATTTTAAATATGCTAATGTGTTTTTAATTAGCATGGCGATTTGTCTACTCTTGCGCATCTCGTAGACTTCATAGAAGAAGCTTATTAATTTCTTATATTGATGACTCTTGTGTCTAGATTCTCTAGACTTATCCCAAAAAAATAATAATTAGGAACTTATGTTTCTAGCATGATTATGAGGTAATTGTAAGGGGTACTGATGGAATATGCGATTAGGAGTAAAATATCCTTATCATACATCCCATCTTATTTAGCCAATTGTGGGGGAGGGAGGAGGTGATATGGGTAGTTCGGGTCCTTCTGGAGTTACCAACTTACATAGAAAACTTGCCACTTGGCAATGTAGGAGAGAAATTTGAAAATAAAAGATTTTAATGAAGAATCAATTTATACAATATCTTTAGTTCTCCGTTTGTAATTAAACTTCTTCTGTTACATAAGTAATGTTGGGGAAATTAGAACTTATGCCCACTTAGTTTTTTTAAATAAACAACCTGCACATTTAGGAGACAATAAATGTGATATAGCGCTGTTACATCTTATAGGAAAAATTAGGTTATCCTTGTCACATTCCAATTATTGAGGTTTGTTTTGGATAATGAATTAATGATAAAATGAAGACATTATTGAATGTCATCTACATCATTGGTTTCTTTCTTTCTTTAAACCTTTTTTTAATTTTTATTTTAAAGGTTTATCGGTCTCTTAACTTGGAGGATTTATTATCTTAATAAAAAAAGTCAACTCCTGAATAAAGTTAATGCTTTAATTATTTTTCTTTCCCAAGGTGGTGTTATGCGCTCCGGTTTAGGCTATTAGTTTGAAATTCAGTTATAGCCTTTCAGGGGTGTCAATGAGAGAAGTTCTGTTCTTTCTATCGACAGCTAGAGAATTTTAGCTTTATAAGTTTTAAGGTGTCATGTTAAGAGGAAAGAGCAAGAGTTATAGGGTTTCTGTTAGAAAGAATTTTAGTAAACTCTCAATTATAGAATTTTAAATAAAAAGAACTCCTTATTTTGTTGACATATGGAGAAGTTAAAAGGTAGATTAGCTCACTTCTTAAGAAAGTGGATACATACGAAAGTCCTTAATAAAGGACTTACCTTTGGTCCTTAAGAACATCAGACAAAGCTATTCCATGAGAAACAATCATTGAGCGAGGAAAGAAGCTCTACCCCACAAAATAAGTAGAGGCATAAAATGCTCACTAAAAAACTATAGTTATCTTTCTCATAGATGTATTTTCTCCTTCGTAATATATTTTTTCATTTAGAACAACTATAGTTATCTTTCTTATATTGCGCGAGAGAAACAGAAAAAACTAAAGTACAGGAGGATCTTTGTGAGACAAGGTAATGGAAGACTTCTACAGCTGCATTCGTTTGGAGAAGACATTGAAATTTGCTAAAATTTAGTTTCTAAAACTAGTAACCTGATCTCAGTGCGTAGATTCCTCCTCAAAATCCACATATCTGCAGTTAAAACCAACTTAGATTCAATTTTATTTTCTTTGCACGTCATCAATTCTTTGACGTTGATGATAAACAAATTTGTTGGCACATATTTACTCTATCCATTTTTATTTTAAATAAAATATTAGAAACGAGGGAGTGGCAATGCATATGGAGAACATGGTGTATTCCCATAAGAAAATATTAAGCAAAACACATGGAATGCGTTAGTGGAGGCCTAACTTAATCCTAGTCAATATGTTTAATATAATATGTATAATAGTTTCCCCAGTAATACCTGTAATTTAAAGATTTTTGTTTGGCATTATTGGCTTATCTATAAGTTTTTTGTTGCTATCTTTGGGCCATAACTTCAGAGTGCTACCATAGGGTTCCAAGAATGTTTCATGTTTTATCCTCAAATCTCTTAGAGGGAAACCGAGGTTCTTTGGGAAATAATGTTGTAACCTTAAATGCTCTAAAAGGCGCTAGGGGGCGTAGGCTGAATTTTTATTGTAAGCCAATTTTAATATTTTATCTTACATTTATCCAAACAAAACAATAATATAAAGCAAAATAATCTATAATAAAGATAATAAAGACCTTTGCTTAAAGTTCAAACACATATATTTAACGTATTAGTTTTATTCATAAACAAGATTGCTATTAAATAATAAAATTTAAAATTTCAAGAATTCAATTCAATATTAAAACTTAAGAAATTAAACATAAATTTAAGAATTATATTGAATTAAACTAAATATTACAAATGTATCATCATTTATATAATTTGAAGTTGGTACAAGTTTAAAAAAGTATAACTATAATAAAATTATCCATTTTGACTTAATCTTGTCCACTTCTTGTTGTGATTTGATATGCTACAACCTGCATTATGAATATGGTAAATCATTAAAAAAATAAATATATCAAGATATGGTTTGAGTAGTTTATTTTTTTAAAAATCTCTCCGCTTAGGCCCCTCCAGGCACCGCCTAATTTCCTGGAGCTAGGCGGCCTTTTTTAGAACACTAGTAACCTTAAGGATCTTAATGGGGCTGTGGCTATAACAGAAGCTATCAGGCTGAAAAAAGGAAATTAAGATTTGATGAAAAAGTTGTTCTCAAGGATGCAATTCAAATTAAGGTGGTGTGCTTTGATTCCCTTATCATCTTACTTCTTCGGAGAACAATCTTTGGTGAACTGAATAGTTCGAAAATTTATCAAAATTGGTATTTTTATTGAATTGAAAGATTTTTCATAGCATACCAACTTAATTGAATTGGAATAAAAATAGATACCCTAGCTTGAGGAATTAAACTCATGATTTCTCTAAAGTTTAACTTGATTTAAAAAGCTACCTAATTTGCACCTTTGATTTTGAACTATATTGTTTATTTCTTTGGCTCCTAATTTTTCCCTTGAAATTCTTTTAGTGTCATAATGCAAAATGCATAGGATTGACATGTGAATGCTACACATTACTACATTAATGAAGTATGTTCAATCACTTAACTATCTATTTTTGTTGTCATTGAAAACTGCTTTGCTTATTATGTCACAAGTACTAATAATAAGTTTTACCTGAGGCAAACAGATAATATAGTTGATTGCTATTACATCTGAAAATTTTTGCATTCATTGGGAGCTCTTTATATATTGTATTGTTCTTGTCAAACTTAAAAAAATATTATTCCTTCCTAAATTCGTATTTATATTACTTGGTGTTTAAAGACATTATAATGATTTTTCTTTCATTTTTCTTCCTTTTCAGGTCTGAAGGTAAGCTGTCAACTTTAATTTACTCAATGGGAGGTTTTAGGCTGCTTGTCATTTACATATAGTTCTCCTTGGTTGTTATCTTTCTGTTAAAATTACCGTACTTTGCATAGTCCAATTTACAGTGCGATGCTACATTACTCCTTATATTTGAAGTTGGTTTCCCCTCTAACCTTATTTGGTTGCTTCAAAATTATTCCCAAATATTGAGTTTTGATGTATACAAAGATTACCATTTTACCCATTGTGTTTAAAATGAGAGCTTGATATTTGGAACCATCTAAACTTTACATGAGTTGGGTCCAAATAAGGGTATATTTGGAACTTTTCACTACTTCAACACATTTTTCTTTACTACCTTAAAACATATGATGATATGAAAGTCAAGCAGGTACTGACTTCTGAATTGGAATTGAAGAGAACCTTATTTCCTTTGATCTCACGTGTTTCCAAGTTTTTGTTTGGATTTCATCTGATACTGATAGGGTTATGGTTGAACTCATGTCTTCTCATCACATTTTTTTATCTATGCATGTTTGGTTTATTGGATAAATGGGACTATTGATAGCCTTCCATTTATACCTGTTAAAATCTACGGTCTTTTATCAACTTTTCTTTTGTACCCTATCAACAGTTACTGCTCTTTTTGAATTATAATCAGGAGTTAGGACTTGACTAGTGACACCTGCAATGTGCGTGTTCAGTAATATAGTCATTTAAATAACACTTTTTTGGCAATTTATTATTGATTACATTTTAAACAAATAGGTTCTTGTGGATAGTTTTTTTTGGCACCATTAAGATTACATTTCAAGGGGAGGCGGGGGGGGGGGGGGGTTCGATCCCATGACCTCTGCTATGCAGAGCCGTGGTGTTACCATTTGGCCGAAAGGTCGATGGTGGTTCTTGTGGATAGTTAATAAAGTTTTTAGTTTTAAAAATGAAAATGAAAACCACCCTAGAAAGTATTTACGGATGGATAAAATTTGAGTCCCATGGGCCAGAACTTATAAGGAATTTGACTAATTAAAATAATAAGTAAATAAAATATGTTTTTGTGCCAAGTTAGTGCTGGTGCTATGTGGCCCTGGAAATGAATCGAGTATGAGTGAGACTGGGAAGTTTTCTGGTTTATTGTCTATCTGTGTTTGAGATGGAAATGCATATTTTTGTATTTATATTGTTTTAAGCATCAGCATATGCGGTCATGCTGCTTTACCAACTTAATCTTATACTGTTTGCTCAATGGGTTGTCTTTGCCATTTTGATCCCTCAACATTCGTAGATTTGTTCCTGGACAAAAAATTTAATACGACATTCACGAGAGAACTTATTTGTTCACGTGTCTTTTTGTTCCAGTGTTGGTCCTCTTCCTTTTCTTGTAGTCTTATTACTTTTTCTTTGATAAGTAAGTGTATTTACTAAATGTTGTCAGAGGGAGTGAGCCCTAGTACACACCAAATGTGCATCACTGAAAACAAAAACAAATGGAACTATTATACCTACATATAACCTGTTACCAAAATACCACCTCCATACAAAAGCCGACGGTCACAGAACAATTGAGTTCTAACCTATTACAAATTCACTATTTGTGGTAGTCTCTGTGGGGAAAAAGGATTCACAGAACAATTATGTGCTTTTCCCTATCACAACTCACTATTTGGGGTAGTCTCTGTGGATAGAAAGGGTTCTTAGATGTTTTGAAGTTATTTGTTTTTGAGTCTTTTAATTATTCTTTTGGCAAAATAAGGTGTATTACAGGTCTATAATGTCTTTTACGGGTTTTTGGATAAATTTTCCCTGGGAGTTTATCGTCTTGCTCCCTTCCACTGCTTTTCTGTTATTTTATTTATATATTTTATAGTGTTGGGTTTGTATAACTGTATAAGGATTGATTACAGTAATTTGGATAGGTGTTTTTGTTCTCCCTATGCATTGGTGTTGTGCGCATCACACATACATGGTTTTCTCCCTAGTGCTTTTGAATAAACATTTACCTAACATAAAAAGATCAGCAGCTGCCAAACATAAAAAATATTTGTATTATATCTATTTGTCGATTTCCAGTTTCATTGTAATAACAGAAACATACATAAACGATAGTTTGTCTTAAAGGAAAATACTTCTGAGTTTTGAGAATGATGGTAATACTGAAAATTTTCATCATATTTCAAGCAGATTTACTGGTAGCGGATTTTGAAAGTCATTCTATATTAAGTTCGGGGCACGGAAGGTTAAAGACAACTTATGCAGACGCAATAGCGTGAGCTGTCCCCCAAAATGCCAAAATGGTGTTGTTTTACTATTTTTTTCTTCTTGACCACCCACCAACACGGCAACACTACCACCAACACCAGTACCACACATCTCCATCTCCATCTAAACCTCCACCAAATCCATCACAATATTACCATATCCACCACCATAGCATCAAATTTACCATCTACAACCATCGTAACCACCAGCTCTATCGCCTTGACTGCCACTATCAACCATAACACTAGATCCACCACCATATCACCAGACTATCACTGCCACCAACATGTACCACCACACTCACCATTGGAGGAAGACACAGAGTAGAGACAGTACCATTGCCAGCAAAATCCAACACAAATACAACCACCATTGCCACGCGCTTCCACCACCACAAATTAGCACTCATCACCTATTACAAAATCATCCCCCATCCCACTGCACAAACACCACCCGACCTAATTTCACCTGAACATGACGAGACCCACCTGATCCTCATTAGACCCGATTTTTAAAACCTTATTAGGGTCGAGTATTGGGATATACCCTCCCCCCGCCTTGACCCAATTATTTGTATATATAATTTTTTTAAATTAGCATTTTGTATATATATAATTATGTACTTATTTAGGTTATTTCATTATAAATTCAAAATGTTTATAATATAATATGTTGCTAGTAGTAGAAATATCGCATGTTGTGTGATTTCGAATTAAAAATAGTTGTACAAAGTAAGATAAAAATATTAAAGAAATTTAATTTGGGAAAAATGAGATTAATTGGGTAAACAGGGCAGGTATGAGTTATTGTTTTCGAGGTGATAGCTCCATATTGGCGGGGCCGGTATGGGGAGTTCTCCAGACTATACCCCCGTCGTTGCCAGGCCTAACCACTACCATCGTCGCATCCTCATAATTCTTCGACACCGCCATATAATAAAAACACATATTAAGATGAGAATATATCAGATCTGCGAATATCACCACCACCACCCACCACCCACCACCCACCACCCACCACTTCGCACAATGCAACCACTGAACCACCACAACCCACCACTTCTCACCTTGGAAGCAAGGGTGTCACTTCTCTGCCGCACTACCAGCGGGGTGCCATGGGGGTGCGGCAACCAACATTTTTTTGGTGGGGTGTGGCTAAGGCGGGTGTCGGTGACACTTTTTGTAAATATGAAAAAGAAGAGAGGGGGGGAGAGAAAAATAAGATATGGAGGAGGATAAAAAGCTTACCTTTTAGGGCATATTTTATCGAGAGGGAAAGAAGAGGCTAGAAGCAACTTCAGCGGCCCTTCAGGCCCTTCAATTGCGATGACTCTGGTTGCTTCAATCGCTACCTTTTTCTCTCTCTTCTCTATCTTATTTCTGCGTCCCAATTCTCAACTTATTATGTTCTTTGTTTGTCTACTTTACTAATTTATATTGCTGCCTTTTTTTTGGTGAATTTATATTGTTGATGGGTTTTGGGTTTTCTTTGGTCTTTATTTATTTCTTAAATAGTTAAATCAAATATAAATTTTTGTGTAAGTATTGATTTTACTGTTTTTTTAAATGTATATATGCTGCTTATGCTAATTAATTCTTTTTGAACTATATTTATTATTATTTGGTATATTTATTATGATATCATCAAATGGTATGTCAAATTGCCCTTTTAAATTATTTTTGAAAATGTTATCTTTAAATGTTTGTTGGAAAAGATTCCTTCAAATGAAAGGCAATAATATTTTCTTATTTCTATTGGAACTATACACAATCATATATATATATATATATATATGTGTGTGTGTGTGTCATAGATATGGGGAATAGAAAGAGAAATACGGCGATGTGTGAGAGAGAGCGTGTGTGAGAGAGAGAAGGGCAAGAAAATTGGAGTAGACATGATCTTGAGATAAGGAAGAGATACATTTTCTTTATATATATGTATATACAAACACACAAATGACGTCGTTTTGTGTGACATTGCACCCAGCAAGGTGCGGTGTCCAGTATACTCTTTCTCGCTATTATTTTACTCTAAAGGACCATAAAGTTGTAATATTGAATTAAAGTAAATGGTAGATAGGATGCATTCTTTGTGGTTACTGTACATAAAATACTGAGAAAGCATTTGCACGGCATATTCTTCTTTTTATGTGTTAGTACTTTGGTTCTATATCCAATTTTTTTACTGTTTCATGTTTCGCTGCATCCTTATATTTGGTTGTTTTTTCTTCTATAGTCCGTCATTATTGTTCCTTGACAGTCGAGTATTGAATGTTATTAAGCATGCACTTATCATCATACTTTATATTCTTCCCTTTGTTGTAATTTATGAATCTAGTTGGCTTTTATTTCCTAAATGGTTGATACGGTTTTTTGCTAGCTTGATGTACATGTTAAGATTATTGAACACGTGGATACCTGATGAATAAGCTTTTTCATGAGTTTTTGGTTCATAATTTTTGTAAATACACAATTTTTTACCCCATCTTTTATTTAGACTTGACAGACCTTTAACTAGAATAGGAAACCACTGATGGATAAAGATTGTGATTATGTGTAAGACATGCAAGAGTTTGATTATATAATATGGGGCCATCTTTCCTTACAATTAAAAGTTATGCCTCGCTATTAAATAGGATAGTTAAAATGAGACGAATCAGTTTATCGAAAAACAAAATAAAAAGTTTAAAATGGGTAAATCAGAGTTACCAATAAACTTAATTTGATCATGAAAAGATCAACCATTTCTAGAATATTAATCAAGGACTGTCAAATTTCATCTTTCCAAAAAGCTCTCTTCTTTATACCTTACCTTATTTAAGATCACACCTAAAAGGCAAGCATTCTTTTGTCCTACCAATAGTCCAATATTATGCTATATCAAAAATATCTTGTATTAAATTGAACTTTATAAATGTTCTTTCACATTTGCTGAATTAACACTTCATAATACCGGTAATGATACTGTACAAAAAGAAAGTGAGTGAACAACTTTTTGTTAAGGCTTAAGTACCAAACAGGACGTCTATTTTATGCGATTTAGCTTTTAAAATTGAGCTTCTTTTTTGGACATACATTAGCGAGAAATTACTTAACATTTCTATTCTGATCCTTCATTTTGATTTCGTTAATAGTGGGCGGACAACAACTGTTTTTGATTCATATTTGTGTATTAAGAGTACTGTCTCTCTGAACATGATTCTTAATATACATTATTGAAATGGCATTTGCATCATAGATTTTGTTTCTTATCTGATTTAGCCAACAAAATTTGTAGCAAGGTTCAATTGAAAAATTAAAGGTAGACTTGAAGATTTGTTTTATATTTATCCCTTTTGTAAACTAGCGTCTTGTTTAACCATTTTCCACCAATTGAAGGAAGTACTAGCTGTGCAAAATCATAATTTAGGTTTTTTGGGAAACAATAACTAAAAAGCACAAATTGACTAAAGTTGTTCACTCGTTTTCTTTGTGTACTGACACATTTTGATATCCATGGAGTGGCGATTCCACAGATATGAAAGGGCATGAATCATGTTCCATTTGAATTTAAGATATTCTATTTTTTGATGGAACATTAAAATTGGTAGGATAACAGGCTTGACTTTTAGATGTTCCCTCTTAAATGACGGATGATACAAAGAACATACTAGAAAGCTGAAAATTTTGGGGCCTTGATTAACGCTCTGGAAATGGTTAATCTTTTCGTGAACAGATTGAGGTTTATTGGTAAACTCTGATTTCCCCCCATATCCACTCTCCTATTAAGTTGTGGCATGAATTTCATTGTCTTGAGCAGAGTAAGCTTTTAGTTCTGAGGAAAAACTGACATTTGGGCGTCATCAGTTTTTCTGATTGATCTGATTTTAGTATACAGTGTTTCATTGCATGTTTTTATTTGCAAGCTTTTGATGTTTCTGTTACAGGAAAGCCTGAAGCTTCCACTGTTATTTATAGAGTTGGTGAATGCATGCAAGAGCTGATAAAATTGTGGAAGGAATATGAATCTTCTCAAGCTGAAAAAACTTGTGCAAACTCTCAGAATGGTCCTACCCTAGAAATCCGTGTACCAGCTGAGCATGTTACCGCTACAAATCGCCAAGTAAGATTAGGGGACCTTAGTTACTTTTTCATGGTTCTGTATATGGCAGAGTTCTTTGTTCAGTTTTCGTCTGTGATTTATGTGCCTGAGGACCATTCTGTTACTTCTCAATGTTCTGCTAACATGATATCTATAACAGATCTAAGATGTCAATATCTTTTTAAGACTAGCATGATTATATTTTTACGTGGTCAACTCAGTTTTGATCAAACTGTAACCTTAATTGAAAAGTTGTAGCAAAATAAAAATTAAGGAACAAGAGGGACGGGAGCAGTGGAAGGAATTGAGGTAGAATAAGAGTGCGTTGTTCACAATATCTTGTTCGTCACTATCTGACACTTATGATATCAGAAGAAATGTAGACTATTCTTATCACATTTCAATATATGAATTTGCAGTTGCATAATGGCTGTTCTTATTCTTGAGCAGGTGTAGTTTTCCCCAAGGCATTTACGTTTTTTTCTGTAACACATGGTTTAGATATTATGTATTCTTATCTTTCCTCCTTTGTGCTTCGGCCATACTGATGAGTCATCATCTAGGAATTTGGTTGCAAGTTTTCCTGGTAATCTGCGAGGACGGTGTGCTGTGGGCTGCCACACTCTTATTTTAAACTTTTGATATGAGTTTATAGTTCTTATAGATATTCTCCGTACAGGCTTTCTAGTATTTTTAGGTCTTGCGTCTTGTTTCTGTGGCTCCTTTTGGATGCTGAATGGAAGTTCTCTTGGAGGCCTGTTTATTAGTTTTTAAACTTATATTAATTGGATACGAGGTCAAAACTTTTTTGTTCATGAAGTTGTTAGTGTTCTTTGGAGGCTAAAAATATATCTTTCCTTAATTGAAGGACTTGGTGAACTTAATCTGCCAGTTCCAACTACTTTGGCTTGGTTAATGTCACAAAACATGGCCTCTAGGAAATGCTAGTGTGTCAAGAAAAACTCATTTTCCAAATTTTTGGGGCAGGGTAAAGGATACTAAGGTATCGCAAAAATCAATAAATTAGTTATTTCATACTTATCAGTTCATTTGGTACCTATAAAAAATTCACACAAAGTTTTCTGAACACAAATTTTTGAGTACGAGCTGGATAAGTGTTGATTAATTAACTCCATGGATAAAAGTTAGCAGATATTTAGTGCTCGTATCTCGCCTCTTTATTTGTTTTGAAATAGAGTACCTTTTCTAGCATCCCTCTGAGTCTACCTCTGCTATTGGTTCTTCTTATCTTGTAAACGGGTGCTTATTTCAGTTTTATTTCACTCGTCCCCTATTCGTTCCATTTTTTATTTGGTTTATCCATGCATAATTCCTTGAGTTCAAATCTTTCTTCGTGTATTGTGCTGTACCTGCAGTTTGAGTTAGTTTGCTGCTTTTGGTGCAGGTTAGAGGTGGTCAGCTATGGGGGACTGATATATACACTGATGACTCTGATCTTGTTGCCGGTATGTGCTGTGGTGATAATTGCGTGTTTATATCAATTTTACTAATTATAAAACTTTGTGACATGTAAATGCATGTGTACTTTCTTGTTTTGCAGTTCTTATGCACACAGGCTACTGTCGCCCAACTGCTTCTCCTCCTCCACCTGCTATTCAGGAGTTACGTGCTGTAATCAGAGTTCTACCCCCACAAGATTGTAAGTCCATATGAAACCAAATCTTGCATTCTAAGTACCAGTGCATCCTAATCGTTCCTTTCTTCTGCTAGCCTTCTCAGTTAAACCTCATGATAATGGGTAATGCTAGGGGTCTCAAATTAGTCTCAAAGGATGTGGCATTGAATATTTTAATAATACTTTATGACATAGCTAAACACATAAGATCTACCTAATCATTGTAATGATGCCACATTATTTGCGACAAAATTTGAAGCCCCTTGCATTACCACGTAATATTCAACCAGGGTCCTCTTTTAGTTTATTTTGGTTGTATACTTGGTTAGGCATAGATTCTGCTAATGGCTTAAAGAGGTAATATCGTAACAGTTTGTTAAACTATGAGTAGTAGCTAAACTCAAGTTTTCAATTTGAAGTCATGCCACAGATTTTACCATCATAATCACAGCCATTAAAAAAGGATTTTATTCTGATGCTAATCTTATTTCATTCATGTTATTTTGGCAATTGCTTTAGGCTACATTTCTACACTGAGAAACAATGTACGTTCCCGTGCCTGGGGAGCTGCTATTGGTTGCAGTTATCGTGTTGAGCGTTGTTGCATTTTGAAGGTGAGACGCAATTCTTTCTTTTAGTGATTCTCTTAAGTTCTATATCTTAGGTGAACCTTGTGTTGCAAATCCGACATAATGCAGTTGCATTTATTTTCTAATTGTATTTTCAAACCCTCCTTATCCATGCTTGGAATAGGCTATGTAAGAAACATAGGCGGTGTTTCTTTATTTTATTTTTTTCTAATTGTAATTCTTTGATTTTTGATTTTCTTTTTCTCCCTTTTCTCCATTTATTTTACTTTCCTAGAGAGGAGGTGGGACAATTGATCTTGAGCCGTGTCTTACACATACCTCAACAGTGGAGCCAACTCTTGCACCGGTGGTTGTGGAGAGAACAATGACTACAAGGGCTGCAGCTTCGGTATTGTCTTCCTGCTTGTTTTTAAACTCTTTATTTGTTAAAAAATAGTAATATTTAAGATATATATGTATATATAAATATATATTTTGTTTGTTTTGGAATACCATTTTTTGTTTTTTCTTTTGTTCCTTTTAAAATTTTATTATATGCTTTCTATGATATAATTGCATGATATCTGTTTTTTAGTGTGTTTGTATGTAACTGGAATTTCATGATGTTCAGTTATCTTATATCTCAAAAAATGGGTAGATGTCATTTTTTTGTATGTTGGTCCATACTTATAAAAGAATTACATGTATTATGAGGGCTAAAGAGTTACTAGGTAATTGGTATTCAAGTATCCTACATGACTTTCTTCTGAGAGGGTATGTTTGAAATTTCCTTTCATCCTTTGTGCTGTATTTGGCAAAAAGCACCTTTTGGCCACTGTGGTTATAGTGATTTAACGAATTAGCCACTGTGTTTTTAAAATATTCAATTAGCCCACTGAACTTTTTAAAAATGTTCAATAAGCCCATTCCGTCTATTTTTAGTAACTGACGTTAAAAAATATCCTACGTGGCTTTTTTGAAAAAAAATAAATATTATGTGTATTTGCTGACTGTGCGGCTTTTCTTATGTGGTTTTTTTTTAAAAATAAATAAATATTACGTGGCTTTTTTGAAAAAAAATAAAAATAAAAATACTTTTATTTTGTAAAATACTTATAAAAATTTTTAAAATAAAAATATTTTTATATTTTAATTTCTTTCTTTTCCTTTACCTAAATTCCCAAAATAAAAGTTAATAATAATTAATAAGAATAAGAGATAATTAATAATTAATAATGTGACAAAAAAATAATTAAAATAATAAAATTAAAACAAATATTTTAATTCATTTTCTATATAATTTTTTTCTCTTTCCTCTTATTCATTTTCTCTTTCCTCATTCATCTTCAACCCATAAACTTCTCGATTCTTCTTCTTCTTCTTCATCTTCAAACCACTTATTTGATTCCATCAGAAAATATAGGTTGATTCACTTCTATGAAGTTAAGCACATGAGCTAAGTTTATAGTGTTAATTTCAAAACCCCTTCTAATTTTCTAAATCTCATTAAAGCTGTGTCATTTTTGCTTTAAATTCCAGAGATTCAATCGTCCCCCCATTTTTTCCGGCCAAAATCAAGACTCTAAATTATACCCAAATTCGAACTGAAAATGAATAGATCTAGCATCATTCTCACTGAAATGGAATCCTATAGTCCTTCAATTAAGGGAGAAGGGATAGCCGCGAAGATGGTGGAAGGGTTGAAGAAATAGATGATGAGAGAGAGAAAATGGGTCTCACTTATGATTTTCTAGTGTATGCTTCTCTTCTATTGACTTAATATTCCGATCTATGCTCTCCGATCTCAAATAGTTAGTTAAGACGAGCTCCAATCTATGCTCTGCAATCTCAAATAGTTAAGATAGTGATGTACAGTGAATAGGAGATGAAGAAGACGTTAATTTGTTTAATTAATTAATTAATTATTATTATTATTTTGTATAAATATAAGTTTACTGAAGTAATTTATTTAATTTCTGAAAAGCTAAAATATATTAATAGATTCTTAACTAATTCTAAAAAAAACAAACAAGGTATAAGTATGATTAAAGTCAAAAAATATTTTTAATAAATTTAGTTTTTATCAACAAAAAATTTAAGTAGTTTTCACATTAATTAAAATATTTATTTCAATTTTATTATTATTTTAATAATTTTTTACCACGTAATTAATGATTTTTTATTTTTAATTTTTGTAGAAATTAATATAATGTTGTAATAGATCTCATTGATACAAAAATTTTGATATATTATTTGTAATATTTGGAAAAGAGATAAAAGGAAAATAAAAAAGCCACATAATCAATGAATTTATTTTATTATTTTTTTTTGTGTTGCCACATCAGAAAATAATTATTTTTTGAATCTTTTCCTTTACTTAAATTCCCAAAATAAAAGTTAATAATAATTAATAAGAATAAGAGATATTTTTATATTTTTAAAGTGAAATTAAAATATTTAAAACATAAAAGTATTTTTATTTATATTTTTAAAATAAGACATACATATTATATATATTATATTATTAATTTTTATTAATATTATACATATTATAAATATTTAGGTAAAGAAAAAGAAAGAAAATTTTATTATTTCTTTATGTTTATAAATATTAATTTATTTATGTTTATAATTTGCATTATTATTTTTTTGTCTAAAAATTTCAAAAAAAATTTTGGTCTTATACAATTAAATATAAAGTCAACATGTATTGTACATGCCACATAATCAATGGTGTTATTTTATTTTATTTTTTTATGCTGCCACATCAGAAAATAATTTTTTTTTGTTTTTTTTTCAATGCCACGTGTGCAATTTGTTAACGTCCGTCCAATCTTGGACGGAATGGGCTTATTGAACATTTTTAAAAAGTTCAGTGGGCTAATTGAATATTTTAAAAACACAGTGTCTAATTCGTTAAATCACTATAACCACAGTGGCCAAAAGGTGCTTTTTGCGTGTTGTATTTTATAGGTAATATTGGAAAAAAAGATTTTATATTATAAAGGTAGGAGTAATTTTAGTGTTTGAAATGCATTATCTATAGTTCTATACTCTTGTTAAGTAGGTTCTTGGCTTTTATGCTCTGATAAGTACTTAACTGAAGTAGAATATTAATAGTAGCATTAGTTAATATAAAAGATAGATTAATAATTTATAATTCAAGTATAATTTTGTTATTAAAATTTTGGAGTATTAGTTATTAAAAGAGATTTATTTATTCATTTTGGATGCAGCGGCTATTTTTTTAAATGTCAAGCTATAGGATTTATTTTATAGAAAATCGTGTGCAGCAGGGGTAGTTTGATGCACAATTCTGAATTCGGGTCAAAAAGACAGAACAGTCACAAACTTATCCCCTCATTATCAGTTTGGACCTTGAAGTTAACTTGCAAAGGAACTAGGCTCTGGGCAATTGTATCAAAATAGTCCCTCTTCAGATGGGCATCCACATTTTGGATGGAAATTATTAGGTACCCGTTTAAAAAAAGAAGAAGAAGATTCTCAGCCTTTTATAGGGGTCATGTGTTTAAATACATTAGAATTTTTTATTAAACAATGTGGATGCCCTTTGCAAAATTACTCAAGGGATCAAACTGACAAGGAGGTGGATACCTTAAGGGTGATTTTTTGTCATGTTTGAATTGTAAAGCATTGTAAGGAAAAAATATCAGGGATAAATAGTTCTTTTCTTTTCACTGTTATAGAAAATTTGTTATTATTATTATTATAGGTCCATGGGAGCTCAACAGTTTTCTGACCAAAAAATGTTCAATAGTCATCCTTTTTAGGTTGTATTTTGTGCATACACAACTGTACTCTTTTACTTTTGTACAGCTATACATGCACTGCCTATCTTTTTTCTAGAGATTGCTAAGTTCTTATTTTCTCTACTATACGCACTCATATAAAATATTTCTTATTATTACAATTGTTTATTACTTCATCATTATTTTTTCTTAAAAAAAACATGTATTGTTATTTAACAATATTCTTAATCTGAATTTATTCATTTTTAAAAAAAATTTAAATTCTCTCTTATTTGTCCTAGCATTCTCTGCGTTAAGGTTTATTTTAAACAAGTATTTTTGTTTAAAAATTTTCCTTCATCTGAAATTTATCTTTTTTTTTTCTTTTTTCCCTTATCTCTCTCTCTTTCATCCCAGAATTCTCAATATAATGCAGATAGTTCTGTGAGAAAGTAAACATAGTTTAGTTTAGTTATATAGAGTTAGATCTGGTTACTGATCATCTGTATTTGCAAGTATATTAAAATTCTGTGCCTTCATTCAGCAGTTGCACACGGTGGTTGTTGTATTTGGTTTTGTAAGAGTAATTCTCCACTTACGTATTCCCTTTTGTTGTTATAGAATGCACTACGGCAACAGAGATTTGTACGCGAAGTCACAATACAATACAACCTGTGCAATGAGCCTTGGTATGTTTCGGGTCCCTACTTTTTTTTCCCCTTCTCATTGTAATATATTCAATGCATCCTGGATACAAATAAGTTACCTTTTTCTTTCTTGAATAACTCTATAGAGTTTGCGAGTAGAACCACTTTAGTATTCTTATGTTTTGATCTTCATATATGGTCTCAGTTCAATCATCAGATGAGAATTTGCAAGGTCAAATTATTAACAGTGTCATAGTGGTTTAACAGGCTTCTTATCTACCTGGCAACACTTGGCATCAACATATTCTTAGTGTATATCCGCTGATTTTTATGGATTTACTTCGTGGGAATATAAATCTAGATTTTAACTGTAGGTTTGGGCTCAAACTTGTTCTTATCAAAATCTGGTTTATAAAGAAATAAAGGAAACCTTATGGTAGGACAGAAAAGAAAAGAATGGAATCAATGGATAACTAGTAAGTTATCCTTGAAATTCATTTTCTTATTGAAATCGGGTTTAAGTTGGTGAGTTTTGGATGGAAAAGAAAGGAAACTGAGTTTTGGAGGAAAAGAAAGGAAACCTAAGTTAGGACAAAAAAGAAAAGAATGGAAACTTACAAGTTATCCTTTGCGTTGTTTGTGAGTTTAAAGACGAGAAAAGATAATTTAACTTTTAATTTAGAAAGCAACGGTCCAAAACTTTGAAATTACAAAGATAAATTTCCAAAATTAGAACATAGGGTTCAATGTTCCATATTGTGAAAACTTCAACAGGGTAAAGTGCCTGTATGGGAAAAAGTATGTGCCCCAAAAATAGAATGGTAAAGTGCAAGCCAAGACATTCCTATAATTCTGCAGAGTATTTTGGTCCTTCCTTTTTTGGTGGTCACATAGTTGTTAACTTGTTGGTTATGTTATGCTAAAATCTAGTGTCAACTATGTTAATATGTTTTCAGCATATCCATAAATATAATGACTTATGTGCCATGTGAAACTAGCAGTGTGGGTTAATCATAGTAGCTATGGCTCAAGTTAGCGAAGGTTGTAGAATTAATATAAAGTTGAAAAAAGCATTTATTTCATTTTGAACTTTTGCATGATTACATAAAAATCTGAGTGTTTCAATTTTCTCACCAAACTCTCTTCTCCAATTTCTCTCTTTTTCTGCCTATTCTATCTCCCTCAAACTCTGATTAAGTCTCAATTCTATCTAAATATATCTATCTGGACTATCTTCAAGTTAGAATCAAGGTTATACATTATTTAGGGCTTGCTTTTTGGAGTATTCAATTTTCTGTTAAGATAGGAGGTTACTTGTGTTATACTCTCTTTATTGCAAAATATTAGATCAACTTACTAAAAGTGTGAAAATTAAGGAGATAGCTTATCCTCTTGAGAATGTCGCACTCAGTTGTATATTTATACTTCCAAAAGTCATTTTGATCATATACTTTGGAACAAAATATAATATCATTTTGATCTTATATTTTGGAATGAACGGAGTTAGGATATAGGGACCATCTTGTCCAAGATTATTATTTTAGATGTGTAGTCCAATGGACTATAGAATGGTATTGGATGGTAAAGGTATCCCATTAGTACAATTCCTGCTTCTTGTTTGTAATTTTTACTTGCAAATTGTTCTGAAAAGGAATGACAGAATTACTGACAGAATTACCCGGATAGGTATGCAATACTGGGCCTTAAAACAAACTGAAAATTTTCAAATTACTCAAAGGCCCTTAAACTCGAATTCATGGCAGTTACTTCTCGAAGAACTAGCGACTATATTGAGAAAATATTGTTTTTATCATCAGTTGTGCGTGTTCAGAACACTATGGTTAAAATCATTATTTTTGGTTCTTACAGTTTGTCTTTTCTTTGTTTTCTAGGTATACTTATCTTTGTTGATATGTCATTTATAACCGGGAAGATGTAATTTATGATCATATTATTGTTTAATAGTCACATGGCTTCTTAAGTGAGTAAGGTCAGCATTTAAGGGTTCTTAGGTCTTCTAGTGTTATTGATATTGGACAAGGTGGAAAGAAGGAATAAAGAGTACCTATCTCCGTTGGTAAAGAAACACACAAAAGCACACAACTTTAATCTCAAATCAATATATTCAATAATCTAAAAATAATGAACTATTACAATGCTTAAATAGAAAATCCAATATTGGGGGATTAAGTAAAAACCCTAATTTATTAAAAAAAACAATCTTCTAACTAAAATCTACTACCATATTAAACCCTCCTAATGAAAAACTATTACTATAATATCCTACTAAATAATTTCATTAATAACTCAACATTTATCTCTAAATAACAATACAAAATTAATAATAAAATTTTTGAATTTCTTCTTCCGCATCATTCTCCTCGCCTTTGAAAAAAAACTCGTCCTCGAGTTTTGAAATATCATAGAATAATAAACCATATTTCGAGAGATGTTTTCGAATAAAACATTCACATCCGATGTTTTAATGTCATGAGCACAATTTTCGGAAATAACAATGACATAATATAGAAATTTGAAGTAGATGTGGACTCAAATGTATTTTCCAGAAAGAAAAAATCAACATGTATGACCTCAACTTTATCTTAATGTTTTCGATTTGAGGTCAAACTTAATTTCAATTTCCTCACTGCAAACCATCTCTGAATCTGTAACTTGTTCAACACACTTAACTTCCGCTTCATGTTTCTCACAAACATCAATATGTGAGAGTACTTACTCTCTTTATCATCTTCAATTTCATATTGGTTATTGATACGTTCAAGTATTATGAGACATTCATCAATTGTCTTGTAAGAATTTACTTTGTGGGTCTTCTCTTGTGAACGCGTCGCTTTAGTTAAACAAACGATTAGGGCGGACATTTTCTTGTGCTTAAACAAAACATGGATGAACATAGTACGTGGTTATGTACTCGTAATGTGCCTTTAAATTTGCAAGACTTGTTTCAGAAAGTGTAAGTACATCGCATAATTTCCAATCCTCGACACTATACGGGACACAGCTGTAGCGCTCCCAAATCCGGGTATCTTACAACCCAACAGATGGTGCTATACTGTACAAACATTCATACATTCATTCAATTGAAAGTTTCAAAGAATGAACATAACTTATATATATTTAATTCAATATTTACATTTCCCAAGTTCTAAACCCATTACAAAGGTTCTCTTGTCATAATATTCATTACATTACAACAATAGACCTATACTATTACATGACAACTTAATAATCTGCCTTAGCTTTTCCTTTATCCTTATTTGATCCTTCAGGACGTTCAGTCTTAGCTGCATTCATATAGTTCAAGCAAGAGTGAGCATGACTAGCTCAGCAAGTATAACAATTTCAATAATAACATGCTTGATACATAAGAATCATATATCTTCAATAACTGAACAATAGCTATGAAGTACTATTAATGATTCAAAATAGCAATTCATCTTTCCTTTCAAAATGTTTCACAATGAATAAATCCAGTAAAACATTCACTCCGGTCAAAGACCTTGAGTATTCATTCTTTCTTTGAAAAGGACAACCCGGACCTAAGTCCGTAAGCCCGATATTACTTACGAGCACTTCTAGGTGATCAGCCTATTGTACTCTGTATTGATCAATACTACATCCATTAAACGTATGTACGTTTAATCATTTGGCAACCTCGTGTGCCTGTCGTTTTACCGACAAAACATTTGTTTAACAATTCAGTCTTCTTTTGAAAACTATCAGTAGTTGACAAAAGATATTAGCATTTGATAACAGATGAACAGATTATCAATAATCCACTCAATATGTTAAGTCTAGCCAAAGAAACTGGCTTTAACTTCATTATACTTAAATTCATGCGAAAGGATACATGAACATCATAAACTTGTTCAGATTGAACTGAAACAAGAGTTAGAATACTTGCATTTTGCGTCTGCTACTGTGTATTTTACTTTACGTTCAAGTCTTTCAAGTCTCTACAATACATGGTCACATAATGCCTTATATTAGGTCACATATAATCAAGTATGTATCTAAATATATCTTATCCTTCATTTCAATCTAATTATAGATTAGATTTCATTCTTATGCGTTTTGACTTATCGTTCGCTTTACATTCATTCGACTTGGTTATATTAACCATTCTTCATTACTTTTAAGTCTTAACAATGTCCCAACAATGTTACTTTAAGTTGTTTAAGGTAGGTTTAGTTCAGTCTCCTACCATCCCCTTTCTTTCCCTTCATTTTTATTCTTTACTGTCAAAGTTTTGTGCCTGGCGCCGCGGCGCGGGCATTACTCTAGCAACTCGCGCTGCGGCGCGAATTAGCAGTAGCCGAGTCCCAGATGTCGCGCTGCGGCGCGACCAAAAAGCTTAGGGTTGGCGCCGCGGCGCCAACTCTGTGCACCAGAAAATTTTTCTAACTTTTAATTTTTGTGAACTTCCCGAACGCATAACTTTTTCGTTTTAAGTCCGAATTGGCTCGTTCAAAAGCCTACGGTTCACAAATTACGTAATCTACGTGTTAATGCAAGAATTTTATCTATTTGACTTCGTTTGCTAAAAATTCACCTATTAGTTCATTTTTAACGAAAACGATAAACGTTCGTGAACGTTAAACGCTCGTTTCTTCGTTCTAAGTTGGAATTCGTCCATTTTCGAGTCCGCAACTCTTAAATGACAAACATGACTTGTCTCCATTGGAAAATAACATTTCCGAACTCAAACTCAAAATTTGACTTCCATTCCGGGAAATTTACGAATTCGACGATTATCGTCTAATCGTGCGATTTCTGGCAATTCTTCGTTCTTAGAACTTGTTCAACACTACCTATGAATTACATTCATAATGTGAACATCTTAACATCCTTATTCCAAATATTTATACTCATGGTTGGATTTTAACTTATCTCATTGTAAGCTTATACTTGATAACTTTCAAACTACTTATGAACTTATCATTCATAACTTATGACCATTAAAGTTCTTAATCATCATCCATACATGATTTCATCATGTAACTTTACTTATGTATTCTTGATACATATGCTCTTACAAGTTGATGTATATACATATACTTTCATTAATAAACCTATCACAAGTTCATCATGCATTCACATAAGTTTACAACTTATGCTATCTTAAATGACTTATTACCAACTTATGCGGCTTAAGTTCATTACTTATACATACTTCTTTTTTTTTTTTTATCATTCATGTTCCTTAATCCAAGCTTTTCTTATCAACCTATCATGCTAGAGATAGAAGATAATCGGAGAAGGAGTCTTACATTTGAAGTCTTTAATAAGTAGCTTCTTCTTCTTCTTGACTTATGGAATAACTTACTTGTAACTTAATCTTCCTAACAATTAAGCACTTTGAGAGAGTGTTTGGATTATTTGAACAACTATTAAATGACTTGCCAACCTTCACTATTTATAGAATTCCTAAGGTTAGGACAATTTAGTCAATTCCATCATCCCACCTCCTTTTGCACCTCCTTACTATTCATTACTTGCAAGGCACAAAACCTATCCCTTGCTTGGTCATTACTTATCTTGAGCACCACCTTTACTTGGTCATCACTTATCTTGGTTATCACTTATCTTGATAACCACACTTTATCCATATCACTATGGTTTGCTCCATGGATCACACAATCCAATGAACTTTAGCTTGGACTTAGATTAAATGAACATTGGGCTTTGCTTAACAAACCTTCATATGTTTATTAATTCATAAGTTGGGCCTTAACCCTTAATTCACTTGGGCTTGTACAAAATCCTAACCAATCTTTACAAGTCCATTAATATTACATAATACCTATACATATAGTTTATGTATTATTCTCGTATTCTAATTCATATAGAATTTATATACGATAATGCATTCTTCTTACAAACTCATATAATACTTGGTATTATACTTGTTTCCATTCCTTGTACAATACTCACGTATCATACCATCATTCCTTAACGCAATAGTTCTTCATTTTCCTTACGTTCTCAATTTAAGTCCGCAAGCGAAATATTACGTTTTCCATAACTAAATTATTATTACATAATCCGTCTTACTTTAATATTCTACCATTACGTATTTCTCAGAAATTCAAAAATAAATCCCGAGCAAATACCGATGAATAGTGTTTTTCAGAAAATTTCTCGAAAAACTTTTATTTTCGTCTTGGAAATTCAAACACCTTAAATCCTTCACATAGCTCAAATACTACGATATTCCGATATCAATAGGTTACAAAACGACAACCATCTTGATATCCCACATAATATGATTTTATTATTATTTAATTTAATAAAATCATCTTACATAAAAATTCGAATTTCTCGGTCGTTACATTCTTCCCCCCTTATAAAGATTCTGTCCTCAGAATCTCGTTTTTTTTCTTCAAATAAATGAGGAAAATTTTTCTTAATCTTTTCTTCTAACTCCCACGTTGCTTCTTCAGCATCATGGTTCTTCCATAACACCTTCACTAATGGTATTACTTTGTTCCTCAGAACTTGTTCCTTTCTATCGATGATTTGAACCGGCGATTCTTCATATGTTAAATCCTTCTCGATATGAATAGGCTCATACTCGATTACGTGCTTATAGTCCGGCTTATACGGACGTAATACAGATACGTGAAACACGTTATGTATTCTTTCTAGGTCTGGAGGTAATGCTATCTATTAAGCTACCTCTCCCACTCGGTTTAATATTTCAAAAGATCCTATAAACCTTGGACTTAACTTTCCTTTCTTTTCAAAGCGTATCTTTCCTTTCCAGAGAGATACCTTCAGAAACACATACGAACCTACTTCGAACTCTCGATTTAATCGATGTGAGTCCGCATACTTCTTCTGTCTGTCTTGAGCCGTGACGAGACGCATCCGAATTAACCTTACTATATCCGCTGTTTGTTGCACCAATTCTGGTCCTAGCATCCGGCGTTCTCCCACTTCATCCCAACACAATGGTGTTCTGCATCTTTTTCCATACAGAGCTTCATAAGGCGGCATACCTATGCTTGCATGATAACTGTTGTTATAAGAAAATTCTACCAGTGGTAGGTGATCATCCCAACTACCTTTGAAATCCATGACGCAAGACCTCAGCATGTCTTCTAATGTATGAATTGTTCTCTCGCTCTGCCCATCAGTTTGTGGATGATAAGCCGTGCTTAACTTTAACTGTGTTCCCAGCTGTTCTTGCAAACTTCTCCAGAAGTTCGATGTGAATCGTGGATCACGATCTGACACAATCGATATCGGTACTCCATGTCTGGAAATAACTTCCTTGACATAAAGTTTAGCTAACTGGTCTAAGTTATACTTGACCCTAATTGGTAAGAAGTGAGCCGATTTCGTCAATCGGTCGACTATTACCCAAATAGAATCGTACCCTTTTGACGTTGTTGGAAGTCCTACCACGAAATCCATCGAGATATGCTCCCATTTCCATTCTGGAATCTCCAATGACTGTAGCAAGCCACTGGGTCGTTGATGTTCGGCTTTAACTTTTTGACAAGTCAAACACCTACTTACATACTCTGCTATTTCCCTTTTCATGTTTGGCCACCAAAAACTCTGTCGAAGGTCTTGATACATCTTAGTGCTACCAGGATGTATCGAGTACCTTGAACTATGAGCTTCTTGTAACACTTGCTCCTTTAATTCCGTCTCATTCGGAATCCAAATTCTTCCTTCAAATCTTAATAATCCTTCATTATCAAGGCTATACTTATCATCTCCTTTATCGGATAACCGCTTCTTCATTTGGTTACACTCATCAGTCTTGAGTTGTACCTCCTTGACCCTCTCTACAATGGTAGATTGTCTTTCCGTTGCAAAAAGTATCTGCCCCGATTCACTCGGCATCTTCACTTCTATTTCCATCCTAGCCATCTCTGTTATTAACTCATTTTGAGCCGTTAACATAGACAACTTTTCCCGACCCTTCCTACTTAAGGCGTCGGCAACTACATTGGCTTTCCCAGGGTGATACAGGATTTTACAATCGTAATCCTTTATCAACTCCAGCCATCTTCTCTGTCTCATATTCAACTCCTTCTGAGTGAAGATATACTTTAGACTCTTATGGTCTGTATATATCTCACATTTCTCCCCATAAAGATAATGCCTCCATATCTTTAGGGCAAATACTACCGCTGCCAGTTCCAGGTCATGAGTAGGGTAAACTTTCTCATAATCCTTCAACTGCCGTGATGCATACGCAATGACTTTGCCATGCTGCATGAGCACGCAACCAAGCCCTCTATGCGAAGCATCACTATATACTACAAAATTTCCTGTGTCATCTGGCAATGACAAAACAGGTGCTTCACTTGGTCTTTTCTTCAGTTCCCGAAAACTGTCTTCACATTTATCCGTCCATACGTATTTCACCGTCTTCCTTGTTAAATTAGTCAACGGGGTAGCTATCTTCGAAAAATCTTGGATAAATCTTCGATAGTAACCCGCTAACCCTAGGAAACTCCGCACCTCAGTTGGCGTTTTCGGTTGTTCCCAGTTCATCACTGCTTCTACCTTTGCTGGATCCACTGAAATCCCTTCCTGATCAATGACATGACCTAAAAACTGTACTTTCTCCAGCCAAAATTCACACTTAGTGAATTTCGCATATAACTTCTCCTTTCTTAGTGTTTCCAACACTAATCTTAAGTGTTCAGCATGATCTTGTGGCGTTTTTGAATAGACTAGAATATCGTCAATAAACACAACCATAAACTTGTCCAAATATGATTTGAACACTCTGTTCATCATGTCCATAAATGCAGCTAGTGCATTCGTCAACCCAAATGACATCACCTAAAACTCGTAATGACCATAACGAGTTCTGAATGCCGTCTTTGGTATATCCTCTTTCCTCACCTTCAACTGGTGATACCCCGTCCGCAAATCTATTTTAGAAAAATACTTTGCCCCTTTCAACTGATCAAAGAGATCATCAATCCTGGGCAATGGGTATTTATTCTTTATCGTTAATTTGTTCAACTCTCGATAGTCGATACAAAGTCTTAACGATCCATCTTTCTTCTTGACAAACAACACTGGTGCACCCCACGGGGAAACACTTGGTTGAATGTACTTCCTATCCAACTGTTCCTATAATTGAACCATTAGTTCTTTCATTTCCACCGGCGCCATACGGTACGGTGCCCTTGACACTGGTGCCGCTCCTGGCACAATGTCTATTACAAATTTGATCTCCCTATCCGGTGGTAAACCCGGTAACTCACTTGGAAATACATCCATGAATTCGTTTACTATATGTATTTGTTCCATGGTTGTTCCCACTCGCTGGGTATCAACAACATGGCACAAGTAACCCACACACCCCTTTCTTAAGAGTTTTCTAGTTTGTGTCATCGTAAGACAACACGATCTCCCCGGTGATTTATTACCGTAGAATACTACAGGAGGTTGCTTCAACATCCTAATGCTCACACGTTTCTTTTGGCAATCTATAATTGCTCCATGGTTAATCAACCAATCCATTCCGAGAATTACATCAAATTCTCCCAACTTTATTGGTATTAAATCTACCGATAACTTACATCCACGTATATCTACGCAACAACTCCTATGAATACTATCCACATGAATTATCTCTTCATTTGCTACCTTAATGATCACAGGTATAGGCAACTTTTCGGGAAATAATTTTAATCGTCTAGCAAAATCACATGCTATAAACGAACAAGTAGCACCCGAATCAAAAAACACATATGCATTTATGTTATTGATTGCAGTGTTCTAAAAGTCGGCCTAGTCGGCCGACTAGTCGGCGACTAGGTCGGGATCGGAGGCTCGCCGAGTCGACCAGGCCCTAGTCGGTTGCTTTAGTCGCTGACCGATTTAGTCGGCCACAAGTCGGCGACTAGTCGGAAAAGTAGGGGCAAGTCGGAAAAAATCGGAACATATGAGGGTAAAAATTAAAACATATGAAATGTTTGGGGCCATAGTGTAATTTATGTAAAAACTAAAAACAAAACATGAAAACTATTAAACCCTACCCGACTCGGACGATCTACTGCTTCGAGCTTCGGCCGACTCCTTCTCGACTTCTTCGTACGGACAGTAGCTTCGAACGATCTACTTCTTCCTTCGAGCTTCGGTCGACGACGCGACTCCTTCTCGCCTGACCGGCGTCGCTACTGCTGCTTCTGCTCGCCTGACCGACTCCTTCTCGCTACTGCTGCTGCTCGCCGACTACTGCTGCTGCTCTCGCCTGTTTCTTCTCGACTTCTCGCCGACGCCGACGCTGATATAAGGTACTGTCGTACTGATATAAGGTTTAATGGCTTATAAGCTTATAAGGCTTATATAAGGTACTGATTTAAGTATTTAACTATTTAAGGTACTGATATAATTTTTAAACAGTTTGGATAAATTAAATTACTAAATTAGTTTACTGATATACTTTTTTTGTAAATAGTTTACAATTTTTATTTGGTTTTAGTTAATTAGTTTTTTAGTGGGCATTAAAAAAAAGGTTGGATAAATTAAATTAGTTAATTGTTTTAGTTAATTGTAATATTTCATTTTAATTTTTAAATTGTTTCAACTTCAGTTATAAATTAAATTATTAAAATCTTTATATTTTTATGCATAGGTATAATATCACTATCAATGGCTCAATCACCATCTTTGTCTTCGGCAGCCTCTAATACGTCTAATTGTTCAATATTAAAAAGAGCTTCAGATGATATTGGATGGGAATATGGCTTCCTTGTAAATCCTAACAACAAGGATCGTTGGAGATGCAAATTGTGTGACAAAGAGTATGGTGGAGGAGTTTATAGATTGAAACAACACATAGCAAATATCAAGGGAAATGTAGCATCATGCCCCAAGTCAACCAAGGAAGATAAAGAAAAGTGTAAGATGGCACTTGACAAGGTAGCAACTAAAAAGAGAGACAAGAGGATAGATGACATGAATGTTAGAGCGGAAGTGGAAGTGGAGGCAATTCCAGAAGGAAATGAAGAAGAAGTTGAAGTTTTAGGGTCAAGGAAGAGGCCCCATTATCTTGGTCCCATAGATAGATATGCAAGGGCTATCAATCCGGATTTGAGTGCAAGTAAGAAGATGCGACAACAAAACATGAATGATGCACTTTGGAAAGAGAGAACTCATGATGTGAATAGGTACTTGGCTCGATGGATGTACGAAGCCGGTATTCCATTTCATGCTATTGACAATGATAGCTTTAAACGCTTTGTTGAGGCGGTGGGTATATTTGGCCAAGGCTTCCAACCCCCAAGTCAATACCAATTAAGAGAGCCGTTGTTGAAGGAGGAGGTGGAGAGAACCAAACAATCACTCAAGAAACAAGAAGAAGAGTGGGCTACAACGGGATGCTCCATCATGACCGATGCTTGGACCGACCGAAAAAGAAGAAGCATCATGAATTTATGTGTTAATTGTAGGACTGGGACTTGTTTTCTTTCTTCTAAGGAAGATTCGGAGGTGTCGCACACGGCTGAATATATATTTGGCTATGTTGACAAGTGCATTGATGAAGTTGGGGCGCAAAATGTAATCCAAGTAGTCACGGACAATGCCTCTAATAACATGGCAGCGGCGGCATTGTTGAAGGCCAAGAGACCACATATGTTTTGGACCTCATGTGCAACCCACACAATAAACCTCATGCTTGAAGGGATTGGAAAGCAACAAAAGTTCAAAGACACTATTGAAAGGGCAAAGAAGTTCACTATATTTATTTATGGTCATCATAGAACATTGGCATTGATGAGAAAACATACAAAAAAAAGAGACATAGTGAGGCCGGGTGTTACTAGATTTGCAACCGCCTTCTTGACAATGCAAAGTATGATGGAGAAGAAACAAGAGTTGAAGATGATGTGTACTACCAATGAATGGGGAGCCCTTCCATGGGTGAAGACCGCAAAGGGGAAAGCCGCATTTGCTACGGTGATGAGTACGGCGTTTTGGAATAGTGTAACTCTTTGCTTGAAAGTGTTTGCTCCATTAGTGATGGTTCTTCGTCTTGTTGATGGGGATTGGAAGCCCTCAATGGGCTTTGTGTATGGAGAGCTCAAGAAAGCGAAAGAAGATATCAAAGAGGCATACAAACAAAATGAGGGTAACTACCGGCCAATACTACAAGTCATTGACACAAAAAGCTTAGGTCGGCTTGATAGTCCATTGCATTTGACGGCTTACTTTTTGAATCCATTTTACCTCTTCAAGGATCCTACCATGAAAGATGATCCAATTATCATGGATGGTGTTTTTACTTGTGTTGAATCTTTCTTTCCCGATGATTTTGAAGTTCAAAATGAGGTTATCAATAAAGAGTTGTTGAAGTACAAGAACAAAGAGGGTGGATTTGGTAGACCATTGGCCGCAAAGGGATGTGAGGAGAACAATGACACTTATGATCCGGGTAACTTAGTAATTATGTTTCTAGTTTTCTTTTCTTAGTTAGTAACTTAGTTTTTTTTCCCTAATCAAGTAACTTATAGTCAGTACTAAATTACTCATTGAATTGTGCTTCTTTCATGATTAGTTGGATGGTGGTCTAACTATGGCAATCATACACCCAACTTGAAAAAAATGGCCGTTAGAATTCTCTCTTTGACTTCGAGTTCATCCGGGTGTGAGAGAAATTGGAGCACTTTTGAGGGAGTAAGTACATATTCCCTCTCTTTATTAAATGTTGTAATTTTTTATAAGGGTATTAGAATTATTAACTTGAGAATTTTCTTTAATGTATAGATACATACGAAGAAAAGGAATAGACTTGATGCAACAAGGTTGAACAACCTAGTGTATGTCCAATTCAATGCCAAACTTGTCAACAAAAAAAGAAGGGTAAAGGAGAAGGATGTCTTAATTACTAGTGAAGCAACAAATGCACAAGGATGGATTGTTGAAGGTGGTGACGATGAAGTTGAGCCGGGTTCGGGACTTACATGGGATATGGTTGGGGAAGCTATGGGAGCGGATGAGGTCCTTCTACCTAGAAGAAGTGGTAGAAATGTGCGAGAACTAGATGAAGATGAGTTTGTGTCAGAAAATGATGACAACGAAGAGGAAGATGAGAATTATGAGTTTGAGTCCGATGGAGAGCAAGTTTTGGAGGGATATGGAGAAGAGGAGGAGGAATGATTTACTATTGATTTTGTGCTACTTAGTTTCATTTGGTTAATTTGTTTTCATGTTTTGAACTTAGAGCGTCGAACTATTTGGTTTTACTTAGTTTCCATGTTTTTATTTGATGATTTGTGTTACTTATGTTATTCTACTTATTCAAAACTTATGGAGGAAGGAGAATATATATATTTTTTTAAAAAAATTGAAAATCCGACTAGCCGATTAATCCCCGATTAATCCCCGATTAATCCCCTAGTCGCTAGTCGGTAGCCAACCGACATGGGACCGACTAGCGACTTTTAGAACACTGATTGATTGGCATAATACCTGCAACTACGTCTCCGGATGCCACCGCATCTTGGACTGTCATATTAAAAGTACGGGCCATTGGTCTACCCGACTGAACTGGACCGCTAATAGCTAACTTTCCACTATTAGTGCCCTTATTTCCTTCCATACCCTTCTTCGGGCAATTCTTTGCTATGTGGTCAGTTGATCCACATACAAAACATCCGTGATTTTTCTTCGGATTTGGACAGTTAGGCGAAATGTGCCCGTCCGGTCCACAATTATAACATACGACCTTTCCTTTGAGACAGACTCCCAAGTGAGTCTTCCCGCAGGTTTTACAGGCCTCCATCCTCCTTTTTGAATTGTCTTGTTTCACTCCGATATTCCCAGAGTTAAAACCCTTTCTTTTCTGACCGTCACCACTACCACTGGCTCCTTCGGTTTTAATTCCCCCATCAACTCTTCCTTTATTTTTCTTATCTTTGTGGTACTGGCTTAAAGCCTCATTCCCACCTTCGGCTATTATTGCCTTCTCTAATATGGTTCCAAAGGAAGTACTTTGGAACACAGAGATTCGGCTATAGAGCCAGGGTTTTAAGCCCTGCTCGAATCTTCTAGCCTTTCTCACTTCAGTGTCCACTTGATGTGGAGCAAATTGTGCCAGTTCATTAAACTTGGCGGCATATTGGGGAACTGTCATATCCCCTTGTTTCAATTCCAGAAACCTCATTTCCATTCTCCCTTGCATACTCGTGGGAAAATAATTCTCGAAGAAAATCTCCTTAAACCTCTCCCACGTTAGGTTTCCTATATCGGCCCTAGCCTGGTTTGCCTCCCACCAGAAGTTGGCCTCTCCTTTCATCAAATAGGTTGCAAAGGCAACCTTTTGACCCTCCTCCACATTTGTAATTACAAATGCTTTCTCAATTTCTTTCACCCAAGTTTGGGCTTCTATAGGGTCCGTAGTTCCCTTGAACTCCGGCGGACCTACACTTTTAAAGTCCTTAAAAGTAGTAGCTCGTACTACTCTAGGAATTACAGGTACATTAGCCCCCGTTCTATTAAATGCAGCCGTTAAAAGATTAACGAACTCTTGCATTGGATTAACCGGACCACCTTCCGGTTGGTTAACATTAGCTTCTTGATTTCGGTGTCCCCTTCTTGGCGGCATTTCGCTGTTAAGAAAACAACACATCATTATTACTTTCTTCTTGTGAGTTAGTTATTATTTGTGATAAAACAATAACTCATACTCATTACTCAATATGTTCCATAAAAGAGGCTTATATTGATTAATAACTTGTAGTATAACACTACATTGTTTACATCATTCAGCCTTAGCTGATTACATTACTCAGTCTTAGCTGATTACATTACCATCCCGCACTTACTTTCCAAAAATTGGGATTTACAAAAAACTACCCTTGTTTATACAAAAGAAGGTTTTACGTCACTACTAGATACATAATATTTACATATCTACGCTACTCTAGCTATTGCTAGATTACATCTGCCGTAAGGCATTCTCAAAATCTTTGCTGGCCAGACCGGCAATAACATCCCGGCTGATGGTATGTCGTGTCTGTCCCGCCTCTACCGGATACCCAGCCACTTGCTACTGGAAATCCACATGAGAACTCCTATGTATATAGGACATCCTCTCCAATCTCCTCTGTTTAGTCTTTAGCTCTTGCTTGAGCTCAAAGACTTCACATTTCAGCTCTCGGACCTTGTCCTTAGCTAAAACACGATCATCATGTTCCTCCTCCCACATTCCCTCCATGCTAAGCTTGTCCTCACGGACAGCTTGGAGTTCCGCTTTCAACTCCTTTACCTCCTGGCAATAATGGACATTCCTATCCAATACCGTCATAAACAATGCTTTCATCGAATCCCCCGTAGACATCTCCTCTGCGGGTGGAACTTGGTCAAAGGACATTACGTCAACATCCTCCTCTAGCATGCCATCGAAAATAGACATATAGTCTAAATTATCCGAGTCTCCAGACTCTATTGCTACCACTTCTGGCTCTATCGCTACGAGATTTGGTAGTATCTCTACCCGATTAACCGAATCCTCGCTTACAACATGTATATTTCTATACATATCATTTTCTCCTGACATCTACAATAAAACAATACAGTTTGATTAGTACATGTCAGTAACATAAATAAAAACACATAACATACTATAATGCATTTTATAAGGTTATCTTTCTTCTTTTACTTCTTTATTAAGGTTATGACTTAAGGTTCTAATTCCCTTTAAGTTTTATAACCTAGGCTTTGATACCAACTTGTAGCGCCCCCAAATCCGGGTATCTTACAACCCGACAGATGGTGCTATACTGTACAAACATTCATACATTCATTCAATTGAAAGTCTCAAAGAATGAACATAACTTATATATATTTAATTCAATATTTACATTTCCCAAGTTCTAAACCCATTACAAAGGTTCTCTTGTCATAATATTCATTACATTACAACAATAGACCTATACTATTACATGACAGCTTAATAATCTGCCTTAGCTTTTCCTTTATCCTTATTTGATCCTTTAGGACGTTCAGTCTTAGCTGCATTCATATAGTTCAAGCAAGAGTGAGCATGACTAGCTCAGCAAGTATAACAATTTCAATAATAACATGCTTGATACATAAGAATCATATATCTTCAATAACTGAACAATAGCTATGAAGTACTATTAATGATTCAAAATAGCAATTCATCTTTCCTTTCAAAATGTTTCACAATGAATAAATCCAGTAAAACATTCACTCCGGTCAAAGACCTTGAGTATTCATTCTTTCTTTGAAAAGGACAACCCGGACCCAAGTCCGTAAGCCCGATATTATTTACGAGCACTTCTAGGTGATCAACCTATTGTACTCTGTATTGATCAATACTACATCCATTAAACGTATGTACGTTTAATCATTTGGCAACCTCGTGTGCCTGTTGTTTTACCGACAAAACATTTGTTTAACAATTCAGTCTTCTTTTGAAAACTATCAGTAGTTGACAAAAGATATTAGCATTTGATAACAGATGAACAGATTATCAATAATCCACTCAATATGTTAAGTCTAGCCAAAGAAACTGGCTTTAACTTCATTATACTTAAATTCATGCGAAAGGATACATGAACATCATAAACTTGTTCAGATTGAACTGAAACAAGAGTTAGAATACTTGCCTTTAGCGTCTGCTACTGTGTATTTTACTTTACGTTCAAGTCTTTCAAGTCTCTACAATACATGGTCACATAATGCCTTATATTAGGTCACATATAATCAAGTATGTATCTAAATATATCTTATCCTTCATTTCAATCTAATTATAGATTAGATTTCATTCTTATACGTTTTGACTTATCGTTCACTTTACATTCATTCGACTTGGTTATATTAACCATTCTTCATTACTTTTAAGTCTTAACAATGTCCCAACAATGTTACTTTAAGTTGTTTAAGGTAGGTTTAGTTCAATCTCCTACCATCCCCTTTCTTTCCCTTCATTTTTATTCTTTACTGTCAAAGTTTTGTGCCTGGCGCCGCGGCGCGGGCATTACTCTAGCAACTCGCGCTGCGGCGCGAATTAACAGTAGCCGAGCGACCAAAAAGCTTAGGGTTGGCGCCGCGGCGCCAACTCTGTGCACCAGAAAATTTTTCTAACTTTTAATTTTTGTGAACTTCCCGGACGCATAACTTCTTCGTTTTAAGTCCGAATTGGCTCGTTCAAAAGCCTACGGTTCACAAATTACGTAATCTACGTGTTCATGCAAGAATTTTATCTATTTGACTTCGTTTGCTAAAAATTCACCTATTAGTTCATTTTTAACGAAAACGATAAACGTTCGTGAACGTTAAACGCTCGTTTCTTCGTTCTAAGTTGGAATTCGTCCATTTTCGAGTCCGCAACTCTTAAATGACAAATATGACTTGTCTCCATTGGAAAATAACATTTCCGAACTCAAACTCAAAATTTGACTTCCATTCCGGGAAATTTACGAATTCGACGATTATCGTCTAATCGTGCATTTTCCGGCAATTCTTCGTTCTTAGAACTTGTTTAACACTACCAATGAATTACATTCATAATGTGAACATCTTAACATCCTTATTCCAAATATTTATACTCATGGTTGGATTTTAACTTATCTCATTGTAAGCTTATACTTGATAACTTTCAAACTACTTATGAACTTATCATTCATAACTTATGACCATTAAAGTTCTTAATCATCATCCATACATGATTTCATCATATAACTTTACTTATGTATTCTTGATACACATGCTCTTACAAGTTGATGTATATACATATACTTTCATTAATAAACCTATCACAAGTTCATCATGCATTCACATAAGTTTACAACTTATGTTATCTTAAATGACTTATTACCAACTTATGCGGCTTAAGTTCATTACTTATACATACTTTCTTTTTTTTTTTTATCATTCATGTTCCTTAATCCAAGCTTTTCTTATCTACCTATCATGCTAGAGATAGAAGATAATTGGAGAAGGAGTCTTACATTTGAAGTCTTTAATAAGTAGCTTCTTCTTCTTCTTGACTTATGGAATAACTTACTTGTAACTTAATCTTCCTAACAATTAAGCACTTTGAGAGAGAGTGTTTAGATTATTTGAACAAATATTAAATGACTTGCCAACCTTCACTATTTATAGAATTCCTAAGGTTAGAGCAATTTAGTCAATTCCATCATCCCACCTCCTTTTGCACCTTCTTACTATTCATTACTTGCAAGGCACAAAACCTATCCCTTGCTTGGTCATTACTTATCTTGAGCACCACCTTTACTTGGTCATCACTTATCTTGGTTATCACTTATCTTGATAACCACACTTTATCCATATCACTATGGTTTGCTCCATGGATCACACAATCCAATGAACTTTAGCTTGGACTTAGATTAAATGAACATTGGGCTTTGCTTAACAAACCTTCATATGTTTATTAATTCATAAGTTGGGCCTTAACCCTTAATTCACTTGAGCTTGTACAAAATCCTAACCAATCTTTACAAGTCCATTAATATTACATAATACCTATACATATAGTTTATGTATTATTCTCGTATTCTAATTCATATAGAATTTATATACGATAATGCATTCTTCTTACAAACTAATATAATACTTGGTATTATACTTGTTTCCATTCCTTGTACAATACTCACGTATCATACCATCATTCCTTAACGCAATAGTTCTTCATTTTCCTTACGTTCTCAATTTAAGTCCGCAAGCGAAATATTACGTTTTCCATAACTAAATTATTATTACATAATCCGTCTTACTTTAATATTCTACCATTACGTATTTCTCAGAAATTCAAAAACAAATCCCGAGCAAATACCGATGAATAGTGTTTTTCGAAAAATTTCTCGAAAAACTTTTATTTTCGTCTTGGAAATTCAAACACCTTAAATCTTTCACATAGCTCAAATACTACGATATTCCGATATCAATAGGTTACAAAACGACAACCATCTTGATATCCCACATAATATGATTTTATTATTATTTAATTTAATAAAATCATCTTACATAAAAATCCGAATTTCTCGGTCGTTACAACAGCCTTCTAAGTTGCTCGTATATGATCCAAGTTCGATGCTTAAGTTGCTTTATCTTAGCTCAAAGAAAGCTTGGATTGTTAAACGTGGAAGACATTGTATATATATGTAGAGGGGCTGAATTGAAAACTCAAAAACTGTGTGGGCTAAATTGAATATTTCAAAAACTTTAAGGGTTGAATTGAAAGTTTTAGAAACTTTGGGGGTTTGATTGAAAATTTCAGAAACTTAAGGGGACTGAATTGAATATTTCAAAAACTTGGGGGTTCCAAACTGTAATTTGGCCAGAAGAACACTAGAAATTTGATGAATAGTGTCGCACACTGTAGCGATGAACAGTAGAGCTGAACTTATTTTTTTTTGAAATAAATGGAGACTACGACAACGACAATTTTTTGAGGCAGATCGTGCTTTCCTCTCAAAAAATTGTTGTCGATTCTCTAACGAATTTTGACAATTTGATGGAGGCCTGAAAAATAGTGTAGGAAGGAATTGGGTGAAATCAAAACATATCAAGAATTTTAGCTCTCGATACCATTATGATGTAGGACAAGGTGGGAAGAAGGAATAAGAATTCCTATCTCCGCCGAGAATTGGTAAAGAAACGAACAAAAGCGCACAACTTTAATCTCAAATCAATATATTCAATAATCTAAAAATAATGAAGTAATACAATGCTTAAATAGAAAATTCAATACTTAGGGATGAAGTAAAACCCCTAATTTAGAAAGAAAACAATCTCCTAACTAAAAATCTATTACTATAATAAACTCTCTTAATTGAAATCTACTACTATAATTAAAAATCTCCTAATGAAAAGCTACTACTATAATATTTTACTAAATAATTTTATTAATAAGTCAACATTTATCACTAAATAACAATACAAAATTAATAATAAATTTTTTGAATTTCTTCTTCCATTCTGCATAAGTTACTATTCATACTATGCGAACCTTCAAGGTTAAGATGCTAGGACAATCCCTAATGGGTAGTTCCGAGTTAGATTCAACTGATTATGATTATAACAAAATATCTGCGTTTTGCTTTAGAGTTCCTCTAACAATGATATCATAAATTCCTTATTTAGCATGCTCCTTAAGGTTTTGATATTAAGTGAAGCTAAGATCTCACCCTTTTGCACTTCCAACAAGGTTAAAATATTAATAATTCATCCAATAAGTATAATTCAAAACCATAGATTTCATTTGAAACCACATTCCATTCATACCCAATCAATGTGACTTAATTCATATAAATAAGCAGTAACAATACAAAAATAGCTAATATCCATCCTACAATTCAAAGTTTAACTTTTCATGGTCAATTATATGCTTGCTGAAGCATATGATTTATATTTCAAATCTTTGCTAATGTCTTAGTTAACTATTTAAAAAAAAATTATTAATATGGTTCTAGTTTCTTTTGCTTCACCCTACTACTTGAATTTCACAACTATTGTTCTGTTAAAATAAAAAAATTAATGACTTCACTATTCGTTCGGGCTTGTGCTGAATGCTGATTCTTCTTTTCTTCTGGCTCAAGGGACACCCAGGACCATTTTCCTGTTTGTTAATTCAGTTGATAATTTTCTGCCATTGGAATGTCGTATGTACTTCTTTAATGACCTTGTTTTACTTGGGGAGTTAGGTCTCTCTTGTCATCATTCCCGCCCATTCTGCATGTGTGTATAGTTTGTCAACACCCCGTAAAAGGGGTTTTGGGGGGGGGGGGGGGGTGAGGACATCTGGTTTATGATTGGGTCTGTGTATAACTAGAAGTGGTGCTCACTTGATTAAATGGATTTAGCCACCTAATTCTGTTCATACAATGAGTCCCAAGTGTCAATTTTTATTTTATTTTTAATGATATTAATTCTGATATGCATTTGAATTGTCTTCAGTACTTTGTTATCCGTAAATAATGCTTCAAGTACTGCTATTCTGGTAATATTCTCATCTTAGAAAACGGTACATGAATTGACCTCGAGTCAGTCATATATCCTACATTGTCCATGTTTAAATTAGGGACATAAATCGCGGAAGGAAGAATTTCATGTAACTAAGGATTTCCTTCAAAACATTATATGTAAGTAGTTACGCTAATGGTCTTAAATAGTCATGGTAGGAATTTTGGTCCTCAAGGAAGAATTGGGATTCAGAAATACTTATATAAAAGGGGGAACTGGATTGATGCTGTACCTTTCCTAGTAAATTTGATTAGCTAATACAGAGTATGTACTTGAATTTTAGGTTTTCTTTTCTGTTTTTGATATATACACTAAACCAAAGGCCATGCAACGGATATCATGCAGTCTGGGAATGTGCCTTGTTTTTGGTGAATTTATACAAATGCCATCTTGTTCTTGTTGCATTTTAAGTAGGTTTTCATTCAGTTTCAACTTATTCAATCTTTATGCTTGTATAATTTTTCAGGACTAAATACAGTATTAGTGCTGTTGCTGACAAGGGTCTGAAAAGGCCACTTTATACATCTGCACGCTTGAAAAAGGGAGAAGTTTTGTATTTGGAAAGCCATTCCTGCAGGTATGTTTTACAGAACTGCGTGTTGGAAATTATTTTGTATCTTTCATTTTTTCACTTTTCAGGATCTGTTTCATGCAACGAAGACCCTAAATGTAATATTTTACTCATTTGAGGAAGTGACGAAAGTATTCCTCTTATATCATTTTTTATGACAACATGATTTTTTACGATAAAAATGACGATGAATTGTAAAAATGGGATTCTTTTGGATGACTCTAGAAACTTGAGTCCATTACTTTCTCTCGACTATGAGCACCATCTTTACCAACATTGCCTTGCTCATTGCAATGCATTGATAGTTATATCAGAAAATTATACTCCCTCTATGTCAGGATAAATGTTTTTGTCCTCCACCAACTTTTATGGTCACATTGACCATTCCTAAAATCAATAAATCTTATTATTCTTTTAGATATATGCAAAGAGACTGACCATGATACAATACATATAATTTAGTACTAGTCAAAGCTTGTGATTTTGAAAATCTAAATATTTATGTTAATTATAATTTTTAGAAACGGTCAATTTGACACTAATAGCCAATAGAGGACATTTATTCTAATAAGATATATAAATAGTACTTTAAAAACGATGTTAATAAATTTTTTTCTATAGTAGCATCATGCATCATTATTTTAGTACGTATTACGATATAAGCTCAAACCCCTATTACCTCCTGAAATCTAGCTATTCAAGAGATAAGTCCAAGTTTATATCAACCCCACATTGATATCCTATACTACCAATGTGGAATTTGCCCCTTGTATGACAAGTTTACATTGATATTCATAACATTCCACCATACTTACATCCACGGCTTCACTCTATCGACACTAGCCCAATGTACACCTTTACACCTACCAGTAATTTTAATATGGGGTCTAGGTAGCCATTTTTGCTTAGTTGGTATACCAATCGTTACGGTATAGGCTCAAACCCCTATTTTCTTGTGAAAAGCTAGTTATCCAAGAGGGAGGTTCAAGCTTATATCAACAACATTGATATCTCATAATCCTATACTACCGATGTGGGATCTACCCCATATGACAAGCTCATGCGTGCTTACATGTTTCCCTTATTTCATTTTTAATATGGGAGAAATATGATTCTTTTTCTTAGTTTTCCTCCACGATCTGAAGAATGTTTTCACAAAACATTCCTGATATATATGACATTCCGAGGTTGAACATATTGCTATATCTGCTCCAGAAAATATTCCAGATTGATTATGTTCAACTAATTGAGCAGATGTGGTGAAACTGAGGTTTCATATCCACCGTTTTGATCAATTTACTTTACTATGGACAGTATTTTTAATCACTTGCGTTGAGAAGTCAGAGTCAAACTTTTCTGTGTTCTTTCTGAAATTATGAATTGTCTGCAGGTATGAGATCTGCTTTAATGGGGAGAAGATGGTCAAGGCGGCAACAACAGTTCTTGCAAATCAGGCTGAGACAGAGAGATCTCAAACTCACTATTTTCATGCTCCAAATGGTGAAAGGACTGCAACGGATGGTGATAATATTGTTATTGATGTTTTCCGATGGTCGCGTTTTAAGAAACCCCTTCCCCAAAAATTAATGCGGTCTATTGGTATTCCTTTGCCCCTTGAACATTTGGAGGTATGTGAGTGCTAAACTTGGATGTTATGTTAAAAGAATGTCTTGTACTTTCTGGTTTTCTCCTTTGTTATCTACTCCTTTTTCTTTTTATGGAAAATAAAAAAATTAGTTTAAACTTCCAGAACTAATTTGCATCAGTTGAAGCTAAACTGAGCTCGAGTTCAGTTGTTACTAGTATATATTGTTTTAAAATTAATTACAAATTTAAATAAAAATTAGCGAACACTTCACCATGTGTGTGCAGTATACGTGTAAAACTATAATGAATTCTCTCTTTTTCTTGAGATGTTTAATTAATTTTTCTCGTCTTTTGTTACTACAAAACATTATTTTGTTTCTTTATAACAATTAACAAGTAAACTTTACATACTAAAAGGATATCACCGTCAGCTTTATTAGACAGATTTAGACATGTCGGACATGTCAAAGATCATCAACACTTACAAATTTTCTTTTAATTGTGCACATGTAAGAGAAAGTGCAAAACTCATATGTAAGGTCTGAGCATCGTGGGTATACAAGTCTGGTAGGGACATTGAAAATTGCGTCGTCATTGACTTGTAGGGGAAAAAGGAAAATACTTGTCACCTTTAAACACCATTGGGAAGTATGAGGAATTGTGAGACTGTTTGGACAGCCATGTGTTCAGGTCTCATATTTGGAATTTCATTTCTTATTCCTTGAAATTCCCACAATTTTTTTCACCTACCTTAGTTGAATATATTAGTTTTTTTTGTGCACTTGTTATTGAGATGAGGGTACAATTTCCTTTGATTGGTACAAAAGGAACATTTTTTGTCGAAAATGTAGGGTATTAGAAAAACTGCACTTTTTAGGTGACTACTGCTGATGTTTGTAATAGCATTCAACTATTTCTAACGAGCCCTGGAAAGATACTTTAAAGACATAATACCTTGTGGCCCACCGCCCATAGAACAAGTGATTGGGGAACTGTGAAGTTCTTATTGTACTAGATGTACACCTACAAAGCACGGGGTCTTATTTTATTTTTATACTTTTGTAACTAATATCTATTGGATTAGAGTTACTAATGTTTATATTTTGATTTAATTATTATCGTATTGGATAGAGTAATTAGTATTAGCTTAAGATGATCCTCGTACAGAAGTTGCATCCTTCTAAAATTATAGGGATAATCTCTTCATTACTCACAAAACTATACGTGCTTTCCATGTTTAGTCCCCAAACAAATTTTCCGTCCAAATGGTTCATCAACTTTAAAATTTCTGCAAACTTATCCAAATTGTACAAGACAAATGAAAATAGCCAACTCCAGCTATTAACCACATACATGTAGCCGGTAAAACATATTTTGAGGGCTATTTTTGTCCCCACACTCCCTTCCCCAATTCACTTTCAATCATAATCCCCAACTTCCCTACCATCTAAAAGAAAAAATTCTGCTATTTGTGGTTTTAATTATAGTATATAGACTAGGGAGGGTCTTACTTATAATGCTCAACACATTGGATGATTTTGTGTGTAATTGAACAGGTGATGGAGGATAATCTTGAATGGGAAGACATCGAGTGGTCACAAACAGGTGTCTGGATAGCTGGAAAAGAATATCCGCTTGCTCGGGTGCATTTTCTTTCTCTGAATTAGCGAGGCTTTTACCTTGTCTCTGCAGATAGCATACATTCTAATGCAGTGTATGCACAAATAAATTATTGTATGTACAAATAAATTATTGTAGTTCATGTATGGAGGTGATCATGTGGTTTTGAACTTGTTTAACAATGCTAAATTATGAATTTCAGTACTTCAAATTAAACCTTTGGATCATTTCATTGTTCATTTGGATGTGGTGTTTTAATTTTTGGAATTTGATTTAATTTGCTTGGAATATGGGGTTTTTTTTGTTGCAGTTTTATGTAAAACAGTTTTTATATACGGTTAAAAGGAGCATGTGTTTTAGACACAAGTTTGTGTGTCCTACGACTAAGTTTTGAATTGGTGAAATGTCAAAACAACTATGAATTTAAATGGTGAAATGCCAAAACCACCATTAATTAGGACACACAAGTTTGTATCTAAGACTCTTTTCCTTTTATGTAAATCACTTTACAACATATTTTGCATAGTTTGTGTAATAAGTTGGAGCATCTTCTTTTGCGTAATTTTGTTGAATTTTTTTTTTCCCACAGGAATAAGCTGTACTGTACGAGTGTATGACAAATATGTCGAAAATGTATACTTAAATATGCTAAAATAAATATTATTTTAAATATTCTGAAATAAATATTATTTTCAGAATAAGTTGCGAGCTATTCAAAAATAAGTAGTGATAAATATGGCCAATAGTTCTTGATCAAATTCAGTTGAACCCACAATATTGACAGTTATGGAAATTAATATTTTTTCTTATAATCCTTCACTTCGGACATGGAACATTTTTTTAAAAATTTAGTAGTTCTTGAATATAAATTTTAACTCCCGATTTTCTTACCAATTTTTTTCTTTTGGGTTAATAGGAGAAGGTATTATTGAAATCAATTTCTGAGTGCTACGCACAATAGAGTGGTACTCCATATTCACTAGTTAAACTGACAATCAAATTTATTAAATTGAATTTTATTTTTAAATATTTATATAATAAAAATTAATAATGTCCACTTTAAAATCATCCAAATAATAATAATATTCCTTGAACTTTAAATTCCCTCACTAAATGTGTTTAGTATTGTTAACGCCAAGTTTCGTCGGCGCGTCCAATCACAGAATCCACGCGCTAGAACCTGTACAATAACAGATCACACAGAAACTTGACGGCTTGTGCCGCCAGGGGATAGCTCCGGTGTGAGAATAAGTACATGACGTTCACAAGGTTTAACAATGGAGGCTAAGTGTTTAGTGCTCAAGAGTAGTTATTACCTTATAATCGTACCCTAGGCCTTGTATTTATAGTGTCTCATCACCTTAGAATCCTTCTCCGAGTCGGATTAGAACTCCTAAATATGGTAAGTTACAAATATTTGGGTCTCAACACAATCTCCTTAAAAGGCGGAAGTAGAATCCAATCCAATCCAATCACTACCTTTGGAGTTACATTGTTCAAATACGGCTGGGACTTTAAACTCTGCACGCAATACAGCCCACTGTACAGGCCCAATCCGACCAAACCTACTGTGCGGTTCGGCCTTCGGCACGGAGGACTCGAAGGCCCGACCCCGAACACCTCCTTCTAGAATAGGGCTTCGGCCCAAAGAACTCGGATACCCGAACCCGAACGCCCTATCCCAAGTAAGACTCCGGTCCAGAGGACTCGGATGTCTAAACCTTTCCCTAGGCTTCAGCCCAATGGGCTCACTAACTCCACCCAGCGCCAGGCCTCCGGCCCACATGCAGGTCGATAAAGTGCTCCCGAACATTGCCCCTCAGTCTCTTGTTATAATGTATTTATGATTAGAGACTTGAGAGGTCGTGGATCTGAAGGGGCACGACAGCTAATGATGAGTTGTCTAGGGAAGCCAAACGGTCTGTCTTCGTTTCCTGAAATATTGCACGTCTCCCCATACCTGGTCCCACCTTGGATATTTAATAGTCGCCCTTGGATAGCGTGTGACTACACCCATAAAAAACCCCTTCTGTCAATCACTGTCACTTTTCCCAGTCTTCTTCATTTCAAAATCTCTTTTCACAATCTCCGGCGAAGGCGATTTCCGGTGAACATCCCCTGTTACTATCATCCTTTGATTTCAAGCTCATTTTTGCTATTTTCTGCTCTAATGGCTGATTATATTCCTGAACAAACTTCAAACATTCATGATAACCCCGCTCTTTCTTCTATCTTTTCCACCGACCTAGTTTCAGTGGATCTGCCGGCACCATCCTCTGAGACCGCCATGCCTTCTGTTCTTCCTACTCTGATAAGTGCCGAGGCTAAGATTAGAAACGCCTACCACTCCAACGAGGAATTTTCCCACATCAATACCCCATCAATTGTCTCTCCTTCCCAACTAAACGACATCCGAAGTCTTTTCAACATTCCGAGAGAGTATAAGCTTCGGGTGCCCAAGCCTGGGGAGAAAATGTTCTGGAGACCCGAGGGAAAATGGGTTGTCGTTCCCCTGCACCTTCTAAAATATGGGGTTCAGTTCCCACTCCATGAATTCATCTCTTCTTTCTTATGTTTCGCGGGTATCGTGTTCGCTCAGCTTGTGCCGAACTCGTACATCCACTTAATTTCCTTTATAGCTCTGTGTCAGGAGGTCGGGATCACCCCCGACCTCAACTTCTTCTTCGCCCTATTCACTGTTGGACGATCGAAGGAACCCGGTCTTCGGCAACTAAACAAACAACCCAATTGTTCCGTCATTATCAAGACTCCTTCGAGCAACAAGGGGTGGCATCCACAATGGATCTTCGTGAAGGGGACCGACCTTCAACTCCTGCCCAACTGGGCCCATCCCGATGATCCTATTGCCAAGGTGTCCAAGTTCCCCAAGGATCAAGCCGATGCCTTAAAGGCCTTTTACAAGAAGTTGAGCAGAGTCGAGTGGAATCTGGCAGTTCTGTCCAGTGAAGCCTTGTTGTACAAGCACGGGTGTAAGTTTCTTACTTCTGACTGATCCACCCCTCCTTTAAATTCTTTTTATTTTGCTCTGATAGCTTTTGTCTTAACCCATTCTTCTTTGTGCAGTGACAATTTTCAAGCCCGATGGCGCCGATGACTCCCTGGTGCCTCTTTTCGTCCTCACTTAACCAATTCACCCCCCATCGACCGACGACTCGCCCGACGAAGAAACCATCCCGATCACGGAGCTTTCATTGAGTTCAGCGTCGGGTCCTATCCTTCCGGCCCCAAATAAAAATGCTTTAAAGATGAGCCGAATGGAGAAGGCAACTTTATGAAAGAAGACCAATAAGCCCTCCAAGCCTCATGCCACTCCTTCAGCTATGTCGAAGCCAATTCTTCCCCCACCGGCGCAGGTTGCGGTAATCGAGGACTCAGAAGAGACCGAATAGGTTCCTCTCGAACCTCGGCCCAAGAAATCTCGACTGGTTGATGATCCCGATCAGCCAATCGTTGGGATTGACCCCCTTGTAGCCTCGACGCCGACATCCAATCCCGGGTCTTCCCACGGATCGCCGACTACCTGTTGGCCAAAGAGCCCTGCGGAGGTGTTTCCTTTCCAGCTGTTCGATCACTTCAAGCTTCCTGGTGATGACGAACATTTTAAAGGATTCACTTCCGAGGAATATCTGGTAGCCTATGTTCGCGCTCAGTGTCAGGTACTACCCCATTCCGTGAATATTTCCCATTGTCTTATCCATGTTCTATTGTGCATAGTTGATGTGTTCTTGCTGTCGCAGGCCAACACCGTCCTCGCCCGTGCCATTCCGCCCCTTGCTCGAACGACCAAGAAGGAAGTTCAGCTGAGGTCGGATGTACTGCTACTTGAGGCGGACGTTCGGGGTCTGAACTCTGACTTGAAGAAAGAACGAGATCTTCACGCCGGGACCCGAAATAAATTGACCGAGGCTGAACGCCAGGTTAAAGAATTCAGGGATCAGTACTCACTGCTTCAACAGGAATTTGTCGGGCTCGAAAGTCATGCCAAGAAGCTGCTCGAGGAGAGAGATCATTTGGACGGGGAGAGTAGTGAACGATTGCAGGCACTTCATGCCATCACGGAGCAGATGGATGATTTACAGGATAAGCTGCGACGTTCCATCCGAGCCCACAATACTTTGAAGGAGGAACGTGTCGAGTCCAAGCAACGTGTGATTGAAGAGTATGAAGAATCCTCTGCCTTGACTGAGAAGATCATGGCACAATTTGCTGAAGGCTATAAAACCTATCAGGAAAAGGCTAGGGTAAAATTGACTGCTACTGGGCTCGATACTTCTGTCCTTGACTCTTCGGACGAGGAATCCGAAGTTGGTGATGGAACTCCTCCCGAATAGTTTTTGTAGTTTTCATTTTCCTTTTTTATCTGTACTCTGTCAGAATCTTATACGCTCGGATTTTATAGAAATTTCGAAAGTATGAATGAATTTCAAAAAGTTTTTGCTTATACATTGTTGCCATCAGTTATACTCGTGACTTATCTCGATCAGTTATGACTTCCCGGACCTTCTGATCGGATTGCGCCCGAAGTTTGTCTGATTAAAAAATTTATTGTTTTCTCGATCTGTTATGCCCGTGACTTTTACCGATCAGTTAGGTCGTCTTTGACGCTCCGATCAGTTGGAGCCCGATGTTTGTCTGATCGGACACGGAAAGCCATATGAATGAAGTTAATCATCTCCAAAGAAAACTTTCATTTATTTCATTTAAAGTTGAAACGATTACATGGATAAAGAAAAGAACGACATAACTTTTATTGGTAAAAGTTTTTAAGTCTTCCAGCATGCCATGTATTCTTTACTTCCGAACCATCCCTTACTCGAAGCCGGTAAGTACCTGGCTTCGGTACTTCTACTACTTTGTATGGTCCCTCCCAGCTAGGCATCATTTTGTCAGTGTTCTGGGGGGTTGATGCCTTCGACTCCCGGAGGACCAAATCACCCACTTCAAACCTCCTCAGCTTCACCTTTTGGTTGTAGTGTCGGGCTGTTCTCTGCTGATAGATAGCCAACCTCAACATAGCAGAGTCGCGAACTTCTTCCAGCAGAACTAAATTTGTTTTCAAACCTTCATCATTGTATAGTTCTTTATATTAACTGACTCGAAGAGTTGGGGATCCGATCTCAACTAGTATGAGTGCATCGGTCCCGTATGCCAGTCGGAACAGAGAGTCCCCAGTTGTTTTTCTCGGAGTAGTCCGATATGCCCACAAAACACTGAGTAGCTCTTTGGGCCATCGACCCTTTAATTCATCCAACCTTCTTTTTATCCCGTTGAGTAGGGTTCGGTTGGTCACTTCTATTTGACCATTCGATTGAGGGTGAGAGACTGAGGTCTTGCGGTGCTGAAATCCCAACTCTTTCAGAAAGCCTTCGAACTTTGACCCCACAAACTATCTGCCATTATTAGAGACCACTGCCATGGAGGCTAAGTGTTTAGTACTCAAGAGTAGGTATTACCTTATAATCGTACCCTAGGCCTTGTATTTATAGTGTCTCATCACCTTAGAATCTTTCTCCGAGTAGGATTAGGACTCCTAAATATGGTAAGTTACCAATATTTGGGTCCAACACAATCTACTTAAAAAGTCCAATCACTACCTTTGGAGTTACCTTGTCCAAATACGACTGGGACTTTAAAATCTGCACGCAGGATAGCCCACTGTACAAGCCTAATCTGACCAAACCTACTGTGCGGTTCGGCCTTAGGCCCGGAGGACTCGAAAGCCCCACCCCGAACACCTCCTTTTAGAATAGGGCTTCAGCCCAAAGGACTCGGATACCCGAACCCGAACGCCCTATCCCAAGTAAGACTCCGGTCCAGAGGACTCGGATGTCCAAACCCTTCGCTAGGCTTCAACCTAATGGGCTCACTAACTCCACCCAGCACCAGGCCTTCAGCCCACATGCAGGTCGGTAAAGTTCTCCCGAACAAGTATATTCAAGTGAAAATAAGAGAGTTAAAACTGAAAAAAAGAAAAACTTCCATCTATCGAGCTCTTACTCCTTAGGGTTTAGAGTGGAAAACAAATAAAGTATGATGACTGTTGGTCGATTTCGCAATCAATGAATACGTGCAAGTATACATGGTCAACAAGTAATAAAGTGAAAGTAGAGTATCGTTCCCATAAGTAATTATTTAATAAAAATCACCAAATATTAATTCTTAACCAAACTAATTTTATTTAAACAATCTCAAATCGTGATTTTTCTAATTAAGAAAACTAAATTAACTTATTAAACTAAATTACTTTATGACTAAATTCAGATAAATAAAGATTAAGACTTCAATATCCCCAATTATGAACTATAAATCAATTATCCAATTATCCCAATTATTATGCCTACTGAATTGTTAACAGAAATTCTCAAATGTCAAAAGTCCTTTTACAAGTGATCAATTGAATTCTATTTAATCCAGATTAATCTTGCTATATTCCTATGCAAAACAAGTGAATTAAACTCGTTCAATTCCAATTCCTTATGGGTTAATGCGGTGAACAGATATTTCCATTCAATTCACAAACCTAATTATTCACCATGCAAATAACTAAGTCACATGTTAGCATGTCCAATTCTAACCCTAGAATTCCTCTTCCAATTCCTTCTAGAGTAACAAAGTAATTATTGATCAGATAATTAATCAATAAGCTCAAGACAAGATAAACAATTCAATTTGACATAAATAATTGGAATAAATCAAATAACTAATTTATTGACATAAAAGGTTCAATTGAAATCTTAATAAAAGAGTTAGTTCATAATTAATGAATTGAAACCAAGAATCCACAACTGAATAGACATTAAAAGATAAAAGTATGATAAGAGAAGAGAATAGAATCTGTTGTCAGCAAATCTGATGCTCCCCTCTTGCTCATTCTCTTGATCTTCAATGATCTCCAAGTTGCTTCAATCTCCAAAACTAATAAGAACAAGGGTTTATATTCTAATCTAATGGAGTGTATATCTAATCTAATCTATGTAATCCCCCTATTTTATGCCTTACATAATGTATTTATAGGTTACAAGTCTAATTTTTAACTTAGGAACAAACCCAATCCTATTTGGAGTCAAAAAAGTGTCAAAATTTGCCCCAAAACATGTCCAAGCTTGCCCAACCTCTTCCCCAGCGCCCCGACACTGGGCACGGCCCTGGCACACTGCCTCCTAGTGCCCCGGCGCTGGGCATAAGCCTTGTTTGGGCACCCCGGCGCTTGCCTCAATTCTGAAAATTTTCTGCTCTAACATTCTTTGGGAAAATGGCCATAACGTTTTCATACGAACTCCGATTTCTATGATTCAAGATGTTCCGGAAAGAGAAGACGTAGATCTAAAACTTTCATTCTTTAAGTTTTTTGAAATAAGTTCCCAAACAATACAGAAATTGGCTCTGAAGTGGCTGCTATGTAAATGATAAGCCGAAAACGCGCATCTAGCCACCCCAAACGTCGATCCAAGTAACTTTTATCCCAATTTCTACAAAATAACATAAAACATGCATGAATAGACATAAACACTTAAAAACATCCAAAATATTAAGTTCAAACTCACTCAATTATGAGTATAAAACTCACTCATCAAATACCCCAAACTTAAACATTTGCTTGTCCTCAAGCAAAAACACAAAAGAACTAAAAATAAACAATGTAAATTAACTATATGAATGCATATTCATGATCTACATCCTAATATACCTACGAACCCAGTAATAAATCAGTATGATATATAACAACAAGCCTAAAAGATACCATTGGTACTTAAACAATATATCCAATCAAGTCAAAATTCATAACTATAACCAATTAGTCAATCCAAACCTGTCATCACCCATGTTGTGTGTGTGTGTTTGTTAACCATTCTAACCAACCACAGTTCAAGATAATCACATAACAAACTTCTTAGAAGGAAAATTTCAGTTCAAATTCAATTACTTTTGTGAACATGACAACTCCGGTTAAAACTAAGCAATTACCAAGTCTTAGGGTAAATACAAGATTTATTTATACTTTTATTCAACCACGAGGGCATTTTTGCTCTTTCTCGTGTTTTATTCATTTTTTTCTCATGGTTGTGCAACGTCTTATTCCCTTAGGCTTTTCAATGCTACCTTAACGAGCTTTCGACCAACGACTCCCAGACCATTAAGACCTTAGGGCGTTAGGTGTAAAGACAATCCCCTCTGGCTTACTTACTCAAGTAGCAAAGGCCACAAAACTAGACAAGCATGCCACGGTGTTTATTCAATTTTTTTTTGGATTTTCTATTTTTTTTCTTTTCATCATTTTTTTTTATTTTTATTTTGTATATATATACCCCATAGATTCCCCCAAACGCAAGCTTTTATGTCATTCCAACCTTTACCGCCAGTTCACTAATTTCTTTCAATTTTAACCAAGATTTTCCCTCAGAAACAAATTATGAAACCCTTGAACTAAGTGGATTAAAACAGTTAAACTTTAAGTGCTAACCAGTTACATAAGTTTAAGACAAACTCAGATCATCACGATTAAAATTAGAAATCATCAACAATTATCAACATTGTTCAAGTTAACATGCAAAACCAATCTTATCATAGGCCGACCTAAGACCACACCAACCGATCACACAGATTCATGCAAAAAAATGCAATTATACTACATGAACACATACTAATGCAACACATATATGAATATGCAAATAACTACCATGTATTATATGCAACCTAAAAAAAAGACAACCCTAACATATAAAAAAAATGAACTACCATGAAGATAACTAACTATATGCAATACGACACTAAAATGCTCCCAAACTTAAACTAGACATTGTCCTTAATGACTAAAATAGAAAAAAAATTAAAGTAGAGGACTTCCCTGAAAATATAACAATCTTCCATCTTGTCCGCTAAGTTTGGAGAATAGGCTAGACACATGGAACAAATTGGGCACCACACTTAAATTTGACTTGAATAACCTGTAAACCATGATATAAACAATTTTATTAAATTCTAAATAAATGCAATCAATGAATAAGTGCAAGTATACATGGTCAATAAGTAATAAAGTGAAAGTAGAGTATCGTTCCCATGAGGAATTATTTAATAAAAATCACCAAGTATTAATTCTTAACCAAACTAATTTTATTTAAACAATCTCAAATCGTGATTTTTCTAATTAAGAAAACTAAATTAACTAATTAAACTGAATTGCTTTATGACTAAATTCAGATAAATAAAGATTAAGACTTCAATATCCCCAATTATGAACTATAAATCAATTATCCAATTATCCCAATTATTATGCCTACTGAATTGTTAACAGGAATTCTCAAATGTCAAAAGTCCTTTTCCAAGTGATCAATTGACTTCTATTTAATCCAGATTAATCTTGCTATATTCCTATGCAAAACAAGTGAATTAAACTCGTTCAATTCCAATCCCTTATGGGTTACATGCGGTGAACAAATATTTCTATTCAATTCACAAACCTAATTATTCACCATGCAAATAACTAAGTCACATGTTAGCATGCCCAATTCTAACCCTAGAATTCCTCTTCCAATTCCTTCTAGAGTAACAAGGTAATTACTGATCAGATAATTAATCAATTAGCTCAAGACAAGATAAAGAATTCACTTTGACATAAATAATTAAAATAAATCAAATAACTAATTTATAGACATAAAAGGTTCAATTGAAATCTTAATAAAAGAGTTAGTTCATAATTAATGAATTGAAACCAAGAATCCACAACTGAATAGATATTAAAAGATAAAAGTATGATAAGAGAAGAGAATAGAATCTGTTGTTAGTAAATCTGATGCTCCCCTCTTGCTCCTGCTCTTGATCTTCAATGATCTCCAAATTGCTTTAATCTCCAAAACTAATAAGAACTAGGGTTTATATTCTAATCTAATGGGGTGTATATCTAATCTAATCTATGTAATCCCCCTATTTTATGTCTTACATAATGTATTTATAGGTTACAAGTCCAATTTTTAACTTAGGAACAAACTCAATCCTATTTGAGTCAAAAAGTATCAAAATTCGCCCCAAACGCGTTCAAGTTTTCCCAACCTCTTCCCCAGCACCCCGGTGCTGGCACACTGCCTCCTAGTGCCTCGACGCTGGGCATAAGCCTTGTTTGGGTGCCCCAACGCTGGCCTCAATTCTGGAAAATTTCTACTCCAACATCCTTTGGGAAAATGGTCATAACGTTTTCATACGAACTTCAATTTTGATGATTCAAGATGTTCCGGAAAGATAAGACGTAGATCTACAACTTTTATTCTTTGAGTTTTTCGAAATAAGGTGCCGAACAATAATGAAATTGGCTCTGAAGTGGATGTTATGTAAATGATAAGCCGAAAACGCGCATCTAGCCACCCCAAACGTTGATTAAAGTAACTTTTATCCCAATTCCTACAAAATAACATAAAACATGCATGAATATACATAAACACTTAAAAACATCCAAAAAATTAAGTTCAAACGCACTCAATTATGAGTATAAAACTCACTCATCAAATACCCCCAAACTTAAACCTTTGCTTATTCTCAAGTAAAAACACAAAAGAACTAAAAATAAACAACGAAAATTAACTACATGAATGCATATGCATGATCTACTTCCTAATATACCTACGAAACATGTAATAAATCAATATGATATATAGCAACAGGCCTCAAAGATACCATTGATACTCAAACAATTTATCCGATCAAATCAAAGTCCATAACTCTAACCAGTTAGTCAATCCAAACCTGTCATCGCCTATGTAGTACGTGTGTACTTGTTAACCATTCTAACCAACCACAATTCAAGATAATCACATAAAAAAACTTCTTTGAAGGAAAATTTCAGTTCCAATTCAATTACTTTTGTGAACATGACAACTCCAGTTAAAACTAAGCAATTACCAAGTCTAAGGGTAAATACAAGATTTATTCATACTTTTATTCAACCACGAGGGCATTTTTGCTCTTTCTCGTGTTTTATTCATTTTTTTCATGGTTGTGCAATGTCTTATTCCCTTAGGTTTTTCAGTGCTACCTTAACGAGCTTTCGACCAACGACTCCCAAGCCATTAAGACCTTAGGGCGCTAGGTGTAAAGACAATCCACTCGGGTTTACTTACTCAACTTGCAAAGGTCACAAAACTAGACAAGCATGCCACGGTGTTTATTCACTTTTTTTTCTTTTTCTGGATTTTCTATTTTTTTTCTTTTCATCATTTCTTTTTTTTTTCATTTTTCATTTTCTTTTTTTTAATTTTCATTTTGTATATATATACCCCATAGATTCCCCCAAACTCAAGATTTTACGTCATTCTAACCTTTACCGCCAGTTCACTAATTTTCTTCAATTTTAACCAAGATATTCCCTCATAAACAAATTATGAAACCCTTGAACCAAGGGGATTAAAATAGTTAAACTTTAAGTGCTAACCGGTTACATAAGTTTCAGGCATGCTCAGATTTTCTTCATGTTTAAAATTAGAACTCACATCAATTATCAATACTGTTCAAGTTAACAATTAATACCAATCTTATCATAGGCTGAGCTAAGACCACACCAACCGATCACACAGATTCATGCAAAAAGAAAATGCAATTATACTACATGAACACATACTAATCCAACACATATATGAATATGCAAATAACTACCATGTATTATATGCAACCTAAAAAAAACACAACGCTAACACATAAAAAAAATGAACTGCCATGAAGATAACTAACTATATGCAATACGACACTAAAATGCCCCCAAACTTAAACTAGACATTGTACTCAATGAATAAAATAGAAAAAAATTAAAGTAGAGGACTTCCCTGAAAATATAGCAATCTTCCTCCTTGTCCGCTAAGTTTGGAGAATAGGCTAGGCACATGGAACAAATTGGGCACCACACTTGAATTTGACTTGAATAACCTGTAAACCATGATATAAACAATTTTATTAAATTCTAAATAAATGCAAATTCAAAACTACTAATATAAAACCTAATAAAAACTAAAAATAAAAATTAAACTTGGGTTGCCTCCCAATAAGCGCTTGTTTTATAGTCTCAGCCTGACTTCTTCAATTCTCTATCCAATTCCCTTACGAAAATTGAGGAACCCTTCATCCATCAGTAACAATGTCTCGTTTGGGAGGTTCCCAATTGTAATGGCCAGTGAGTTTAAGTCACCAAGCATGATCTTTTTAGATAGGATCCCCATTAAGTACGGAAAACCACTAGGTGCTTTCCCCATTGTTTTTGTGTTCAAATTATGGCATGGAAGCTTATCAAACACAATGGGCTCTTTCTCTATCTTCTCCTTTTCAACCCACCATGACTCTACAGTTGTACTAGCTCTTATGTCACAAAGAGCTTTGCCTACGACATGACTACCAATTGGGCATGGTTTTGCAAAACTGCCCGGATTCTTAAACTTTGGTGGAGGAGACACATGGGATACTAATGAAATCAGCTCATCTTCGTTGAATCTTATAGTTAACTCTTCGTCGATCTCCTTTTCTTGGTTCCCATTTATTTCCTCTCTTTCAACATCTTATGGCTCATCTAGTTGCAGATTTTGTTCGGGCTCTTCATCGGTCTCGGAATCCATGTCATAGGGCCAAGTGTATTTAGGACAAATGTTCGAGGCATTGATTAGTTGTTCCTTTAGTGTATTGTCCCCTTTTTTTTGTCCTTGAGAGTCTCTTGCAATTCTTTTCAGCTACTTAAAGTCACAACCTTGCAATGCTCATCTCTGCCTGGATTTATCTCTGTATCACTAGGGAGTGTTCCATGTGGACGGTTATTCAACGCACGTGCTATCTGCCCCAATTAATTTTCCAGATTTTTTATTGACGCAACTTGGCTTTTCACATTCATATCTACTTGATTTAACAACTTTTCTCGTTCACCGATCCTTTTGTCAGTAGATTAAATGAATTTTTCCAAAGCTTCTTCCCAACTTGTTTTCCTCTCTAGCTGTTGTTGAGTCTGATTTTGAAATTCGACCGTGTTTTGCTGTCTAGGTGCTTGAGCTTGATTGTTACTCCATGGAAATCTCGGGTGATTTCTCCAACCTGGATTATATGCATTTTGATTCGGATACGGTTGGATAGATCGATTATAGCTCCCTATGAAATGAGCTGATTCCGAATTGATGAGATATTGATCTGTAGCATGACTCCCAGCACATAACTCACAAACCATTGCTACTTGCTGTGTGGATGATGGACTCCATGTTTCCATTGGTCGAGTCATGTTCGTGTATGGCCATTGATACACAAAGTCATCCATGGTACCTGAAAAGAGAGAAAGGAAAAAAATGTTTAAATTAAAACTAATTTGATAAAAATTAATATTGGCAAAATTATTAAACTAATTCCCCGGCAACGGCGCCAAAAACTTGTTGGTCGATTTCGCAATCAATGAATACATGCAAGTATACACGGTCAACAAGTAATAAAGTGAAAGTAGAGTATCGTTCCCACGATGAATTATTTAATTAAAATCATCAAGTATTAATTCTTAACCAAACTAATTTTATTTAAACAATCTCAAATCGTAATTTTTCTAATTAAGAAAACTAAATTAACTAATTAAACTGAATTACTTTATGACTAAATTCAGATAAATAAATATTAAGACTTCAATATCCCCAATTATGAACTATAAATCAATTATCCAATTATCCCAATTATTATGTCTACTGAATTGTTAACAGAAATTCTCAAATGCCAAAAGTCCTTTTCCAAGTGACCAATTGACTTCTATTTAATCCAGATTAATCTTGCTATATTCCTATGCAAAACAAGTGAATTAAACTCCTTCAATTCTAATTCTTTATATGTTACATGCGGTGAACATATATTTCTATTTAATTCACAAACCTAATTATTCACCATGCAAATAACTAAGTCAAATGTTAGCATGCCCGGTTCTAACCCTAGAATTCCTCTTCCAATTTCTTCTGGAGTAACAAGGTAATTACAGATCAGATAATTAATCAATAAGCTCAAGACAAGATAAACAATTCACTTTAACATAAATAATTGGAATAAATCAAATAACTAATTTATAGACATAAAAGGTTCAATTGAAATCTTAATAAAAGAGTTAGTTCATAATTAATGAATTGAAACCAAGAATCCACAACTGAATAGACATTAAAAGATAAAAGTATGATAAGAGAAGAGAATAGAATCTGTTGTCAGCAAATCTGATGCTCCCCTCTTGTTCCTGCTCTTGATCTTCAATGATCTCCAAGTTGATTCAATCTCCAAAACTAATAAGAACTAGGGTTTATATTCTAATCTAATGGAGTGTATATCTAATCTAATCTATGTAATCCCCCTATTTTATGTCTTACATCATGTATTTATAAGTTACAAGTCCAATTTTTAACTTAGGAACAAACTCAATCCTATTTGGAGTCAAAAAAGTGTCAAAATTCGCCCCAAAACGCATTCAAGCTTGCCCAACCTCTTCCCTAGCGCCGCGGCGCTGGGCACAGTGCTGGCACACTGCCTCCTAGCGCCCCGACGCTGGGCATAAGCCTTGTTTGGGCGCCCCGGCGCTGGCCTCAATTCTGGAATTTTTCTGCTCCGACATCCTTTGGTAAAATGGCCATAACGTTTTCATACGAACTCCGATTTCGATGATTCAAGATTTTCCGGAAAGAGAAGACGTAGATCTACAACTTTCATTCTTTGAGTTTTTTCAATATAAGGTCTCGAACAATACGGAAATTGGCTCTGAAGTGGCTGCTATGTAAATGATAAGCCGAAAATGCGCATCTAACCACCCCAAACGTCGATCCAAGTAACTTTTGTCCCAATTCCTACAAAATAACATAAAACATGCATGAATAGACATAATCACTTAAAAACATCCAAAAGATTAAGTTCAAACGCGCTCAATTATGAGTATAAATCTCACTCATCAATGACTATATATTTTGCTTATTATATTCCATGGGGCATTTATAACATTCCGTCTAACTGGTATAGCTGTGTACACCGTTTCATAACCTGACCAAATCCAGACGCACTCTTAGTCTTAGATACGGTGCACATATAAAATGAGGGTTTTATAAATGAATAACTAATTTTTTTTACGGTCAACTAACTGTACTTAACTTTTTTAACACAAAATTAAAAAAAAATCGTAAGATACTTTGATTTTAACGGAAAAGGCAGCTAAGCTGCCGAGTTGTAAAAAAAATGATGACGTGATAGTGATTATATGGATCTGGAGGAAAATTTTTATGAAAAAAATATTTTAAAATATAATATAAATTTAAAAATCATGCCAAAAAATAAGAAAATAAATAAAATATATATTTAATTTTTTTTGTAATTAATATCTAATAAAATTTATTTATAATTAAGCCATTTATAAAACACAAAATCCAAAAATATGCTAATTAAAATTAAGGAGAATGTGAAATATATTTAGGGGGAAATGAAAGAAAATTATAATAAAATCACAAAATTTAACAAAAAATACATGATAGAAATTAAAAAATAAAAAGAGTTATTTAGTTATTTTTGTAATTAATAGAAAATGTTTTTTAATATAATTAATAACAAATATAATTGAGGAAATTCTAAAAATTATAAAATTAAAAATATTTTAAAATTAAATTTTTTTTCAAATTCGGACATTAAAATTATAATTGAGGCCATTTTTATTTAGTTTTATTTTTTTTTGATAATACATGCCAATTTTTATTTAAAAGAAATAAGTGAATGACATTAAAATAAATTAAAAACAGTAGAAAATAAAATATAAATATTAGAATATAAATTAAATAGATAAAAATAATTTTTAAAAAACATGAACCTGATTAAAAACAAAAAAGTTATTGTAGATACTCGAAATTTTCTTTTCCTGTTACTAACCATGTAGGAGGGTAAAAGCGTCTTTTTCACACTCCAGAGATAATCCTGGTGGACCACAACATCAATTTGAACCCCGTTGATAGCCACGGGAGATCCAGTTTCCAACCCTGGAGATAACCCTGGGAAAACAGTTTCCAACTTCGGAGTTAACCCCCCAGGAAAGTCAGTTTCAATCTCGAAGATAGCCCCGGGGGATCAAGTTCAAAGCCTGGAGATAACCCTAAGAAGTCAAGTCAACCTCAAAGATAACCCTGAGGACATTCAGAGTCATCAGGAGTCCAACCTCAGAGATAACCCTGAGAAAAGACTGCTATAACTTCGCGAAAACTGGAGATAATCCGGGGAGGGGCAAAATGATCATTTTGCCAACTCAACTTCACTTCAAATCAAATACACTCATTTCAACTCAAAGTACTTCAAAAGAAGTCCCACAAGAACCATATATCTTAACTCCGGAGCGCAAACTGTGCAAAACGGCTCACCAGATTGCCTGACGGAAATCTGAAAATGCTATTTCGGTCACGAACCCATCTTCTCGGAATCAAAAAGGGCAAATCCTATGTCATTGTGTAGTTCTCGGAAAGTGTTTTCCGGAATGGTAAGGCACACTTCCATTGAATTCCCGGATTGAAAGTTATGAACGACCGAGTGAACATCGCGTTGTTCGAGTGTACGTACTTCGACACAGCGGGACCCACATTGCTGGGCATCTCGGACAGCCGCAGGCAGACCTGCGACACCCCGTATATATATATGGGGTTTGGGGTGGCCTTATTTGCAAGAGAAACGGCGAGAAAGCCCTGTCCAATTTGTTCTGGACACACTATAAACTGAGTGATTTCTCATTTTAAACACTTGTGAGCTTATATCCTGTCATATTTTTACTGGCGGGAGCCGAGTGTTCATCCACTTAAAGTTATAGAAGTCTTCTTTTGGCAGTCCACTGTAAGCCTTCTTACACACTTTAAAGCATTTCTCTTCATCTTTACACACACTATTCTTCACGTTAAGAGTCATGTTGTGTGTGTATGCCCGGACTTCGGTCCGTGATTTCATTTCAGTTTGTATATATATATATATATATATATATATATATATACACACACACACACACACACTTATATATATGAATTGTGTGTCGAACTCTGTTCGAAGAGCCTAGACTTATGTCTGGAGCGTTTACTACTTTAATATATATATATATATATATATATATATATATATATATATATATATATATATATATATATATATATATAAATGAACTGTGTGTTGAACTCTATTCGATGAGCCTGGATTTTACATCTGGTGCATTTATCGCTTATATATATATATATATTTACATTCAGTCTCGCCTGGAGTTTACTCAGTGGCGGTTGATTGTTTTTATAGCTTTATTTACATTTCTGATCCCTCATGGAGGTGCTTCGTGGTGGCTGATCATGTCTGTATATATATATTTACAACTTATATATATATATATATATATATATATATATATATATATATATATATATATATATATATAGAACACGGATCAGGTCCGGACTCTTGGGCCTAATCAAAATCCGGACCAATTTTTTTTTTTTTGTAGAACAACTAAAAAAAAATTATGGAACTAAATTTTTTCCATAATACAGTATTTTGGGTGTGTTTTTAATACCTACATCAACCAATGTATGTACAGTCTGCCCAGACTGTACAGACATGTTTTGTTATATGTATCCAAATCACACCCAAAATACTGTATTATGTAAAAATTCAAGTTCCATAATTTTTTTTAGTTGTTTTAAAAAAAAAGGAAAAAAAAAAGGTCCAAATTTTGTTAAAATTCGGGAGTCCGGACCTGATCCGGACTCTATATATATATTTACAACTTATATATATATATATTTACCGCTTTATTAACAATTGCGGCATCATGTGAGCTTAGGAATCATGTGATCACAGATTCAGTCTACTAGATCTAGATTCAGTTCCCGTGATGACATTTTCAGCTGTAAGCAGCTTGTAAATTTATTCATGGTGTTCAGATTTCCTCAGATGGTTATCATACCCATGAAGAGTTCGATACTATTTTGTATATTATTTTCTCGAAGATGTTTCGCATCTCAAAAATTAAAAACAATCAAGCCGAACATTTAATAAAAATGGGAGTGTAAAAGGACTCAATTACTATTGAACACAAGGGTTTGAAAAACCTCTTTTATAAAATATCACTGTCATATCTTATTAAAACTGAATTTTTACACAAATTCAAACCTTGTGTATATAGGTACGAACGAGGCCTCACACTACTTCTAAATAATTGCACATTGATCCACACACATTTATATAACAGTTTCTTGAAATGAGGCGGTCATCGTGGTAACACGGATGTCGGGGGGTGCCTAACACCTTCCCTCTGTATAATCAAGTTCCCGGACCCTAATGAATCTCGGTTTCACCGACCAGTTTAGTAGTGTCATATCACTGGGTCAATGTACAAACTTTTTCTCGGTTGTGTTGGTACAACCATATAAAAAATCAATTGACGACTCTTAACTGTCCATCGTCGACATGATACATGTCAGACTTTTTCATTTTTTTTCAAACAAATCTCACCTAACATGAGAACAAATAACAAAAATAGACAATTAAAAATTCCGACGTCTACAATTATCTAAAAGAAAAAATCCCCAAAATAGATAAAGCATCAAATTCAATTCTTAATCTCATGTTCTCCCAAAAAAAAAACATTTAACCCGTACAAAGCCTTCACCTATACCCTGTACTGCTTTCCCCAAAGCAGTCAAGAAAACGAGAAAATAAAAACAGAGAAACAAAATATCCAAAGACATAAAAAACGTGATTGAGAGGTTATAGTCAAGTGGCAATTGAAGCACTGAGACAGCTGGGAGTAGACATTTGTACTCCAAGACTCCTACCGCCACCGCCAAACCCAAAAAAACCCACAAAACTCAACGCCGTTACCGGCGGCGCTAGTAGTAGCAGTGTTCCCAATAACTTCTCCGCCAGCAAATGGGCCGATCGCCTCCCAGCGGACTTCCAATTTCTGCCTTCCACCACCGCCAATTCCGACCCTCCAGACCATTTGACCACCACTCTCTCTCCTCCCTACCTCCCCCAGTCGCTACTCCCGACCGCCACGTGTCAATGGCCATCGACTTTTACAGAGTACTGGGTGCAGAAACGCACTTCCTCGGTGATGGAATCAGTAGGGCATACGAAGCCCCAATATGGGTATAGTGAAGAAGCGTTGATTAGCCGAAGACAGATTCTTCAAGCTGCTTGTGAAACCCTAGCTAACCCTAGGTCTAGAAGAGAATACAATCAAGGCCTGGCTGAATATGAATTCGACACTATTCTCGCTCAAGTCCCCTTCGATAATGTAATTCAGTTATCTAAATTTTCTAAATTTAAGTAAATTCCCTTTGGTTTGTTATGGCTGTGTTGGGAAATTTGATTTGAAATATAAGTATTTTCTTTTATTTGAGCTCAATTTCTTGCATTCTTTCCTAACAAAACATAGACATTGAGAAATTTTATAAAAATCTGGTGAATTGAGGAGGTTAAAATTTGATTAGTTTTTTTTAACCTTCTCCCCTTAATTTTAATTAGCATATTTTTTATTTTTGTATTTTATAAATGACTTAATTATAAATAAAAATTTATTTAATATTAATTACAAAAATAATTAATATATTATTTTTTATTTTTTATTTTTTGGTTAACTTTTTAAATTTATATTACACTTTAAATTTTTTTTTTTCATTTTTTTATAAAAAATTTTCTCCAGATCCATATAATTACTGCCATGTCGTATAATCACTGTCACATCTCTTTTTTTTTTTACAACTCAGCAGCTTAATTGTCTTTTTCCGTTAAAATAAAAATATTTAACGGTTTTTTTAACTTTGTGTTAGAAAAATCGATTACAGTTAGTTGACTGTAAAAAAAAATTGAGTTATCTATTTGTAAGTTGACGTATAGTACAGTAATCAAAAAAATAAAATGATTAATATTTTCATAATATTATAAAAAAATGTGATTATTATTAAATAGAACTAGGAATAATAATTTGATATATAGGAATGAAAATAAAAAGAAGAATTTCAAAGAGTTGTAGGTTTATTAAAATTTAAAGATGCGGATATATTACCAAACTAGGGAACCTACAACGCTGGCATGAGTCACCGTTTGTTCTAGATTCGCATAATAGGTAGGAGTCTTGTTTTTTTATTTATTCTACTGAAAGGTTCATAATAATTTAATTCCTATTTGTAGGGCCATTTACTTTTCCTCTTGTTATTAGAATGAAAATGAGTAGACAGACGGGTGCTCATCGGCAAAAAATCGAATCGGTACCGAAAAAACCGAACTTGTATCGATCCGAGATTATCGAAAAAACAAGAACCGGAACCGGTACCGGTACCGAATTACTGGTTTCGGTACCGGGTCGGTACAAAATTGGTACCGGTTTTTTCGGTTCGGTTTTCGGTTATACCGTGTGGTAATATATATAATTATTAATAATAATTAAATTATTTTTTTAATATATTAACAAATTTGTTAATAATTTATTATCACAACTCTTTATGTAGAATGAGCTGAATGATACCTCTTAGCTTCTAAGTAGAACATAAGCCATAATGTAATTATTTACTTATCAAAAGAAAGTAGAACAAAAAGTAAATCCGAGTATTATGTTGTTTGATGTGGTGGCAATTATTACTGAAGAAACTTTTACAAAGGAAGCAGCAACCCTGTTCTGAGGAGGGCAGATCACTTGTCCCCAATTTGCCTGTCCCTCCCTGTCCCCCCACTTATATCATGACACTTGGCTTTTTATTTATACCAATTAATTCTAACTTAACACTGTTAACTTAACATAACTCTGTTATCTCCTAATAAAAAAATACGCTTAAATTTTTTTGGTTTTCCTAGAGTCTCTCCATCTTCGACATCAGGAGAGAGGTTTTCGTAGATTCTCCATCTTCGACATCAATCGTCTCTCCTCTAACGTTTACATCATCTCCTAGAATCCTTCTGATCAATTTTTCTTTCATCCTCATAACTCACCAATTAAAATCAAAAGCCAAGAGTTTGCCTTTTTTTTGTCAATCTGGAAAGGAGAAGAGCACAACCCCGCAAACCGGTGTTCATCTTCTTCGTGGGTTCAACTGATTGCTTTGATGATGGCATTCCCTTTTGTCTGTGAACTAGTTTTAAAAATGTCGACTCTACATTTGGAATTCAATGTGTCTGGGATGAAGATATTGGAGAGGAATTCCTAAGTGCTTGAAAAATATGAAGAGGACATTCTAGTTTAAGTATTGATGTATAGAACTTTGTCAGATTATTCTGTGTTGTAATTTGGATCCGTGAATGGACCATATGTTATAGAATGGTAGGATGGTTGAAGTGCACTCTAAGTGTTTGAGAAAATGTCAAACTTAGATTTTAGTTTACAGTATGTTGCTGTAATTTGCTTTTGTGAATGAACAAATTGTGCTACATGTATATAATGATTTAAGTTTACTGTGAGTGTTTAAAATGAATATCCATATGATTCATTCACATTAAAACACAAAAGAAAGGAAAAGATAAGAGCAATCATCTCTATAAATAGCCAAACTAATCCAACTTATCAATCGTTTCAATTATGGCATAAACCAATCCTATGATATTAAATATAATCCAGGAAAAACTGTCATGCTCTTCCAAATTAACAACAATCAATTCCCCTTAGGAGACAAACCATACATATAAAAGTCAGTACATGGAAAAATCAAAATAATTAACTAACTATTGTCAACTCCACAACCATTTGACTAAGACACATAACCAAAAGCTTTCCCAACTTTCCCAGCTTTTCCAGTACTTTGTCTTCTCATTGCGCAAATTGACGTCTCCCCATATATGAATCTTCTTGGCTTGTGAGTTGAGAGCCAAACAAGTCTACTCCTCTCAATGGGAATTGTGTCTGTACTCATAAACATATTCTTATGTAAAGAGATATGACGAATATTATTTGAAAAAGCAATAGTCATGGCAAAATAATTTAATTGAATGCATTATACTACCTGTGATAGGTTAACCATGTTGGTGAAAGATTTCTCATTGCTTATGGTACCATAGCTTTCCATAAATTGTTGCTGGTTTGTATACAAAAAATAAGACGCACAATAAAATTATCAGAATCAAAGTTAATTCCAATTGTTTTCAAAGTGATGTCCTTTACAAGTAATATTATAATTTAAAGGTAATGAGAAACTATAAATACCTGAGAAAGTTGAATTCGCGGTCTAAATTGCATTTGTGGAGGCATTGCATTTGACTCATTGACTGGATAATAAAGTGGTGCTCTGTGTGATAAGTTTTGTTCAATTGGGTCCTTGCATTTCAATTAGACAGATAAGTATAAGCCTAGCCATAAAAGTATTTATACTACTTTAAAAGGAAAAAAAATACCTGTTGGATTTGGACCGTACAAGGCATAACAATTTGTGTAGATGAAACACTCGGTGGTTGCACAACTTTATTTTGAGTCATTTTCTTTCTTTTGTTCTTTTCCAAAGCACTTCTCGGCCTACTATATGTAGCAACCACTCTTGCTTTGGTTTTAATTCCTTTCACTCTACTGTTAACATTATCATCCATAAGAATACTTCCACTGAGAACAGACACATTATTCATGGTTGGTGATGGGGCTTGTGGAGCTTCTTCAACTGTTTTTTCTTTGAAACATGCATCAACCTCCGCCATTGCCTTGGTAATTGCTGATAAAGCAATTCGATATGCATTTTCAGATTCTGCTGCTCTTGTTGCAAGTCGAATGTTTAATCGGCATAAGTCTCTATAACGGTTCACTATTTCTGCCCTTGGGTCACTTTCACATGCAGTATTGCAACTGACTTTTGCACTCTCAACCTTAATTGTTTTTGTCCATCTATTCAAGATATACTGACTAGGAATCCTCTTAACATTTCTTGCAGATAGAACCTTTAAAGCATGTGCACACAAGACTCCTACAAACTCAAACTTCTTACAACTGCATGAAATTTTACCATCTATTGAGTCGTACATGACTTTATGGTGGGAATGTTTCCCATGAGGGCTAAGTATGTATTTGCTCACTGTTCCAAGCTCGCCAAAGAAGTTCAAGGCACAATCATGAGCTTTACATAGCTCACTCTGAAATACCTTAAACATCTCTGGTGTGTAAACACTTGCTGCATGTTTCAAGATTTCCACCGGGAACGACAATGCAGGAAAACTTTGACTTGCATTATGGTCAGCCTTCAATTCTTCAAAACGACGATCATCAACCAATCTTTGAAAATGTTGAAAAAATTGCATCAAATCATGTTTGTAACTTACATACTTTTTTAGACAACTATTCATGCTTTCACTGCGTTGGGTGGTGGTAATATCTGCACAAAAAGTTTCCCGGCCATAAACTAATGCCCATTTCTCCTTTATACCAAACAATCGGTGTAACCAATCATTGTCTTGGAGTCCATATTTTTCAAGCATGTTTTTCCACGCATTCAAAAAGTCATTTTCATCCTCATAATCATATATGCAAGAACTAAAATCTTTGGAAAAATCTTTGAACTTCTCAAAAACATTGCTGAGATGTTTGGCTGCATTTTGATAAATGTGCCAAATGCATAATCGATGTGTAGTTTCTTGCCATTTTAAACCTAATGCTTTAGCCATTGCAGCATCTTGGTCTGTAAGAATTGTCTTAGGTTTCTTTCCAGACATAGCCTTGGCAAAAGTGTCAAACAACCACTCGAAAGTTGCAGCAGTCTCATCATATAATAATGCAGCACCAAATATAATTGTTTGTTTATGATTATTCACCCCAACAAACATGGCAAAAGGCCTTCCTTCTTTATTTTTTCTATAGGTTGTATCAAAACATACCACATCACCAAAGTAATCAAAATCTACCATCATCCTTGCATCGGCCCAAAAAATGTTAGTTATTAGATCATCTGCATCCACTTGTATAGCATAAAAAGAATTGGGATCATTCAATTGCATTTTTTGTAAATATTCCAACACACCACCTGTATCCCCTACCTTCATTTCCCTCGTTCTCTTAGAGCGCAAATAATTCTTATAATCATCTGGAATAAATCCAAGATATTGACGACCACCAGCTTGCCTACTCAAAAATTCAAAAGTAGCTTTGGGAGCAATTCCTGAACAATCAGCCATATCAGCTTCAGCGATTTGTGCTAGATTCATGCTCCTATGAGACCTAAAAAAATGGGTCTTTCTAGGACTTGAAGTCACATGTGTATGATCAGCCACAAACTCAATGACCTGATACTTACCAGTTGCATGACAATTGATTTTCATCCTTGCTTTACACTCGAATCTTGTCTCAGCCCGATGAGATTTCGCATAAACATCACGTTTATCATATCCACGTTTACCTTCAGCAGAACAAACAAAAAGCCTATCTCTCAACTGATTATCTTCGCGTTTGTGTGCTATACTTCTTCTAACACTGAAGCCAACATGATATGCATATGTATTGTAAAAGTCAAATGCTTGTTGTTCTGTTGCAAACTCCATGCCAATTACTGGAATTAGCTCTTTCCGAATTCTAAAATGAATTGCACCAACATTTTCGTTACCTTTTGCACCATCCAACTTAGCTTCGTTACTTTCATTGTCTACAAAATGATTCAAGTCAATACCACTATCGAAATCTAACTTTCGACGTCCTTGAGTTTCATATTCCACACTGCTATCTGTAAAGTCCATAACCCTTAGTGAAAAAAATTCCTATCAGATGGGCATTATCAATTAAAAAGTGTACATAATAATATTTAACAAAGACAAGCAGACCTCAAGTTGTCACAAAAATTAAAAAATACAAAAGTTGAGAATTAATAGGGAATCACTTGAATATAAAAAGAACAAAACTAAGAAGAAGAAAAACTTATATGGCATAAGAACGAAGTAGATGAACACCGGTTTGCGGGGTTGTGCTCTTCTCCTTTCCAGATTGACAAAAAAAAGGCAAACCCTTGGCTTTTGATTTTAATTGGTGAGTTATGAGGATGAAAGAAAAATTGATCAGAAGGATTCTAGGAGATGATGTAAACGTTAGAGGAGAGACGATTGATGTCGAAGATGGAGAATCTACGAAAACCTCTCTCCTGATGTCGAAGATGGAGAGACTCTAGGAAAACCAAAAAAATTTAAGCGTATTTTTTTATTAGGAGATAACAGAGTTATGTTAAGTTAACAGTGTTAAGTTAGAATTAATTGGTATAAATAAAAAGCCAAGTGTCATGATATAAGTGGGGGGACAGGGAGGGACAGGCAAATTGGGGACAGGGGATCTGCCCTCCCGTAATATATAGTTATGGATGCAACTGTTTTGTTACAAGTACATCATGTTCCTTTATAGATTAAAGTTCGATTCTTTTTGGTATTTCGGTTTTTACCGAATTCAAAAAATTCTTTACCGTTACCGGTACCGAAAATATTAAAAAACCGAAAAACCAGTACTGAAAAAACCGGTACCGAAAAAAATCGATACCGCCGGTTTCGGTACCAACCGATTCGATAAAAAACTGAAAAAATCGAATATTTTGAGCACCCCTAGGTAGACATTTGCAAAATATAAATTGGATGAGTAGATTTTTAAATGAAGGGATCTAGGTTTCAGATTTAACTACTGGTTCTTGATAATACTGTAGTAAGTGCATACATTGAGAATGAAATTATAAACATTTGTTTATTTTACTTGATCTCCATAATGTTTGCTGAAACAACACGGGTCAAATTCCGAGTCCGAAATAAATTTTGGGTCAAATTCCAAATCCGAATCGAATCAAATCCATCAAAATAAGACCTCAAACTACTGGCTCAATAGTATTTTTTTGGGTCATCTTAGCTGCCCACCACAGGCTCCCAAAATGTCATGACTTGAAGGTACTATTGGTAGTAATTTATTTCCTTATATGCAGATAAATTTTTTCCCTATCTTTCGATGTGGGACTGAGGTGTTACAAACTCCTCCACTTAAATTTATGACGTCCCCGTCAGAATTCGATCACACACACAGCCCAAAGATCTCTGTCTCTCTAGCCATTGTTGGATAATACCGGATGACTTCGTATCCCCACCTCCGGACCTCCATATCTCCATTGTAGGATAATACCACCAGCCTTCGTGTCCCCACCTCCGGCAACCCGATCGGATGACTTGGCCCGAGCTTTCGAGAGTTGGCTCTGATACCATTTGAAACAACCCGGGTCAAATTTCGAGTCCGGAATAAATCTCGAGTCAAATCTCAAGTCCGAATCGAATCAAATCCATCAAAATAAGGCCTCAAACTACCGGTCCAATAGTATCTTTTTAAGTCATTTTAGCCCACCACAGGCTCCCAAAAGGTCATGACTTAAATGTACTATTGATAGTAACTTATTTCCTTATATGCAGAAAATTTTTCCTCTATCTTTCGATGTGAGACTGATGTGTTGCATTTGCTAATTTTCAATTGCTCATTGACATGTATTTTCTTGTCATTCTAATATGGTTGCCAATGACCTTAATAAATTGTTCATGTATGTAGATGGTTGCTAATGACCTTAATAATGTACTTGAATAACATGATGATATTGAAGTGAATCGCAGCAATAAAGATGGTCCATGGTCGTATAAGAGTAGTATTTTATTTGTTAATTTGACGAAAGAGCGAGTACGGAAAAATAACAGAATGACTACTACTTTCAATAGAATAGGGAGTAGTGAGATTAAAAAAGAAATGGTAATACAAACTAGATACGAATACAATGATGAAAAATTGAGGAATAAGTTTAATGCTTTCAGGAGTATTTATAAGAACTTTACATGGTTGTAGGAACAAACTGGAATCACTCGGGATCCTATAAGAGGAAAGGTTTCTGTTGCAGATGCATGGACAAGATTAATGAAGGTGAACAATTATAATCAAATTATTTTTTATTTTTAGATTAATTTCAATTTGAATTATATTTATACGTATTTACATAAAGTAATATGCTAGGCGAACACTCTTAGGACAATTGCATCTGATAACACATGTGTATTAGTAGCTTTTGTAAAGTCTTTAAATGAGAATTTGATGTACAAAGACTTAAAATAGAATATCAAACTTGTTAAGTTGATCTATTGAGTTATTCAAATGTTTAGATGATAGGACTAAATCGATTGTAGTGTTATATTGAACAATCGTAAAGCTACTATGAAGAATCAAAAGGTTTATTGAAGACCGCAGAGTCAGAAAAACTATCGTAGAGCATTTAGTGCAAGATCGCAGAGTTTGCCAGGAGTTCGTAAAGCCATATTAAGATTGCAGTCTGCAGAAAAATCATAGAGTCCGCTCTAAGATTGTAAGGGGAAATAACGATCGCATAGTCTGCACAAAAATCGTAGATCATATCGTTGAGTGCAGATCGATTTGTAGAGCACATCAAGAATCGTTGAGTGCAAATTGATTCGTAGAGCACATCAAGAATCGTAGAGCAGATCGTAGAGCAAGAGGAAACGTAGAGTCAGTTTTACCAAACACTCTACGATCTTCATTGTAGTCTACAATCACCTTTGAAGTTTACAATCAACATTGAAGTCTACGATCAAGCAATTCGTAGAGCATGTCAAGTCTGACAGTTGACTGACATTAAGAAGACTTGAAGAGTAAAGATTCCATGAAGTTTGTCGATGATCCTAAGTTTGAAATGAAGATCAGATAGCATTGTGTCTAACAACTAGTTTAGCGAAATGACAAGCACTCAAGTGGTTGGAGCTGCAGACGTATGATGTGACATCTAAGAGTTGAAAGTAAGCTGACATAGTCACCTAGAAAGTCAACATCAAAGATCTTCTAGGATCGGAGCATTTAGTGAAGCAACAATAACTTTCCAACATGAACATTTCAAGGAAGCCTATAAAAGAGTACGATGATTCAAATCCAAGTACGATTCACTAAGTACAAAGCTGAATCTCTGCCAAAGTCAAAAGACCCTTACTCTATGAAATTAGAACTACTTGTTTTGCTACTAAGTACTTCAGAAGCTAAGCTCAACGCCGTTTAGTAGCACATCAGAAAAAAACTATCTTACTGTTATTCTTTAGTCTAAGTAATTATTGTACCAAATCTAAGTGACTTGAAGAGATCTTTGTGATATGGTCTTAGTGACCTCTGTCTTAGTGTTATGTACCGAGACTAAGTGACTCAAAGGAATCTTAGTGATTTAATATTGTAATAGATCTTAGCGATCTGGTCCATGTGACCCCTACATCGATCCTTTGTGGACTTTCTACTCGTATAGTAGAAAAGTATACTATGAGTTATTTGTACTCCGAACCACTTAAAACCTCTTGTGTATTTACTTTACTGTATTTACAATTATGCTAATTAACTGCTATATATGTTGTGACTTAATTCCATAAGAACTGAGATTTATCTAAATCTTTAAAAGGGTTTTTCAAACTAATATTTCGCTGTGCTTAATCAACTTTGCTTAATTAATTATCTGCTAATAGTCCCTTAATAAGAAAAAGTTTTAAAAGATCAAGTCAACCCTCCTTCCAGATCTCCAAGTGCCTTCAGAAAACAACAAGTGGTATCAGAGTAGATTCTCTTAATCTAAAAGCTTAAATGCTTGAGTAGATCAATGACACAAAAAAAAATCAGTTCCGAGCTTAGTTGTGGAAACAAGCCACCTCTTTGCAATAGAGAAAAAATTGTTAACTGGAAAGTTCGAATGAAGCTTTATATGGATGTCATCGATGAAGACCTATTTGATGCTATAATAAATGAGCCCTATATTCCAACAAATCTAGTTCCTACAATAGATGATCCGAAGAAGATGACAAATAAGCAAAGATTTGAATGGACAGACATGGAGAAAAAGCTAGTGCAGCTGGACAAGCAGACAAAGAACATTCTGTCCATAGCTCTGCTAGATGAACTATTTGAGAATGTCATCAACTGCACTACTACCAAAGAAGTTTGGGAAGCTTTGCTGATGATGTATGAAGGTACTGAAGAAGTCAGAGAGAATAAACAGTCTCTGCTGACTCATCAATATGAAATTTCTCTCACGTGATCAGAGAGAATATAACCGCTACTTATGAAAGATTCAATGTGCTGCTAAATTCATTGAGAGATTATGGAAAGTTCTACCCAAATAAGGACCTTAACATCAAGTTCATGAGAGCTCTGCCTAGTAAGTGGGATGCCAAAACAACTATTATCCGAGAGTTAAAGAATCTATACGAGATGACAGTGCAGACTCTTTATGGTAATCTCTTTACCTATGAGCTTGAGTTAAACCAATGAGCTAAGTCCATCTCTTAGGGCAAGAAGAAAGATAGAGGAGTTGTTCTCTAGGTTTCTGAATTACCTTTAAAGCCCCAATAAAAGTTGATTATGATGATTATGAAGATGTTGCGCTGCTAGTAAGAAGATTGAGAAATTTTATGTCTAAGGGAAACAATAACAACCCAAGAAAGTTCTTCAACAAAAGAAACAACAACCCAAGAAAGTTCTTCAATAAAAACAAGAACAATAGTCGCGATCATACTAAATATCTGTGCTATAATTACAAGAAGACATGTCACTTTATTGCATAATGCAACAAGCCTTTGCGAGAAGAATTAAATAAGGACAATAAGAAGTTCCCCCCAAAGAAAGAATTCAGAGGTTACAAGAAGTTTCAGAAGAAGGAGAAATACCTTGTAGCTAAGGGGTCCTGGAGTAAGTTAGAGAATGATTCAAGCTCTAAGTTAAGCGAAGATGAAGGACCTCATGTGGTCAATCTCTGTGTAATGTCCATTGAAGCAGACGTTGAAAACACCACTGATTCTTAAGAAATTGACATCAGTGAGGTATTTGACTTCAATAACCTTGATACAAATATTAATGATTTAAGAGTTGCATTGTATGATATAACCTATGATCTGCATAAATATATGAAATGGTTTAGGGTTCTATCAAAGGACCATTCTCTTCTTTAAGAGGATAAAGAGAAAGCCCAAATAGAGTTGGAAACATGTTGTTTGATTTAGATATTGACAAATACGTGCAAATATACACGATCAACAAGTAATAAAGTGATAAGTAGAGTATCGTTCCCACGAGGAATATGCTAATAATATTAACCAAGTACTAACTTTGTATCGACTCATTCTTATTTAAACAAATAAATTAAAATTATAAAACTAAACTAAATTAAAGAAAACTAAACTACTAAACAAGAATATAAATCAAATTTAAAAGTTAAGATTATAATTTCCCCCAATGCCTCGAGTAAATCTCTTTACTATATTATCAATTAATTAATCATATCAAATTGTTAACCAAGAAATCACAAGTTATTTACACAACCTCTTCTAATGATTTGATAAAAATATATATTAAAATTAAATCACTATATTCCTATGTGAAATAATTAAGAACAGATTCCTTAAGATCAGATTCTCACAAGGGTTACAAACGGCATATAGGTACACTCATAAACTATATACAAATCAAGTTATTCAATCCTAAGAAGAATAATCAAGACACATATTATCATATTCAGATCTAAACCTATAATCTATCTGTGACAACCCGATATTTTCGATATAAATAAATCTTAAATTTTTCGTATAATTTTTTTTTTATTTTAAGGATGAGGATTTGTACAAGATTATGTGTATATGTATTTATGTGGTAAATAAAAATATATTTATTACATGAATATTTACAAGTAAATTTATTCTAGAATTATTGATTATTATAAAGTATATTTTTATAATAATTAATTTTAAGATAGAAATGTTTTTATTAATTATTTTCCATGAATATATAATCATATATTATTTAAATAATATATGAAGTGATTTTTAAAATAAATATAATAATTATTTTATTATATGAATTTTTTTGTACAGATTATTAAGTTAAATATTTTACCTTAATTATCAAGGTTAAATATGAAAGAATAATCAGATATGGAATCCAAATCCTAATTTTGGATTATTGTCAAGGTATGAGAATAATAATATAATATTAATTATATTTTGATTTTTCAGTGCTATGAATATGTACGGTATTACCGTATTGATAATGGTTGGTCAATTACGGTGTATTTTTGACCAAACCCTAGTAATCATGTTAAACCCTAATTTGAGATCCAAATTAGAGTGTGAGATTATTTTATAAGTATGTTATATTAATTATGTTATGTATTTAATGTATTAATTAGGTAAACCCTAATTAAAAATTCTGGAAACCCTAATTGCTATAATTAGTAACCCTAATTTAAAATTAGAGTTTGAGATTGTTGGGTATTGTATTAATGTGATTAATTCACAGGTATTACAATCATAATAATTAAATTTAGAAACCCTAATTACTAAAGTAAAACCCTAATTTAGTAATTAGAAACCCTAATAGTAATTTGGTAACCTTAATTACCAAAAGAATAAACCCTAATTGCTTTATTAGCAAAGTTAATTGTGATTAAGGGTTTTAAACCATAATGTCCATGTGTTAGATAGTTACAAACTTATTTTAATTAACAAAGTTAATTTTTCAAAATATTATAAACTAAAATTTAGTTATTATTTTTGTAATAAACCCTAATTAATAAATCCTAAAATTGGAAATTTTTAAAATCCTAGTTGCTAAATCTTTAAGGGTTAAATGTTAAAACCTAAACCCTAGATTGTCTAAAACCTAAACCCTAAAGCAATTTTTTCTAGAAATCTAAGGAATTGTCAAAATTGTCCCTTTGTAGCATTTAAGAAGCTAGTTCTTAGGTTTTGACATTTAGGGATGGTTGTTCACCAAATCTAACAACTCCACATGCCCAAAACTCCAGCAACAAGCAATATTTCAGCCAATTCATGCACCACAATTGCCTATAAATAAGTTGAGAGAGAGAAAATGCAAAGAATTGGCCATTTTGCTAAACAACTCTCACCAACTCTCTCTGTAAGACCCCGAATTTTATGAAATAAAAGTATTCAATTTTTCTTATAATTACAATTCAGTAAATGGTTAAATTGATAGAAGGTTAAAGTTAAGGGTGATATATGAATTTTTTTCAAAAATAAGCAAGTGGTTATAAAATACTCATTGTTGTCGGGAAATATTCGTTTGGTCGTGGAATATTCTTTCTGTCGGGGAATATTCGTACGACGGCGCAGCCTTTTGTGGGCCCCGTAACAAAATAACTTTCGGATGAAGAAAACGATAAATTAAAGTTTTTTTATAATAACGGCGTAGTTGTTACCGTTAATACTGTTAAAATACTCGGTGGTTAAAACACAGTAGCACACGGTATTGCACCAATTATTGACTAATGGTTACAGTAATTATTGTTCAGTATTTTATTTTATTGGTTCAATAATTACTGCATTGATATTTTATATTGCTGTTGTTTCAATAATTGTCATTATACAGTATTTTCCATTATCGAAGCAATAATTCATATTATCTGAATAATATTATTAGATAACATTATTGGCAATGTCTAGAAAGTTCTGTCTAAGGAGAGGTTTGGTCACCTAATTGCGCGCCAGTAAGAAGAAATTCTTATTGGAAAGCCCTCTCTTTCCTGGGAACTGCCTGGTTGTCAATATTGTGATTCTGTAATATTATTTGTGAATAATTACTTATTGATTTATATGATGAGGAAAATATTGATTTTATGTGGATATAGATAGAGAAAATTTTTAATGTGACAATTGTTGAAAATTAATATTTTATCTTTTTCTGATAAAATAATTCATTTAAATATATTATTATATTTTAATAATATAATAATGATGATATTTTTACGATGAATGTGGGATATATGAGTATATGTGGAAGAGGAGTATTTTTGTTACCAAAAATATTTAAATCATGTTTTATGTGTCGGTGGACCCCATTTCTTGACTGAAATTTGATTATAGCCTGTAAAATCGCCCGTTTGTGGATTTCGGTCAATTTTTGTTTGGAATTTGGAAAAACTTTCTTCTGCAAAGTTGTAGAGAATTGAATTTCCTATAAAAACTCGCGAGATTTGAATTTTCGGATAAAAGGGCTATTTATTAGGAATTATTGAAGTTCCGAAGCTCCGAAATAATTGATTTTTGGAAGTTTAAAATATTTAAAGTGTCAAAAACGTTTTTTTGTTTTGTGGCAGCCCTAGCATGTGTTTATTTAGCTAAAATCAGATTTCTAGAGGCGTAGGAATCTTGATTTATATATATATTAATTTATTAAATTTTCTGCTTTGGTGTTCTAAGCAATTTCCTATAAATAGGTGCTTAGGTTATAATTGAAAATCACACAAGAAACTGAAGTTTTCTCTCTCTATATTATCGAGCGTATTCTTGTGAGTATTTTGAGTATACTTTGAGTATTGCTATACGGTGCAAGTTCGTTCAGTGTTATTCCAGTCAGAAGTACTGCTCTTTTGAGGTAAGGGATAATAAGGGATTTTAAGAGTTATTATTTCAAAATTCTTCTGAACCTTCAAAAATTCTGGAAAAATTTGAAATGATATTTTGATAAGTTTTGTAGATTGTGTCCAAAAAATGGCGATTTTTGGATGTATAGATTAAGAGTTATGAATTTTATGAGGAAAGACTATTTTAAAAGTAATCGCTTATAACTCCTTGTGGTTAACTCCAAAATGGATGAAATTTTTATTGGGAGTACATCTATATGATATCAGTATACCCTGTGAATTTCGGAATTTTTGGATAAAAGTACAATTTATGATAAATGTTTAAATATTCGGTGGTTTTGGCCAAATGAAAAATAGTAAATGACTTTTAAAAATTCTGAGAAAAATATATGTTCAATATAGGACTATATTCTACTAAATCCCATAAAAGAAATATTTTTGGAACTGATTTGTTATTTTTCATGAAAATAGACAAGTTATGAGTAAATGAATTAAATATGTTATGTGTGGTAAGAAAATTAGAAAATATGATTTTATGGCTTGAGAATCATATATGAGGTATATGCAGATTTTTGATGAGGGTTTTGGTTATTGGTGATGAAATCTTATGAGTTTGGCATTTTAGAATGATTAAATGCATTATTTTATAAAGTGTAAACAATTAAAATAAATTGTTTATAAGCTTAAAAAATATTATTTCTTCAATATCATTATGCCGAAATATTGGTTGGAATTTTTTATCAAATTTGGAACTTTTTCATGTCGGGGTTACTATTCATGAGTTACTATTCACGAGTTACTATTCACGAATTACTATTCATGAGTTACTATTCACGAGTTACTATTCATGGGTACTATTCATGACAAAATTAGTTTCTTTTTCTAACCAAATTATAGTTGATTTATGAATATTACTCTTGAGATTAAAACTAGATGTTTTGATTATATTGATTTTACTATCATATATAACATTTTTATAACCCTAATGATGATATTTCTCTTTGACTTGAGTGTAAAGATGGGTAGATTTTTGGTATGATCATGACTATGGGTTCTCTTTGGCCAGTAGTGCAAAGTTGAATTGTTGACTGGTATGATCATGACCATTGAATTTATAATTGAATATCTTTAGCTTAAGTGCAAAGGTGAATTGATCAACATGGTTATAATTATTGAAATGATTATATATTTTTGAGATATTAATATATTTGGCCTGTAATGCAAATATGAATTGTTGATGAATATCTTTGGGTCGTGGTGGAAAGATGACCTGTTGTTGAATATCTTTGGCCTGTAGTGCAAAGATGAACTGTTGATGAATATCTTTGGCCCGTAGTGCAAAGATGAATTTATTAGTATGATTATGAACAGGAACTGTGATTTGGTATAACCATGATCTTTGATGTTTCAGGTGATAAAAATTATCTTTGTCGTGGATGAGAAAAGGAATTTAGAACAACAATTACGATTATGAGTTTTACATGTGATTGTGGACAGGAATTGTTGATTGATGTTACAGGGATAAAACATTGTTGATGGACTTTTAACATGGAGAAGATAATATACTTTATAATCTATTTGACTCTTCTAATGGATTGCTCGTTCCGCTGCAACTATGGTTGAATTTTTTATCATATACCATATGTTCTAAATCTCTGATTTATTACTGTTGAAGCCTATTGATAATTTATTTATCTTTAGTCATGACATTCTTTACTGAGCTAGTTGTGCTCACCCTTTTGCTTCACAATTCCTTTCAGGTAATACGAGTGTAGCTGGGTCGAGCGGGGGAATAACAAGGGAATAGAACGGTGGTCTATAGATGTTGAGGGTGAGGTGAATTTAACTTGGAAGGGTGTTTTGCCACTGTCATACAAGATGTCTAATGACATACCACCTCGTGTCATCATAAGACATGGATGTGCTCATCTACTTGCTGAGTATATCTACCAACACTATCTATATGATCTCGGAGTCTATTTGAAATATAACTCTCAATTAGAGATAGTGGAGATAATGATATGTCAGGAGAAGACTTGCCATTTGGAAGAATATGATAGTAATCTTCTTGTTTTTCTTTGGGGTCTATTGGGTCGACCAAGGATAATTCTGTGGCCATATGATATCTATAATAACCTAGACGCATGGCCTCCCATGTACGAAGGTTTCCTTGAGCACTTCCCAAAGATTCTAATTTCAAAAACAGTTTTCGACTATACCTTTATGTAAGGTGTCAGTATGAGGTGTTGTCCACGGTTGGGACATGAGTCACAGTTGATATATATTTGTATACAAACTCACAGCATATGTGTTGTTGTATTTTGCACGACAATTGTTGTAATAAAGTTGTAGTTGTTTTCTGTACCATGTATTTGGCGACTCAGAATGGGTTGGATGGAAGGGACCTATTTTGGGGTTGTCACATTTGGTATCAGAGCTTAGGGATATGATCTCTGGCGGAGATCGGGGATTAGAACTAGGAGGGGAGAGACGAGTAAATCCTTCGCTAGTGTGTCCTACCTAAGCTTATTTGTTGGTCAGTCATAATATCGGGATATTATATGATATGTTAATTTGTTCAATTAACCCTTGTTTTGAAGCTGTATTCTAGAATGATATCTGAAATACAGGAGATGAGCATTGGAGAAATTATGATGACAGGGAAGATGGAATCTGAAATGAAAGCAAGGTATTCTCAACTCTTTGAAATACCAGGTACGTACGTAAATTTCGGGGACGAAATTTCATAAGGAGGGGAGATTGTAAGACCCCAAATTTTATGAAATAAAAGTATTTAATTTTTCTTATAATTACAATTCTGTAAATGGTTAAATTGATAGAAGGTTAAAGTTAAGGGTGATATATGAATTTTTTTCAAAAATAAGCAAGTGGTTATAAAATACTCATTGTTGTCGGGAAATATTCGTTTGGTCGTGGAATATTCTTTCTGTCGGGGAATATTCGTACGACGGCGCAGCCTTTTGTGGGCCCCGTAACAAAATAACTTCCGGATGAAGAAAACGACAAATTAAAGTTTTTTTATAATAACGGCGTAGTTGTTACCGTTAATACTGTTAAAATACTCGGTGGTTAAAACACAGTAGCACACGGTATTGCACCAATTATTGACTAATGGTTACAGTAATTATTGTTCAGTATTTTATTTTATTGGTTCAATAATTACTGCATTGATATTTTATATTGCTGTTGTTTCAATAATTGTCATTATACAGTATTTTCCATTATCGAAGCAATAATTCATATTATCTGAATAATATTATTAGATAACATTATTGGCAATGTCTAGAAAGTTCTGTCTAAGGAGAGGTTTGGTCACCTAATTGCGCGCCAGTAAGAAGAAATTCTTATTGGAAAGCCCCCTCTTTCCTGGGAACTGCCTGGTTGTCAATATTGTGATTCTGTAATATTATTTGTGAATAATTACTTATTGATTTATATGATGAGGAAAATATTGATTTTATGTGGATATAGATAGAGAAAATTTTTAATGTGACAATTGTTGAAAATTAATATTTTATCTTTTTCTGATAAAATAATTCATTTAAATATATTATTATATTTTAATAATATAATAATGATGATATTTTTACGATGAATGTGGGATATATGAGTATATGTGGAAGAGGAGTATTTTTGTTACCAAAAATATTTAAATCATGTTTTATGTGTCGGTGGACCCCATTTCTTGACTGAAATTTGATTATAGCCTGTAAAATCGCCCGTTTGTGGATTTCGGTCAATTTTTGTTTGGAATTTGGAAAAACTTTCTTCTGCAAAGTTGTAGAGAATTGAATTTCCTATAAAAACTCGCGAGATTCAAATTTTTGGATAAAAGAGCTATTTATTAGGAATTATTGAAGTTCCGAAGCTCCGAAATAATTGATTTTTGGAAGTTTAAAATATTTAAAGTGTCAAAAACGTTTTTTTGTTTTGTGGCAGCCCTAGCATGTGTTTATTTAGCTGAAATCAGATTTCTAGAGGCGTAGGAATCTTGATTTATATATATATTAATTTATTAAATTTTCTGCTTTGGTGTTCTAAGCAATTTCCTATAAATAGGTGTTTAGGTTATAATTGAAAATCACACAAGAAACTGAAGTTTTCTCTCTCTATATTATCGAGCGTATTCTTGTGAGTATTTTGAGTATACTTTGAGTATTGCTATACGGTGCAAGTTCGTTCAGTGTTATTCCAGTCAGAAATACTGCTCTTTTGAGGTAAGGGATAATAAGGGATTTTAAGAGTTATTATTTCAAAATTCTTCTGAACCTTCAAAAATTCTGGAAAAATTTGAAATGATATTTTGATAAGTTTTGTAGATTGTGTCCAAAAAATGGCGATTTTTGGATGTATAGATTAAGAGTTATGAATTTTATGAGGAAAGACTATTTTAAAAGTAATCGCTTATAACTCCTTGTGGTTAACTCCAAAATGGATGAAATTTTTATTGGGAGTACATCTATATGATATCAGTATACCCTGTGAATTTCGGAATTTTTGGATAAAAGTACAATTTATGATAAATGTTTAAATATTCGGTGGTTTTGGCCAAATGAAAAATAGTAAATGACTTTTAAAAATTCTGAGAAAAATATATGTTCAATATAGGACTATATTCTACTAAATCCCATAAAAGAAATATTTTGGAACTGATTTGTTATTTTTCATGAAAATAGACAAGTTATGAGTAAATGAATTAAATATGTTATGTGTGGTAAGAAAATTAGAAAATATGATTTTATGGCTTGAGAATCATATATGAGGTATATGCAGATTTTTGATGAGGGTTTTGGTTATTGGTGATGAAATCTTATGAGTTTGGCATTTTAGAATGATTAAATGCATTATTTATAAAGTGTAAACAATTAAAATAAATTGTTTATAAGCTTAAAAAATATTATTTCTTCAATATCATTATGTCGAAATATTGGTTGGAATTTTTTATCAAATTTGGAACTTTTTCATGTCGGGGTTACTATTCATGAGTTACTATTCACGAGTTACTATACACGAATTACTATTCATGAGTTACTATTTACGAGTTACTATTCATGGGTACTATTCATGACAAAATTAGTTTCTTTTTCTAACCAAATTATAGTTGATTTATGAATATTACTCTTGAGATTAAAACTAGATGTTTTGATTATATTGATTTTACTATCATATATAACATTTTTATAACCCTAATGATGATATTTCTCTTTGACTTGAGTGTAAAGATGGGTAGATTTTTGGTATGATCATGACTATGGGTTCTCTTTGGCCAGTAGTGCAAAGTTGAATTGTTGACTGGTATGATCATGACCATTGAATTTATAATTGAATATCTTTAGCTTAAGTGCAAAGGTGAATTGATCAACATGGTTATAATTATTGAAATGATTATATATTTTTGAGATATTAATATATTTGGCCTGTAATGCAAATATGAATTGTTGATGAATATCTTTGGGTCGTGGTGGAAAGATGACCTGTTGTTGAATATCTTTGGCCTGTAGTGCAAAGATGAACTGTTGATGAATATCTTTGGCCCGTAGTGCAAAGATGAATTTATTAGTATGATTATGAACAGGAACTGTGATTTGGTATAACCATGATCTTTGATGTTTCAGGTGATAAAAATTATCTTTGTCGTGGATGAGAAAAGGAATTTAGAACAACAATTACGATTATGAGTTATACATGTGATTGTGGACAGGAATTGTTGATTGATGTTACAGGGATAAAACATTGTTGATGGACTTTTAACATGGAGAAGATAATATACTTTATAATCTATTTGACTCTTCTAATGGATTGCTCGTTCCGCTGCAACTATGGTTGAATTTTTTATCATATACCATATGTTCTAAATCTCTGATTTATTACTGTTGAAGCCTATTGATAATTTATTTATCTTTAGTCATGACATTCTTTACTGAGCTAGTTGTGCTCACCCTTTTGCTTCACAATTCCTTTCAGGTAATACGAGTGTAGCTGGGTCGAGCGGGGGAATAACAAGGGAATAGAACGGTGGTCTATAGATGTTGAGGGTGAGGTGAATTTAACTTGGAAGGGTGTTTTGCCACTGTCATACAAGATGTCTAATGACATACCACCTCGTGTCATCATAAGACATGGATGTGCTCATCTACTTGCTGAGTATATCTACCAACACTATCTATATGATCTCGGAGTCTATTTGAAATATAACTCTCAATTAGAGATAGTGGAGATAATGATATGTCAGGAGAAGACTTGCCATTTGGAAGAATATGATAGTAATCTTCTTGTTTTTCTTTGGGGTCTATTGGGTCGACCAAGGATAATTCTGTGGCCATATGATATCTATAATAACCTAGACGCATGGCCTCCCATGTACGATGGTTTCCTTGAGCACTTCCCAAAGATTCTAATTTCAAAAACAGTTTTCGACTATACCTTTATGTAAGGTGTCAGTATGAGGTGTTGTCCACGGTTGGGACATGAGTCACAGTTGATATATATTTGTATACAAACTCACAGCATATGTGTTGTTGTATTTTGCACGACAATTGTTGTAATAAAGTTGTAGTTGTTTTCTGTACCATGTATTTGGCGACTCAGAATGGGTTGGATGGAATGGACCTATTTTGGGGTTGTCACATTTGGTATCAGAGCTTAGGGATATGATCTCTGGCGGAGATCGGGGATTAGAACTAGGAGGGGAGAGACGAGTAAATCCTTCGCTAGTGTGTCCTACCTAAGCTTATTTGTTGGTCAGTCATAATATCGGGATATTATGTGATATGTTAATTTGTTCAATTAACCCTTGTTTTGAAGCTGTATTCTAGAATGATATCTGAAATACAGGAGATGAGCATTGGAGAAATTATGATGACAGGGAAGATGGAATCTGAAATGAAAGCAAGGTATTCTCAACTCTTTGAAATACCAGGTACGTACGTAAATTTCGGGGACGAAATTTCATAAGGAGGGGAGATTGTAAGACCCCAAATTTTATGAAATAAAAGTATTCAATTTTTCTTATAATTACAATTCAGTAAATGGTTTAATTGATAGAAGGTTAAAGTTAAGGGTGATATATGAATTTTTTTCAAAAATAAGCAAGTGGTTATAAAATACTCATTGTTGTCGGGAAATATTCGTTTGGTCGTGGAATATTCTTTCTGTCGGGGAATATTCGTACGACGGCGCAGCCTTTGTGGGCCCCGTAACAAAATAACTTTCGGATGAAGAAAACGACAAATTAAAGTTTTTTATAATAACGGCGTAGTTGTTACCGTTAATACTGTTAAAATACTCGATGGTTAAAACACAGTAGCACACGGTATTGCACCAATTATTGACTAATGGTTACAGTAATTATTGTTCAGTATTTTATTTTATTGGTTCAATAATTACTACATTGATATTTTATATTGCTGTTGTTTCAATAATTGTCATTATACAGTATTTTCCATTATCGAAGCAATAATTCATATTATCTGAATAATATTATTAGATAACATTATTGGCAATGTCTAGAAAGTTCTGTCTAAGGAGAGGTTTGGTCACCTAATTGCGCGCCAGTAAGAAGAAATTCTTATTGGAAAGCCCCCTCTTTCCTGGGAACTGCCTGGTTGTCAATATTGTGATTCTGTAATATTATTTGTGAATAATTACTTATTGATTTATACGATGAGGAAAATATTGATTTTATGTGGATATAGATAGAGAAAATTTTTAATGTGACAATTGTTGAAAATTAATATTTTATCTTTTTCTGATAAAATAATTCATTTAAATATATTATTATATTTTAATAATATAATAATGATGATATTTTTACGATGAATGTGGGATATATGAGTATATGTGGAAGAGGAGTATTTTTGTTACCAAAAATATTTAAATCATGTTTTATGTGTCGATGGACCCCATTTCTTGACTGAAATTTGATTATAGCCTGTAAAATCGCCCGTTTGTGGATTTCGGTCAATTTTTGTTTGGAATTTGGAAAAACTTTCTTCTGCAAAGTTGTAGAGAATTGAATTTCCTATAAAAACTCGCGAGATTCAAATTTTCGGATAAAAGGGATATTTATTAGGAATTATTGAAGTTCCGAAGCTCCGAAATAATTGATTTTTGGAAGTTTAAAATATTTAAAGTGTCAAAAACGTTTTTTTGTTTTGTGGCAGCCCTAGCATGTGTTTATTTAGCTGAAATCAGATTTCTAGAGGCGTAGGAATCTTGATTTATATATATATTAATTTATTAAATTTTTTGCTTAGGTGTTCTAAGCAATTTCCTATAAATAGGTGCTTAGGTTATAATTGAAAATCACACAAGAAACTGAAGTTTTCTCTCTCTATATTATCGAGCGTATTCTTGTGAGTATTTTGAGTATACTTTGAGTATTGTTATACGGTGCAAGTTCGTTCAGCGTTATTCCAGTCAGAAGTACTGCTCTTTTGAGGTAAGGGATAATAAGGGATTTTAAGAGTTATTATTTCAAAATTCTTCTGAACCTTCAAAAATTCTGGAAAAATTTGAAATGATATTTTGATAAGTTTTGTAGATTGTGTCCAAAAAATGGCGATTTTTGGATGTATAGATTAAGAGTTATGAATTTTATGAGGAAAGACTATTTTAAAAGTAATCGCTTATAACTCCTTGTGGTTAACTCCAAAATTGATGAAATTTTTATTGGAAGTACATCTATATGATATCAGTATACCCTGTGAATTTCGGAATTTTAGATAAAAGTACAATTTATGATAAATGTTTAAATATTCGGTGGTTTTGGCCAAATGAAAAATAGTAAATGACTTTTAAAAATTCTGAGAAAAATATATGTTCAATATAGGACTATATTCTACTAAATCCCATAAAAGAAATATTTTTGGAACTGATTTGTTATTTTTCATGAAAATAGACAAGTTATGAGTAAATGAATTAAATATGTTATGTGTGGTAAGAAAATTAGAAAATATGATTTTATGGCTTGAGAATCATATATGAGGTATATGCAGATTTTTGATGAGGGTTTTGGTTATTGGTGATGAAATCTTATGAGTTTGGCATTTTAGAATGATTAAATGCATTATTTTGTAAAGTGTAAACAATTAAAATAAATTGTTTATAAGCTTAAAAAATATTATTTCTTCAATATCATTATGCCGAAATATTGGTTGGAACTTTTTATCAAATTTGGAACTTTTTCATGTCGGGGTTACTATTCACGAGTTACTATTCACGAGTTACTATTAACGAGTTACTATTCACGGGTACTATTCATGACAAAATTAGTTTCTTTTTCTAACCAAATTATAGTTGATTTATGAATATTACTCTTGAGATTAAAACTAGATGTTTTGATTATATTGATTTTACTATCATATATAACATTTTTATAACCCTAATGATGATATTTCTCTTTGACTTGAGTGTAAAGATGAGTAGATTTTTGGTATGATCATGACTATGGGTTCTCTTTGGCCAGTAGTGCAAAGTTGAATTGTTGACTGGTATGATCATGACCATTGAATTTATAATTGAATATCTTTAGCTTAAGTGCAAAGGTGAATTGATCAACATGGTTATAATTATTGAAATGATTATATATTTTTGAGATATTAATATATTTGGCCTGTAATGCAAATATGAATTGTTGATGAATATCTTTGGGTCGTGGTGGAAAGATGACCTGTTGTTGAATATCTTTGGTCTGTAGTGCAAAGATGAACTGTTGATGAATATCTTTGGCCCGTAGTGCAAAGATGAATTTATTAGTATGATTATGAACAGGAACTGTGATTTGGTATAACCATGATCTTTGATATTTCAGGTGATAAAAATTATCTTTGTCGTGGATGAGAAAAGGAATTTAGAACAACAATTACGATTATGAGTTATACATGTGATTGTGGACAAGAATTGTTGATTGATGTTACAGGGATAAAACATTGTTGATGGACTTTTAACATGGAGAAGATAATAGACTTTATAGTCTATTTGACTCCTAATGGATTGCTCGTTCCGCTGCAACTATGGTTGAATTTTTTATCATATACCATATGTTCTAAATCTCTGATTTATTACTGTTGAAGGCTATTGATAATTTATTTATCTTTAGTCATGACATTCTTTACTGAGCTAGTTGTGCTCACCCTTTTGCTTCACAATTCCTTTCAGGTAATACGAGTGTAGCTGGGTCGAGCGGGGGGAATAACAAGGGAATAGAACGGTGGTCTATAGATGTTGAGGGTGAGGTGAATTTAACTTGGAAGGGTGTTTTGCCACTGTCATACAAGATGTCTAATGACATACCACCTCGTGTCATCATAAGACATGGATGTGCTCATCTACTTGCTGAGTATATCTACCAACACTATCTATATGATCTCGGAGTCTATTTGAAATATAACTCTCAATTAGAGATAGTGGAGATAATGATATGTCAGGAGAAGACTTGCCATTTGGAAGAATATGATAGTAATCTTCTTGTTTTTCTTTGGGGTCTATTGGGTCGACCAAGGATAATTCTGTGGCCATATGATATCTATAATAACCTAGACGCATGGCCTCCCATGTACGAAGGTTTCCTTGAGCACTTCCCAAAGATTCTAATTTCAAAAACAGTTTTCGACTATACCTTTATGTAAGGTGTCAGTATGAGGTGTTGTCCACGGTTGGGACATGAGTCACAGTTGATATATATTTGTATACAAACTCACAGCATATGTGTTGTTGTATTTTGCACGACAATTGTTGTAATAAAGTTGTAGTTGTTTTCTGTACCATGTATTTGGCGACTCAGAATGGGTTGGATGGAATGGACCTATTTTGGGGTTGTCACATTTGGTATCAGAGCTTAGGGATATGATCTCTGGCGGAGATCGGGGATTAGAACTAGGAGGGGAGAGACGAGCAAATCCTTCGCTAGTGTGTCCTACCTAAGCTTATTTGTTGGTCAGTCATAATATCGGGATATTATGTGATATGTTAATTTGTTCAATTAACCCTTGTTTTGAAGCTGTATTCTAGAATGATATCTGAAATACAGGAGATGAGCATTGGAGAAATTATGATGACAGGGAAGATGGAATCTGAAATGAAAGCAAGGTATTCTCAACTCTTTGAAATACCAGGTACGTACGTAAATTTCGGGGACGAAATTTCATAAGGAGGGGAGATTGTAAGACCCCAAATTTATGAAATAAAAGTATTCAATTTTTCTTATAATTACAATTCAGTAAATGGTTAAATTGATAGAAGGTTAAAGTTAAGGGTGATATATGAATTTTTTTCAAAAATAAGCAAGTGGTTATAAAATACTCATTGTTGTCGGGAAATATTCGTTTGGTCGTGGAATATTCTTTCTGTCGGGGAATATTCGTACGACGGCGCAGCCTTTTGTGGGCCCCGTAACAAAATAACTTTCGGATGAAGAAAACGACAAATTAAAGTTTTTTTATAATAACGGCGTAGTTGTTACCGTTAATACTGTTAAAATACTCGGTGGTTAAAACACAGTAGCACACGGTATTGTACCAATTATTGACTAATGGTTACAGGAATTATTGTTCAGTATTTTATTTTATTGGTTCAATAATTACTGCATTGATATTTTATATTGCTGTTGTTTCAATAATTGTCATTATACAGTATTTTCCATTATCGAAGCAATAATTCATATTATCTGAATAATATTATTAGATAACATTATTGGCAATGTCTAGAAAGTTCTGTCTAAGGAGAGGTTTGGTCACCTAATTGCGCGCCAGTAAGAAGAAATTCTTATTGGAAAGCCCCCTCTTTCCTGGGAACTGCCTGGTTGTCAATATTGTGATTCTGTAATATTATTTGTGAATAATTACTTATTGATTTATATGATGAGGAAAATATTGATTTTATGTGGATATAGATAGAGAAAATTTTAATGTGACAATTGTTGAAAATTAATATTTTATCTTTTTCTGATAAAATAATTCATTTAAATATATTATTATATTTAATAATATAATAATGATGATATTTTTACGATGAATGTGGGATATATGAGTATATGTGGAAGAGGAGTATTTTTGTTACCAAAAATATTTAAATCATGTTTTATGTGTCGGTGGACCCCATTTCTTGACTGAAATTTGATTATAGCTTGTAAAATCGCCCGTTTGTGGATTTCGGTCAATTTTTGTTTGGAATTTGGAAAAACTTTCTTCTGCAAAGTTGTAGAGAATTGAATTTCCTATAAAAACTCACGAGATTCGAATTTTCGGATAAAAGGGCTATTTATTAGGAATTATTGAAGTTCCGAAGCTCCGAAATAATTGATTTTTGGAAGTTTAAAATATTTAAAGTGTCAAAAACGTTTTTTTGTTTTGTGGCAGCCCTAGCATGTGTTTATTTAGCTGAAATCAGATTTCTAGAGGCGTAGGAATCTTGATTTATATATATATTAATTTATTAAATTTTCTGCTTTGGTGTTCTAAGCAATTTCCTATAAATAGGTGCTTAGGTTATAATTGAAAATCACACAAGAAACTGAAGTTTTCTCTCTCTATATTATCGAGCGTATTCTTGTGAGTATTTTGAGTATACTTTGAGTATTGCTATACGGTGCAAGTTCGTTCAGTGTTATTCCAGTCAGAAGTACTGCTCTTTTGAGGTAAGGGATAATAAGGGATTTTAAGAGTTATTATTTCAAAATTCTTCTGAACCTTCAAAAATTCTGGAAAAATTTGAAATGATATTTTGATAAGTTTTGTAGATTGTCTCCAAAAAATGGCGATTTTTGGATGTATAGATTAAGAGTTATGAATTTTATGAGGAAAGACTATTTTAAAAGTAATCGCTTATAACTCCTTGTGGTTAACTCCAAAATGGATGAAATTTTTATTGGGAGTACATCTATATGATATCAGTATACCCTGTGAATTTCGGAATTTTTGGATAAAAGTACAATTTATGATAAATGTTTAAATATTCGGTGGTTTTGGCCAAATGAAAAATAGTAAATGACTTTTAAAAATTCTGAGAAAAATATATGTTTAATATAGGACTATATTCTACTAAATCCCATAAAAGAAATATTTTTGGAACTGATTTGTTATTTTTCATGAAAATAGACAAGTTATGAGTAAATGAATTAAATATGTTATGTGTGGTAAGAAAATTAGAAAATATGATTTTATGGCTTGAGAATCATATATGAGGTATATGCAGATTTTTGATGAGGGTTTTGGTTATTGGTGATGAAATCTTATGAGTTTGGCATTTTAGAATGATTAAATGCATTATTTTGTAAAGTGTAAACAATTAAAATAAATTGTTTATAAGCTTAAAAAATATTATTTCTTCAATATCATTATGCCGAAATATTGGTTGGAATTTTTTATCAAATTTGGAACTTTTTCATGTCGGGGTTACTATTCATGAGTTACTATTCACGAGTTACTATTCACGAGTTACTATTCATGAGTTACTATTCATGAGTTACTATTCACGAGTTACTATTCATGGGTACTATTCATGAAAAAATTAGTTTCTTTTTCTAACCAAATTATAGTTGATTTATGAATATTACTCTTGAGATTAAAACTAGATGTTTTGATTATATTGATTTTACTATCATATATAACATTTTTATAACCCTAATGATGATATTTCTCTTTGACTTGAGTGTAAAGATGGGTAGATTTTTGGTATGATCATGACTATGGTTCTCTTTGGCCAGTAGTGCAAAGTTGAATTGTTTGACTGGTATGATCATGACCATTGAATTTATAATTGAATATCTTTAGCTTAAGTGCAAAGGTGAATTGATCAAAATGGTTATAATTATTGAAATGATTATATATTTTTGAGATATTAATATATTTGGCCTGTAATGCAAATATGAATTGTTGATGAATATCTTTGGGTCGTGGTGGAAAGATGACCTGTTGTTGAATATCTTTGGCCTGTAGTGCAAAGATGAACTGTTGATGAATATCTTTGGCCCGTAGTGCAAAGATGAATTTATTAGTATGATTATGAACAGGAACTGTGATTTGGTATAACCATGATCTTTGATGTTTCAGGTGATAAAAATTATCTTTGTCGTGGATGAGAAAAGGAATTTAGAACAACAATTACGATTATGAGTTATACATGTGATTGTGGACAGGAATTGTTGATTGATGTTACAGGGATAAAACATTGTTGATGGACTTTTAACATGGAGAAAATAATAGACTTTATAATCTATTTGACTCTTCTAATGGATTGCTCGTTCCGCTGCAACTATGGTTGAATTTTTTATCATATACCATATGTTCTAAATCTCTGATTTATTACTGTTGAAGCCTATTGATAATTTATTTATCTTTAGTCATGACATTCTTTACTGAGCTAGTTGTGCTCACCCTTTTGCTTCACAATTCCTTTCAGGTAATACGAGTGTAGCTGGGTCGAGCGGGGGAATAACAAGGGAATAGAACGGTGGTCTATAGATGTTGAGGGTGAGGTGAATTTAACTTGGAAGGGTGTTTTGCCACTGTCATACAAGATGTCTAATGACATACCACCTCGTGTCATCATAAGACATGGATGTGCTCATCTACTTGCTGAGTATATCTACCCACACTATCTATATGATCTCGGAGTCTATTTGAAATATAACTCTCAATTAGAGATAGTGGAGATAATGATATATTAGGAGAAGACTTGCCATTTGGAAGAATATGATAGTAATCTTCTTGTTTTTCTTTGGGGTCTATTGGGTCGACCAAGGATAATTCTGTGGCCATATGATATCTATAATAACCTAGACGCATGGCCTCCCATGTACGAAGGTTTCCTTGAGCACTTCCCAAAGATTCTAATTTCAAAAACAGTTTTCGACTATACCTTTATGTAAGGTGTCAGTATGAGGTGTTGTCCACGGTTGGGACATGAAGTCACAGTTGATATATATTTGTATACAAACTCACAGCATATGTGTTGTTGTATTTTGCACGACAATTGTTGTAATAAAGTTGTAGTTGTTTTCTGTACCATGTATTTGGCGACTCAGAATGGGTTGGATGGAATGGACCTATTTTGGGGTTGTCACATTTGGTATCAGAGCTTAGGGATATGATCTCTGGCGGAGATCGGGGATTAGAACTAGGAGGGGAGAGACGAGTAAATCCTTCGCTAGTGTGTCCTACCTAAGCTTATTTGTTGGTCAGTCATAATATCGGGATATTATGTGATATGTTAATTTGTTCAATTAACCCTTGTTTTGAAGCTGTATTCTAGAATGATATCTGAAATACAGGAGATGAGCATTGGAGAAATTATGATGACAGGGAAGATGGAATCTGAAATGAAAGCAAGGTATTCTCAACTCTTTGAAATACCAGGTACGTACGTAAATTTCGGGGACGAAATTTCATAAGGAGGGGAGATTGTAAGACCCCAAATTTTATGAAATAAAAGTATTCAATTTTTCTTATAATTACAATTCAGTAAATGGTTAAATTGATAGAAGGTTAAAGTTAAGGGTGATATATGAATTTTTTTCAAAAATAAGCAAGTGGTTATAAAATACTCATTGTTGTCGGGAAATATTCGTTTGGTCGTGGAATATTCTTTCTGTCGGGGAATATTCGTACGACGGCGCAGCCTTTTGTGGGCCCCGTAACAAAATAACTTTCGGATGAAGAAAACGACAAATTAAAGTTTTTTTATAATAACGGCGTAGTTGTTACCGTTAATACTGTTAAAATACTCGGTGGTTAAAACACAGTAGCACACGGTATTGCACCAATTATTGACTAATGGTTACAGTAATTATTGTTCAGTATTTTATTTTATTGGTTCAATAATTACTGCATTGATATTTTATATTGCTGTTGTTTCAATAATTGTCATTATACAGTATTTTCCATTATCGAAGCAATAATTCATATTATCTGAATAATATTATTAGATAACATTATTGGCAATGTCTAGAAAGTTCTGTCTAAGGAGAGGTTTGGTCACCTAATTGCGCGCCAGTAAGAAGAAATTCTTATTGGAAAGCCCCCTCTTTCCTGGGAACTGCCTGGTTGTCAATATTGTGATTCTGTAATATTATTTGTGAATAATTACTTATTGATTTATATGATGAGGAAAATATTGATTTTATGTGGATATAGATAGAGAAAATTTTTAATGTGACAATTGTTGAAAATTAATATTTTATCTTTTTCTGATAAAATAATTCATTTAAATATATTATTATATTTTAATAATATAATAATGATGATATTTTTACGATGAATGTGGGATATATGAGTATATGTGGAAGAGGAGTATTTTTGTTACCAAAAATATTTAAATCATGTTTTATGTGTCGGTGGACCCCATTTCTTGACTGAAATTTGATTATAGCCTGTAAAATCGCCCGTTTGTGGATTTCGGTCAATTTTTGTTTGGAATTTGGAAAAACTTTCTTCTGCAAAGTTGTAGAGAATTGAATTTCCTATAAAAACTCGCGAGATTCAAATTTTCGGATAAAAGGGCTATTTATTAGGAATTATTGAAGTTCCGAAGCTCCGAAATAATTGATTTTTGGAAGTTTAAAATATTTAAAGTGTCAAAAAACGTTTTTTTGTTTTGTGGCAGCCCTAGCATGTGTTTATTTAGCTGAAATCAGATTTCTAGAGGCGTAGGAATCTTGATTTATATATATATTAATTTATTAAATTTTTTGCTTTGGTGTTCTAAGCAATTTCCTATAAATAGGTGCTTAGGTTATAATTGAAAATCACACAAGAAACTGAAGTTTTCTCTCTCTATATTATCGAGCGTATTCTTGTGAGTATTTGAGTATACTTTGAGTATTGCTATACGGTGCAAGTTCGTTCAGTGTTATTCCAGTCAGAAGTACTGCTCTTTTGAGGTAAGGGATAATAAGGGATTTTAAGAGTTATTATTTCAAAATTCTTCTGAACCTTCAAAAATTCTGGAAAAATTTGAAATGATATTTTGATAAGTTTTGTAGATTGTGTCCAAAAAATGGCGATTTTTGGATGTATAGATTAAGAGTTATGAATTTTATGAGGAAAGACTATTTTAAAAGTAATCGCTTATAACTCCTTGTGGTTAACTCCAAAATTGATGAAATTTTTATTGGAGTACATCTATATGATATCAGTATACCCTGTGAATTTCGGAATTTTTAGATAAAAGTGCAATTTATGATAAATGTTTAAATATTCGGTGGTTTTGGCCAAATGAAAAATAGTAAATGACTTTTAAAAATTCTGAGAAAAATATATGTTCAATATAGGACTATATTCTACTAAATCCCATAAAAGAAATATTTTTGGAACTGATTTGTTATTTTTCATGAAAATAGACAAGTTATGAGTAAATGAATTAAATATGTTATGTGTGGTAAGAAAATTAGAAAATATGATTTTATGGCTTGAGAATCATATATGAGGTATATGCAGATTTTTGATGAGGGTTTTGGTTATTGGTGATGAAATCTTATGAGTTTGGCATTTTAGAATGATTAAATGCATTATTTTATAAAGTGTAAACAATTAAAATAAATTGTTTATAAGCTTAAAAAATATTATTTCTTCAATATCATTATGTCGAAATATTGGTTGGAATTTTTTATCAAATTTGGAACTTTTTCATGTCGGGGTTACTATTCATGAGTTACTATTCACGAGTTACTATACACGAATTACTATTCATGAGTTACTATTTACGAGTTACTATTCATGGGTACTATTCATGACAAAATTAGTTTCTTTTTCTAACCAAATTATAGTTGATTTATGAATATTACTCTTGAGATTAAAACTAGATGTTTTGATTATATTGATTTTACTATCATATATAACATTTTTATAACCCTAATGATGATATTTCTCTTTGACTTGAGTGTAAAGATGGGTAGATTTTGGTATGATCATGACTATGGGTTCTCTTTGGCCAGTAGTGCAAAGTTGAATTGTTGACTGGTATGATCATGACCATTGAATTTATAATTGAATATCTTTAGCTTAAGTGCAAAGGTGAATTGATCAACATGGTTATAATTATTGAAATGATTATATATTTTTGAGATATTAATATATTTGGCCTGTAATGCAAATATGAATTGTTGATGAATATCTTTGGGTCGTGGTGGAAAGATGACCTGTTGTTGAATATCTTTGGCCTGTAGTGCAAAGATGAACTGTTGATGAATATCTTTGGCCCGTAGTGCAAAGATGAATTTATTAGTATGATTATGAACAGGAACTGTGATTTGGTATAACCATGATCTTTGATATTTCAGGTGATAAAAATTATCTTTGTCGTGGATGAGAAAAGGAATTTAGAACAACAATTACGATTATGAGTTATACATGTGATTGTGGACAGAATTGTTGATTGATGTTACAGGGATAAAACATTGTTGATGGACTTTTAACATGGAGAAGATAATAGACTTTATAAGTCTATTTGACTCTTCTAATGGATTGCTCGTTCCGCTGCAACTATGGTTGAATTTTTTATCATATACCATATGTTCTAAATCTCTGATTTATTACTGTTGAAGCCTATTGATAATTTATTTATCTTTAGTCATGACATTCTTTACTGAGCTAGTTGTGCTCACCCTTTTGCTTCACAATTCCTTTCAGGTAATACGAGTGTAGCTGGGTCGAGCGGGGGAATAACAAGGGAATAGAACGGTGGTCTATAGATGTTGAGGGTGAGGTGAATTTAACTTGGAAGGGTGTTTTGCCACTGTCATACAAGATGTCTAATGACATACCACCTCGTGTCATCATAAGACATGGATGTGCTCATCTACTTGCTGAGTATATCTACCAACACTATCTATATGATCTCGGAGTCTATTTGAAATATAACTCTCAATTAGAGATAGTGGAGATAATGATATATCAGGAGAAGACTTGCCATTTGGAAGAATATGATAGTAATCTTCTTGTTTTTCTTTGGGGTCTATTGGGTCGACCAAGGATAATTCTGTGGCCATATGATATCTATAATAACCTAGACGCATGGCCTCCCATGTACGAAGGTTTCCTTGAGCACTTCCCAAAGATTCTAATTTCAAAAACAGTTTTCGACTATACCTTTATGTAAGGTGTCAGTATGAGGTGTTGTCCACGGTTGGGACATGAGTCACAGTTGATATATATTTGTATACAAACTCACAGCATATGTGTTGTTGTATTTTGCACGACAATTGTTGTAATAAAGTTGTAGTTGTTTTCTGTACCATGTATTTGGCGACTCAGAATGGGTTGGATGGAATGGACCTATTTTGGGGTTGTCACATTTGGTATCAGAGCTTAGGGATATGATCTCTGGCGGAGATCGGGGATTAGAACTAGGAGGGGAGAGACGAGTAAATCCTTCGCTAGTGTGTCCTACCTAAGCTTATTTGTTGGTCAGTCATAATATCGGGATATTATGTGATATGTTAATTTGTTCAATTAACCCTTGTTTTGAAGCTGTATTCTAGAATGATATCTGAAATACAGGAGATGAGCATTGGAGAAATTATGATGACAGGGAAGATGGAATCTGAAATGAAAGCAAGGTATTCTCAACTCTTTGAAATACCAGGTACGTACGTAAATTTCGGGGACGAAATTTCATAAGGAGGGGAGATTGTAAGACCCCAAATTTTATGAAATAAAAGTATTCAATTTTTCTTATAATTACAATTCAGTAAATGGTTTAATTGATAGAAGGTTAAAGTTAAGGGTGATATATGAATTTTTTTCAAAAATAAGCAAGTGGTTATAAAATACTCATTGTTGTCGGGAAATATTCGTTTGGTCGTGGAATATTCTTTCTATCGGGGAATATTCGTACGACGGCGCAGCCTTTTGTGGGCCCCGTAACAAAATAACTTTCGGATGAAGAAAACGACAAATTAAAGTTTTTTTACAATAACGGCGTAGTTGTTACCGTTAATACTGTTAAAATACTCGGTGGTTAAAACACAGTAGCACACGGTATTGCACCAATTATTGACTAATGGTTACAGGAATTATTGTTCAGTATTTTATTTTATTGGTTCAATAATTACTGCATTGATATTTTATATTGCTGTTGTTTCAATAATTGTCATTATACAGTATTTTCCATTATCGAAGCAATAATTCATATTATCTGAATAATATTATTAGATAACATTATTGGCAATGTCTAGAAAGTTCTGTCTAAGGAGAGGTTTGGTCACCTAATTGCGCGCCAATAAGAAGAAATTCTTATTGGAAAGCCCCCTCTTTCCTGGGAACTGCCTGGTTGTCAATATTGTGATTCTGTAATATTATTTGTGAATAATTACTTATTGATTTATATGATGAGGAAAATATTGATTTTATGTGGATATAGATAGAGAAAATTTTTAATGTGACAATTGTTGAAAATTAATATTTTATCTTTTTCTGATAAAATAATTCAATTAAATATATTATTTTAATAATATAATAATGATGATATTTTTACGATGAATGTGGGATATATGAGTATATGTGGAAGAGGAGTATTTTTGTTACCAAAAATATTTAAATCATGTTTTATGTGTCGGTGGACCCCATTTCTTGACTGAAATTTGATTATAGCCTGTAAAATCGTCCGTTTGTGGATTTCGGTCAATTTTTGTTTGGAATTTGGAAAAACTTTCTTCTGCAAAGTTGTAGAGAATTGAATTTCCTATAAAAACTCGCGAGATTCGAATTTTCGGATAAAAGGGCTATTTATTAGGAATTATTGAAGTTCCGAAGCTCCGAAATAATTGATTTTTGGAAGTTTAAAATATTTAAAGTGTCAAAAACGTTTTTTTGTTTTGTGGCAGCCCTAGCATGTGTTTATTTAGCTGAAATCAGATTTCTAGAGGCGTAGGAATCTTGATTTATATATATATTAATTTATTAAATTTTCTGCTTTGGTGTTCTAAGCAATTTCCTATAAATAGGTGCTTAGGTTATAATTGAAAATCACACAAGAAACTGAAGTTTTCTCTCTCTATATTATCGAGCGTATTCTTGTGAGTATTTTGAGTATACTTTGAGTATTGCTATACGGTGCAAGTTCGTTCAGTGTTATTCCAGTCAGAAGTACTGCTCTTTTGAGGTAAGGGATAATAAGGGATTTTAAGAGTTATTATTTCAAAATTCTTCTGAACCTTCAAAAATTCTGGAAAAATTTGAAATGATATTTTGATAAGTTTTGTAGATTGTGTCCAAAAAATGGCGATTTTTGGATGTATAGATTAAGAGTTATGAATTTTATGAGGAAAGACTATTTTAAAAGTAATCGCTTATAACTCCTTGTGGTTAACTCCAAAATGGATGAAATTTTTATTGGGAGTACATCTATATGATATCAGTATACCCTGTGAATTTCGGAATTTTTGGATAAAAGTACAATTTATGATAAATGTTTAAATATTCGGTGGTTTTGGCCAAATGAAAAATAGTAAATGACTTTTAAAAATTCTGAGAAAAATATATGTTCAATATAGGACTATATTCTACTAAATCCCATAAAAGAAATATTTTTGGAACTGATTTGTTATTTTTCATGAAAATAGACAAATTATGAGTAAATGAATTAAATATGTTATGTGTGGTAAGAAAATATGAAAATATGATTTTATGGCTTGAGAATCATATATGAGGTATATGCAGATTTTTGATGAGGGTTTGGGTTATTGGTGATGAAATCTTATGAGTTTGGCATTTTAGAATGATTAAATGCATTATTTTGTAAAGTGTAAACAATTAAAATAAATTGTTTATAAGCTTAAAAAAATATTATTTCTTCAATATCATTATGCCGAAATATTGGTTGGAATTTTTTATCAAATTTAGAACTTTTTCATGTCGGGGTTACTATTCATGAGTTACTATTCACGAGTTACTATTCACGAGTTACTATTCATGAGTTACTATTCACGAGTTACTATTCACGAGTTACTATTCATGGATACTATTCATGACAAAATTAGTTTCTTTTTTTAACCAAATTATAGTTGATTTATGAATATTACTCTTGAGATTAAAACTAGATGTTTTGATTATATTGATTTTACTATCATATATAACATTTTTATAACCCTAATGATGATATTTCTCTTTGACTTGAGTGTAAAGATGGGTAGATTTTTGGTATGATCATGACTATGGGTTCTCTTTGGCCAGTAGTGCAAAGTTGAATTGTTGACTGGTATGATCATGACCATTGAATTTATAATTGAATATCTTTAGCTTAAGTGCAAAGGTGAATTGATCAACATGGTTATAATTATTGAAATGATTATATATTTTTGAGATATTAATATATTTGGCCTGTAATGCAAATATGAATTGTTGATGAATATCTTTGGGTCGTGGTGGAAAGATGACCTGTTGTTGAATATCTTTGGCCTGTAGTGCAAAGATGAACTGTTGATGAATATCTTTGGCCCGTAGTGCAAAGATGAATTTATTAGTATGATTATGAACAGGAACTGTGATTTGGTATAACCATGATCTTTGATGTTTCAGGTGATAAAAATTATCTTTGTCGTGGATGAGAAAAGGAATTTAGAACAACAATTACGATTATGAGTTATACATGTGATTGTGGACAGGAATTGTTGATTGATGTTACAGGGATAAAACATTGTTGATGGACTTTTAACATGGAGAAGATAATAGACTTTATAATCTATTTGACTCTTCTAATGGATTGCTCGTTCCGCTGCAACTATGGTTGAATTTTTTATCATATACCATATGTTCTAAATCTCTGATTTATTACTGTTGAAGCCTATTGATAATTTATTTATCTTTAGTCATGACATTCTTTACTGAGCTAGTTGTGCTCACCCTTTTGCTTCACAATTCCTTTCAGGTAATACGAGTGTAGCTGGGTCGAGCGGGGGAATAACAAGGGAATAGAACGGTGGTCTATAGATGTTGAGGGTGAGGTGAATTTAACTTGGAAGGGTGTTTTGCCACTGTCATACAAGATGTCTAATGACATACCACCTCGTGTCATCATAAGACAATGGATGTGCTCATCTACTTGCTGAGTATATCTACCAACACTATCTATATGATCTCGGAGTCTATTTGAAATATAACTCTCAATTAGAGATAGTGGAGATAATGATATATCAGGAGAAGACTTGCCATTTGGAAGAATATGATAGTAATCTTCTTGTTTTTCTTTGGGGTCTATTGGGTCGACCAAGGATAATTCTGTGGCCATATGATATCTATAATAACCTAGACGCATGGCCTCCCATGTACGAAGGTTTCCTTGAGCACTTCCCAAAGATTCTAATTTCAAAAACAGTTTTCGACTATACCTTTATGTAAGGTGTCAGTATGAGGTGTTGTCCACGGTTGGGACATGAGTCACAGTTGATATATATTTGTATACAAACTCACAGCATATGTGTTGTTGTATTTTGCACGACAATTGTTGTAATAAAGTTGTAGTTGTTTTCTGTACCATGTATTTGGCGACTCAGAATGGGTTGGATGGAATGGACCTATTTTGGGGTTGTCACATTTGGTATCAGAGCTTAGGGATATGATCTCTGGCGGAGATCGGGGATTAGAACTAGGAGGGGAGAGACGAGTAAATCCTTCGCTAGTGTGTCCTACCTAAGCTTATTTGTTGGTCAGTCATAATATCGGGATATTATGTGATATGTTAATTTGTTCAATTAACCCTTGTTTTGAAGCTGTATTCTAGAATGATATCTGAAATACAGGAGATGAGCATCGGAGAAATTATGATGACAGGGAAGATGGAATCTGAAATGAAAGCAAGGTATTCTCAACTCTTTGAAATACCAGGTACGTACGTAAATTTCGGGGACGAAATTTCATAAGGAGGGGAGATTGTAAGACCCCAAATTTTATGAAATAAAAGTATTCAATTTTTCTTATAATTACAATTCAGTAAATGGTTAAATTGATAGAAGGTTAAAGTTAAGGGTGATATATGAATTTTTTTCAAAAATAAGCAAGTGGTTATAAAATACTCATTGTTGTCGGGAAATATTCGTTTGGTCGTGAAATATTCTTTCTGTCGGGGAATATTCGTACGACGGCGCAGCCTTTTGTGGGCCCCGTAACAAAATAACTTTCGGATGAAGAAAACGACAAATTAAAGTTTTTTTATAATAACGGCGTAGTTGTTACCGTTAATACTGTTAAAATACTCGGTGGTTAAAACACAGTAGCACACGGTATTGCACCAATTATTGACTAATGGTTACAGTAATTATTGTTCAGTATTTTATTTTATTGGTTCAATAATTACTACATTGATATTTTATATTGCTGTTGTTTCAATAATTGTCATTATACAGTATTTTCCATTATCGAAGCAATAATTCATATTATCTGAATAATATTATTAGATAACATTATTGGCAATGTCTAGAAAGTTCTGTCTAAGGAGAGGTTTGGTCACCTAATTGCGCGCCAATAAGAAGAAATTCTTATTGGAAAGCCCCCTCTTTCCTTGGAACTGCCTGGTTGTCAATATTGTGATTCTGTAATATTATTTGTGAATAATTACTTATTGATTTATATGATGAGGAAAATATTGATTTTATGTGGATATAGATAGAGAAAATTTTTAATGTGACAATTGTTGAAAATTAATATTTTATCTTTTTCTGATAAAATAATTCATTTAAATATATTATTATATTTTAATAATATAATAATGATGATATTTTTACGATGAATGTGGGATATATGAGTATATGTGGAAGAGGAGTATTTTTATTACCAAAAATATTTAAATCATGTTTTATGTGTCGGTGGACCCCATTTCTTGACTGAAATTTGATTATAGCCTGTAAAATCGCCCGTTTGTGGATTTCGGTCAATTTTTGTTTGGAATTTGGAAAAATTTTCTTCTGCAAAGTTGTAGAGAATTGAATTTCCTATAAAAACTCGCGAGATTCAAATTTTCGGATAAAAGGGCTATTTATTAGGAATTATTGAAGTTCCGAAGCTCCGAAATAATTGATTTTTGGAAGTTTAAAATATTTAAAGTGTCAAAAACATTTTTTTGTTTTGTGGCAGCCCTAGCATGTGTTTATTTAGCTGAAATCAGATTTCTAGAGGCGTAGGAATCTTGATTTATATATATATTAATTTATTAAATTTTTTGCTTTGGTGTTCTAAGCAATTTCCTATAAATAGGTGCTTAGGTTATAATTGAAAATCACACAAGAAACTGAAGTTTTCTCTCTCTATATTATCGAGCGTATTCTTGTGAGTATTTTGAGTATACTTTGAGTATTGCTATACGGTGCAAGTTCGTTCAGCGTTATTCCAGTCAGAAGTACTGCTCTTTTGAGGTAAGAGATAATAAGGGATTTTAAGAGTTATTATTTCAAAATTCTTCTGAACCTTCAAAAATTCTGGAAAAATTTGAAATGATATTTTGATAAGTTTTGTAGATTGTGTCCAAAAAATGGCGATTTTTGGATGTATAGATTAAGAGTTATGAATTTTATGAGGAAAGACTATTTTAAAAGTAATCGCTTATAACTCCTTGTGGTTAACTCCAAAATTGATGAAATTTTTATTGGAAGTACATCTATATGATATCAGTATACCCTGTGAATTTCGGAATTTTTAGATAAAAGTACAATTTATGATAAATGTTTAAATATTCGGTGGTTTTGGCCAAATGAAAAATAGTAAATGACTTTTAAAAATTCTGAGAAAAATATATGTTCAATATAGGACTATATTCTACTAAATCCCATAAAAGAAATATTTTTGGAACTGATTTGTTATTTGTCATGAAAATAGACAAGTTATGAGTAAATGAATTAAATATATTATGTGTGGTAAGAAAATTAGAAAATATGATTTTATGGTTTGAGAATCATATATGAGGTATATGCAGATTTTTGATGAGGGTTTTGGTTATTGGTGATGAAATCTTATGAGTTTGGCATTTTAGAATGATTAAATGCATTATTTTGTAAAGTGTAAACAATTAAAATAAATTGTTTATAAGCTTAAAAAATATTATTTCTTCAATATCATTATGCCGAAATATTGGTTGGAACTTTTTATCAAATTTAGAACTTTTTCATGTCGGGGTTACTATTCACGAGTTACTATTCACGAGTTACTATTCACGAGTTACTATTCACGAGTTACTATTCATGAGTTACTATTCACGAGTTACTATTCACGGGTACTATTCATGACAAAATTAGTTTCTTTTTCTAACCAAATTATAGTTGATTTATGAATATTACTCTTGAGGTTAAAACTAGATGTTTTGATTATATTGATTTTACTATCATATATAACATTTTTATAACCCTAATGATGATATTTCTCTTTGACTTGAGTGTAAAGATGGGTAGATTTTTGGTATGATCATGACTATGGGTTCTCTTTGGCCAGTAGTGCAAAGTTGAATTGTTGACTGGTATGATCATGACCATTGAATTTATAATTGAATATCTTTAGCTTAAGTGCAAAGGTGAATTGATCAACATGGTTATAATTATTGAAATGATTATATATTTTTGAGATATTAATATATTTGGCCTGTAATGCAAATATGAATTGTTGATGAATATCTTTGGGTCGTGGTGGAAAGATGACCTGTTGTTGAATATCTTTGGCCTGTAGTGCAAAGATGAACTGTTGATGAATATCTTTGGCCCGTAGTGCAAAGATGAATTTATTAGTATGATTATGAACAGGAACTGTGATTTGGTATAACCATGATCTTTGATGTTTAGGTGATAAAAATTATCTTTGTCGTGGATGAGAAAAGGAATTTAGAACAACAATTACGATTATGAGTTATACATGTGATTGTGGACAGGAATTGTTGATTGATGTTACAGGGATAAAACATTGTTGATGGACTTTTAACATGGAGAAGATAATAGACTTTATAATCTATTTGACTCTTCTAATGGATTGCTCGTTCCGCTGCAACTATGGTTGAATTTTTTATCATATACCATATGTTCTAAATCTCTGATTTATTACTGTTGAAGCCTATTGATAATTTATTTATCTTTAGTCATGACATTCTTTACTGAGCTAGTTGTGCTCACCCTTTTGCTTCACAATTCCTTTCAGGTAATACGAGTGTAGCTGGGTCGAGCGGGGGAATAACAAGGGAATAGAACGGTGGTCTATAGATGTTGAGGGTGAGGTGAATTTAACTTGGAAGGGTGTTTTGCCACTGTCATACAAGATGTCTAATGACATACCACCTCGTGTCATCATAAGACAAGGATGTGCTCATCTACTTGCTGAGTATATCTACCAACACTATCTATATGATCTCGGAGTCTATTTGAAATATAACTCTCAATTAGAGATAGTGGAGATAATGATATATCAGGAGAAGACTTGCCATTTGGAAGAATATGATAGTAATCTTCTTGTTTTTCTTTGGGGTCTATTGGGTCGACCAAGGATAATTCTGTGGCCATATGATATCTATAATAACCTAGACGCATGGCCTCCCATGTACGAAGGTTTCCTTGAGCACTTCCCAAAGATTCTAATTTCAAAAACAGTTTTCGACTATACCTTTATGTAAGGTGTCAGTATGAGGTGTTGTCCACGGTTGGGACATGAGTCACAGTTGATATATATTTGTATACAAACTCACAGCATATGTGTTGTTGTATTTTGCACGACAATTGTTGTAATAAAGTTGTAGTTGTTTTCTGTACCATGTATTTGGCGACTCAGAATGGGTTGGATGGAATGGACCTATTTTGGGGTTGTCACATTTGGTATCAGAGCTTAGGGATATGATCTCTGGCGGAGATCGGGGATTAGAACTAGGAGGGGAGAGACGAGTAAATCCTTCGCTAGTGTGTCCTACCTAAGCTTATTTGTTGGTCAGTCATAATATCGGGATATTATGTGATATGTTAATTTGTTCAATTAACCCTTGTTTTGAAGCTGTATTCTAGAATGATATCTGAAATACAGGAGATGAGCATCGGAGAAATTATGATGACAGGGAAGATGGAATCTGAAATGAAAGCAAGGTATTCTCAACTCTTTGAAATACCAGGTACGTACGTAAATTTCGGGGACGAAATTTCATAAGGAGGGGAGATTGTAAGACCCCAAATTTTATGAAATAAAAGTATTCAATTTTTCTTATAATTACAATTCAGTAAATGGTTAAATTGATAGAAGGTTAAAGTTAAGGGTGATATATGAATTTTTTTCAAAAATAAGCAAGTGGTTATAAAATACTCATTGTTGTCGGGAAATATTCGTTTGGTCGTGGAATATTCTTTCTGTCGGGGAATATTCGTACGACGGCGCAGCCTTTTGTGGGCCCCGTAACAAAATAACTTTCGGATGAAGAAAACGACAAATTAAAGTTTTTTTATAATAACGGCGTAGTTGTTACCGTTAATACTGTTAAAATACTCGGTGGTTAAAACACAGTAGCACACGGTATTGCACCAATTATTGACTAATGGTTACAGTAATTATTGTTCAGTATTTTATTTTATTGGTTCAATAATTACTACATTGATATTTTATATTGCTGTTGTTTCAATAATTGTCATTATACAGTATTTTCCATTATCGAAGCAATAATTCATATTATCTGAATAATATTATTAGATAACATTATTGGCAATTTCTAGAAAGTTCTGTCTAAGGAGAGGTTTGGTCACCTAATTGCGCGCCAATAAGAAGAAATTCTTATTGGAAAGCCCCCTCTTTCCTGGGAACTGCCTGGTTGTCAATATTGTGATTCTGTAATATTATTTGTGAATAATTACTTATTGATTTATATGATGAGGAAAATATTGATTTTATGTGGATATAGATAGAGAAAATTTTTAATGTGACAATTGTTGAAAATTAATATTTTATCTTTTTCTGATAAAATAATTCATTTAAATATATTATTATATTTTAATAATATAATAATGATGATATTTTTACGATGAATGTGGGATATATGAGTATATGTGGAAGAGGAGTATTTTTGTTACCAAAAATATTTAAATCATGTTTTATGTGTCGGTGGACCCCATTTCTTGACTGAAATTTGATTATAGCCTGTAAAATCGCCCGTTTGTGGATTTCGGTCAATTTTTGTTTGGAATTTGGAAAAACTTTCTTCTGCAAAGTTGTAGAGAATTGAATTTCCTATAAAAACTCGCGAGATTCAAATTTTCGGATAAAAGGGCTATTTATTAGGAATTATTGAAGTTCCGAAGCTCCGAAATAATTGATTTTTGGAAGTTTAAAATATTTAAAGTGTCAAAAACGTTTTTTTGTTTTGTGGCAGCCCTAGCATGTGTTTATTTAGCTGAAATAAGATTTCTAGAGGCGTAGGAATCTTGATTTATATATATATTAATTTATTAAATTTTTTGCTTTGGTGTTCTAAGCAATTTCCTATAAATAGGTGCTTAGGTTATAATTGAAAATCACACAAGAAACTGAAGTTTTCTCTCTCTATATTATCGAGCGTATTCTTGTGAGTATTTTGAGTATACTTTGAGTATTGCTATACGGTGCAAGTTCGTTCAGCGTTATTCCAGTCAGAAGTACTGCTCTTTTGAGGTAAGAGATAATAAGGGATTTTAAGAGTTATTATTTCAAAATTCTTCTGAACCTTCAAAAATTCTGGAAAAATTTGAAATGATATTTTGATAAGTTTTGTAGATTGTGTCCAAAAAATGGCGATTTTTGGATGTATAGATTAAGAGTTATGAATTTTATGAGGAAAGACTATTTTAAAAGTAATCGCTTATAACTCCTTGTGGTTAACTCCAAAATTGATAAAATTTTTATTGGAAGTACATCTATATGATATCAGTATACCCTGTGAATTTCGGAATTTTTAGATAAAAGTACAATTTATGATAAATGTTTAAATATTCGGTGGTTTTGGCCAAATGAAAAATAGTAAATGACTTTTAAAAATTCTGAGAAAAATATATGTTCAATATAGGACTATATTCTACTAAATCCCATAAAAGAAATATTTTTGGAACTGATTTGTTATTTGTCATGAAAATAGACAAGTTATGAGTAAATGAATTAAATATGTTATGTGTGGTAAGAAAATTAGAAAATATGATTTTATGGTTTGAGAATCATATATGAGGTATATGCAGATTTTTGATGAGGGTTTTGGTTATTGGTGATGAAATCTTATGAGTTTGGCATTTTAGAATGATTAAATGCATTATTTTGTAAAGTGTAAACAATTAAAATAAATTGTTTATAAGCTTAAAAAATATTATTTCTTCAATATCATTATGCCGAAATATTGGTTGGAACTTTTTATCAAATTTAGAACTTTTTCATGTCGGGGTTACTATTCACGAGTTACTATTCACGAGTTACTATTCACGAGTTACTATTCACGAGTTACTATTCATGAGTTACTATTCACGAGTTACTATTCACGGGTACTATTCATGACAAAATTAGTTTCTTTTTCTAACCAAATTATAGTTGATTTATGAATATTACTCTTGAGGTTAAAACTAGATGTTTTGATTATATTGATTTTACTATCATATATAACATTTTTATAACCCTAATGATGATATTTCTCTTTGACTTGAGTGTAAAGATGGGTAGATTTTTGGTATGATCATGACTATGGGTTCTCTTTGGCCAGTAGTGCAAAGTTGAATTGTTGACTGGTATGATCATGACCATTGAATTTATAATTGAATATCTTTAGCTTAAGTGCAAAGGTGAATTGATCAACATGGTTATAATTATTGAAATGATTATATATTTTTGAGATATTAATATATTTGGCCTGTAATGCAAATATGAATTGTTGATGAATATCTTTGGGTCGTGGTGGAAAGATGACCTGTTGTTGAATATCTTTGGCCTGTAGTGCAAAGATGAACTGTTGATGAATATCTTTGGCCCGTAGTGCAAAGATGAATTTATTAGTATGATTATGAACAGGAACTGTGATTTGGTATAACCATGATCTTTGATATTTCAGGTGATAAAAATTATCTTTGTCGTGGATGAGAAAAGGAATTTAGAACAACAATTACGATTATGAGTTATACATGTGATTGTGGACAAGAATTGTTGATTGATGTTACAGGGATAAAACATTGTTGATGGACTTTTAACATGGAGAAGATAATAGACTTTATAGTCTATTTGACTCTTCTAATGGATTGCTCGTTCCGCTGCAACTATGGTTGAAATTTTTTATCATATACCATATGTTCTAAATCTCTGATTTATTACTGTTGAAGGCTATTGATAATTTATTTATCTTTAGTCATGACATTCTTTACTGAGCTAGTTGTGCTCACCCTTTTGCTTCACAATTCCTTTCAGGTAATACGAGTGTAGCTGGGTCGAGCGGGGGAATAACAAGGGAATAGAACGGTGGTCTATAGATGTTGAGGGTGAGGTGAATTTAACTTGGAAGGGTGTTTTGCCACTTTCATACAAGATGTATAATGACATACCACCTCGTGTCATCATAAGACATGGATGTGCTCATCCACTTGCTGAGTATATCTACCAACACTATCTATATGATCTCGGAGTCTATTTGAAATATAACTCTCAATTAGAGATAGTGGAGATAATGATATATCAGGAGAAGACTTGCCATTTGGAAGAATATGATAGTAATCTTCTTGTTTTTCTTTGGGGTCTATTGGGTCGACCAAGGATAATTCTGTGGCCATATGATATCTATAATAACCTAGACGCATGGCCTCCCATGTACGAAGGTTTCCTTGAGCACTTCCCAAAGATTCTAATTTCAAAAACAGTTTTCGACTATACCTTTATGTAAGGTGTCAGTATGAGGTGTTGTCCACGGTTGGGACATGAGTCACAGTTGATATATATTTGTATACAAACTCACAGCATATGTGTTGTTGTATTTTGCACGACAATTGTTGTAATAAAGTTGTAGTTGTTTTCTGTACCATGTATTTGGCGACTCAGAATGGGTTGGATGGAATGGACCTATTTTGGGGTTGTCACATTTGGTATCAGAGCTTAGGGATATGATCTCTGGCGGAGATCGGGGATTAGAACTAGGAGGGGAGAGACGAGTAAATCCTTCGCTAGTGTGTCCTACCTAAGCTTATTTGTTGGTCAGTCATAATATCGGGATATTATGTGATATGTTAATTTGTTCAATTAACCCTTGTTTTGAAGCTGTATTCTAGAATGATATCTGAAATACAGGAGATGAGCATTGGAGAAATTATGATGACAGGGAAGATGGAATCTGAAATGAAAGCAAGGTATTCTCAACTCTTTGAAATACCAGGTACGTACGTAAATTTCGGGGACGAAATTTCATAAGGAGGGGAGATTGTAAGACCCCGAATTTTATGAAATAAAAGTATTCAATTTTTCTTATAATTACAATTCAGTAAATGGTTAAATTGATAGAAGATTAAAGTTAAGGGTGATATATGAATTTTTTTCAAAAATAAGCAAGTGGTTATAAAATACTCATTGTTATCGGGAAATATTCGTTTGGTCGTGGAATATTCTTTCTGTCGGGGAATATTCGTACGACGGCGCAGCGTTTTGTGGGCCCCGTAACAAAATAACTTTCGGATGAAGAAAACGACAAATTAAAGTTTTTTTATAATAACGGCGTAGTTGTTACCGTTAATACTGTTAAAATACTCGGTGGTTAAAACACAGTAGCACACGGTATTGCACCAATTATTGACTAATGGTTACAGTAATTATTGTTCAGTATTTTATTTTATTGGTTCAATAATTACTGCATTGATATTTTATATTGCTGTTGTTTCAATAATTGTCATTATACAGTATTTTCCATTATCGAAGCAATAATTCATATTATCTGAATAATATTATTAGATAACATTATTGGCAATGTCTAGAAAGTTCTGTCTAAGGAGAGGTTTGGTCACCTAATTGCGCGCCAGTAAGAAGAAATTCTTATTGGAAAGCCCTCTCTTTCCTGGGAACTGCCTGGTTGTCAATATTGTGATTCTGTAATATTATTTGTGAATAATTACTTATTGATTTATATAATGAGGAAAATATTGATTTTATGTGGATATAGATAGAGAAAATTTTTAATGTGACAATTGTTGAAAATTAATATTTTATCTTTTTCTGATAAAATAATTCATTTAAATATATTATTATATTTTAATAATATAATAATGATGATATTTTTACGATGAATGTGGGATATATGAGTATATGTGGAAGAGGAGTATTTTTGTTACCAAAAATATTTAAATCATGTTTTATGTGTCGGTGGACCCCATTTCTTGACTGAAATTTGATTATAGCCTGTAAAATCGCCCGTTTGTGGATTTCGGTCAATTTTTGTTTGGAATTTGGAAAAACTTTCTTCTGCAAAGTTGTAGAGAATTGAATTTCCTATAAAAACTCGCGAGATTCGAATTTTCGGATAAAAGGGCTATTTATTAGGAATTATTGAAGTTCCAAAGCTCCGAAATAATTGATTTTTGGAAGTTTAAAATATTTAAAGTGTCAAAAACGTTTTTTGTTTTGTGGCAGCCCTAGCATGTGTTTATTTAGCTGAAATCAGATTTCTAGAGGCGTAGGAATCTTGATTTATATATATATTAATTTATTAAATTTTCTGCTTTGGTGTTCTAAGCAATTTCCTATAAATAGGTGCTTAGGTTATAATTGAAAATCACACAAGAAACTGAAGTTTTCTCTCTCTATATTATCGAGCGTATTCTTGTGAGTATTTTGAGTATACTTTGAGTATTGCTATACGGTGCAAGTTCGTTCAGCGTTATTCCAGTCAGAAGTACTGCTCTTTTGAGGTAAGGGATAATAAGGGATTTTAAGAGTTATTATTTCAAAATTCTTCTGAACCTTCAAAAATTCTAGAAAAATTTGAAATGATATTTTGATAAGTTTTGTAGATTGTGTCCAAAAAATGGCGATTTTTGGATGTATAGATTAAGAGTTATGAATTTTATGAGGAAAGACTATTTTAAAAGTAATCGCTTATAACTCCTTGTGATTAACTCCAAAATTGATGAAATTTTTATTGGGAGTACATCTATATGATATCAGTATACCCTGTGAATTTCGGAATTTTTGGATAAAAGTACAATTTATGATAAATGTTTAAATATTCGGTGGTTTTGGCCAAATGAAAAATAGTAAATGACTTTTAAAAATTCTGAGAAAAATATATGTTCAATATAGGACTATATTCTACTAAATCCCATAAAAGAAATATTTTTGGAACTGATTTGTTATTTTTCATGAAAATAGACAAGTTATGAGTAAATAAATTAAATATGTTATGTGTGGTAATAAAATTAGAAAATATGATTTTATGGCTTGAGAATCATATATGAGGTATATGCAGATTTTTGATGAGGGTTTTGGTTATTGGTGATGAAATCTTATGAGTTTGGCATTTTAGAATGATTAAATGCATTATTTTGTAAAGTGTAAACAATTAAAATAAATTGTTTATAAGCTTAAAAAATATTATTTCTTCAATATCATTATGCCGAAATATTGGTTGGAACTTTTTATCAAATTTGGAACTTTTTCATGTCGGGGTTACTATTCATGAGTTACTATTCACGAGTTACTATTCACGAGTTACTATTCATGAGTTATTATTCACGAGTTACTATTCACGGGTACTATTCATGACAAAATTAGTTTCTTTTTCTAACCAAATTATAGTTGATTTATGAATATTACTCTTGAGATTAAAACTAGATGTTTTGATTATATTGATTTTACTATCATATATAACATTTTTATAACCCTAATGATGATATTTCTCTTTGACTTGAGTGTAAAGATGGGTAGATTTTTGGTATGATCATGACTATGGGTTCTCTTTGGCCAGTAGTGCAAAGTTGAATTGTTGACTGGTATGATCATGACCATTGAATTTATAATTGAATATCTTTAGCTTAAATGCAAAGGTGAATTGATCAACATGGTTATAATTATTGAAATGATTATATATTTTTGAGATATTAATATATTTGGCCTGTAATGCAAATATGAATTGTTGATGAATATCTTTGGGTCGTGGTGGAAAGATGACCTGTTGTTGAATATCTTTGGCCTGTAGTGCAAAGATGAACTGTTGATGAATATCTTTGGCCCGTAGTGCAAAGATGAATTTATTAGTATGATTATGAACAGGAACTGTGATTTGGTATAACCATGATCTTTGATATTTCAGGTGATAAAAATTATCTTTGTCGTGGATGAGAAAAGGAATTTAGAACAACAATTACGATTATGAGTTATACATGTGATTGTGGACAAGAATTGTTGATTGATGTTACAGGGATAAAACATTGTTGATGGACTTTTAACATGGAGAAGATAATAGACTTTATAGTCTATTTGCCTCTTCTAATGGATTGCTCGTTTCGCTGCAACTATGGTTGAATTTTTTATCATATACCATATGTTCTAAATCTCTGATTTATTACTGTTGAAGGCTATTGATAATTTATTTATCTTTAGTCATGACATTCTTTACTGAGCTAGTTGTGCTCACCCTTTTGCTTCACAATTCCTTTCAGGTAATACGAGTGTAGCTGGGTCGAGCGGGGGAATAACAAGGGAATAGAACGGTGGTCTATAGATGTTGAGGGTGAGGTGAATTTAACTTGGAAGGGTGTTTTGCCACTGTCATACAAGATGTCTAATGACATACCACCTCGTGTCATCATAAGACATGGATGTGCTCATCCACTTGCTGAGTATATCTACCAACACTATCTATATGATCTCGGAGTCTATTTGAAATATAACTCTCAATTAGAGATAGTGGAGATAATGATATGTCAGGAGAAGACTTGCCATTTGGAAGAATATGATAGTAATATTCTTGTTTTTCTTTGGGGTCTATTGGGTCGACCAAAGATAATTCTGTGGCCATATGATATCTATAATAACATAGACGCATGGCCTCCCATGTACGAAGGTTTCCTTGAGCACTTCCCAAAGATTCTAATTTCAAAAACAGTTTTCGACTATACCTTTATGTAAGGTGTCAGTATGAGGTGTTGTCCACGGTTGGGATATGAGTCACAGTTGATATATATTTGTATACAAACTCACAGCATATGTGTTGTTGTATTTTGCACGACAATTGTTGTAATAAAGTTGTAGTTATTTTCTGTACCATGTATTTGGCGACTCAGAATGAGTTGGATGGAATGGACCTATTTTGGGGTTGTCACACTCTCTCTATCTAAAACCTCCGAAATTTCCTTCATATATCAGTCAAGAATCAAGCCCCACCATCACCCATAACAGATCATCAACATATCGGAAGCCAAAAATCAAAAATCGACCAAGAAAGGTATAATTTCTTTAATTTTTGAAATCCTTTAATTCGTGGTTAATTGTTGAAATTGATTTGTTAAATATGTGTAATAAGGAGTGTATTAATGTTCTGGGTTGTTAGATTCATGACCCATAACATCAAAGTGCTCAAAATCAAAGTTTTTCCAACTTTTAAAAATACCGAAATCTGTTATTTTTAGGCAAATGTCGAGCCTTATATCTCTGTTATTATTTAGTGTTTTTGGTGTTTGTAAGATGTTATGTCTATCTTGTTATGTGTTCTGTAAGATAAAAAAATAATAAAGGCCAGATCATGTATAGATCGGGAGTTATTCATGGTCAAAACCCGTTGACTGAAACTGCTAAAACAGCGAACCCAGAATTTTTTTTGGCAATTTCCGTGGTGAACTTTGACCGGTTATTTCTAGTTTGATCCGTTGTTGTTATATGTATTTTATGTGTTAAAGCTGTTGTCCTACATTAGTAATACACACTGGAAGTGATAGATCACAAAAATGTTACATGGATTGCAAGTTATAGAGGTCAAAAGTAGGCACCTCGAACTGTTCTTCGTGAGAAACAGTGTTGATAGCTACTTTGATTGATGATTTCTCTTAGATCTGATGTTGTTAAACCACGAAAGTTGTTATGTACTTGTAGTATTACATGATTACTACAATATGTATGTGTTAGATCACTCGGAAACATTTTGTGCTAAGCGTTACACACGGTCAAACATAGCTACTCGGTTTCTGCCTTATGGTTTCTGGGTAGCTCAAGAACAATTATAGCGACAGACAATCGTCGCTATAGGCCTTTAGCGACAGATTTAATTAATATTTTCAGAAATTAATAAAAAAATAGAAAAAAATAGTTTTTAATTATTAAAAATACAAAATAAATTATGAAAAATTATTTTAAATTCTGAAAATTAGTTTTTAATTATTTTAAATATATTTCATAAATATTTAATATTTTTGGAATATTAAAAGTAATTAATTAATTTAATTATAATATTAAATAAATTATTTAAAAATGATTTTAATTCATGAAAAATCATGAAAAATTATATTATTGTGTTAGAAAATATTTTTGAGTTATTTTGATAACTTTTAATATTATTTGATAATTTTCATTAATATTTAAATATTAATAATAATTAAGTTATTTATTAAATGAATTAAATAAATGAATTAAAAATGATTTTATTATATTAAAAATCATTTTAAATAATAATAAGGTATTTAAAAATATTTTAAGTTATAAAATATAACTTTTAATATTTAAAAGATAAATTTAATTAATTAATTATTATTAATGATATTAAAGTTATTTGATAATTATATTAAATAATTTAGTTTAAAAATGATTTTAATATTATAATAATAATTTTAAATGAAAATAAAGTGTTTAACAATATTTTAAGTTATAAAATATAACTTTTAATATTTAAAGGATAATTTCATTAATAATTTAATATTAATGATATTTATTAGTGATTAATGATATTAAATTTATTTAATAATTATATTAAATAAATAGTTTAAAAATGATTTTATTTAAAAATCATTTAAAAAGGATATTAATGATTTAAAAATATTTTAAGTTATAAATAATGACTTTTAATATTTGGATAAATAGTTCATTAATATTTAAATATTAATGGTAATTATTTAATGATGATTTTAAATGTTTAAGAATCAATTTAAGGGTATTATTAATACTTTAAAAATATTTTGAGTTATTATACATAACTTTAATATTTTGGTAATGGTTTCATTAATAGTTTAATATTAATTAAATATTAATGATAATAGAATTGTTTAAGATTTAAATCATTTAATAATGATTCTGATATTTCAAAATTATGATTAATGATAATAATTATTTAATAATTATTATAAGGCCATGAAAAAAAGTGCGTCTGAGGTTTAAGTTATCCAAAGGGATATTGAACTACGAATTAGAGTCTTAGACTCGATATTTAATCGATAAAGCTGTCAGTAGACCGACATAGATCAGAAATTGATCTGGACTTAGATAATTTATTGGATATGTGTTTATTTGTGATTCAATGGTGTTAAAGTTATGTGACAATGTGAATAGGAATGTGCTGACTGTAATAAGCAGTATTATATGATATGATATATTATACTAATCAGTAAAATGATCTGATTAATGATAGGTTGTGATAGAAAAGGGTAGATCTAAATTACGTAAGTGTAAGCAGCGCATCAGGCAAGTATCCTAACTTTGCATTTTCTTTATGCAATGTACAGAAGTGAGAAGTTCAGAATTATTATTATTATTGTACAGATTGTTAAACTTATATTACATAAGCCCATTGACGATCAACATGCTAGTATAAGATAATTCAGTTAACTATATTCTGTTCGTTAATTTCTATAAATGATTATACAAGTGTCCCCACTTGGATAATCATTGCATTTAATCGCATGTTGATACTTCTTTGTTATACATATATGTTGAATTATATAAGACCTTTGTTATGAAAACCCGACAGGTATGAACATCCCAATAATGGGAAAATTTTTATGCGCCCAAGGCGGACAGAGTGAACGATAACATCGTTCTTATACATGTAGTATTGATCAATACAGGGTACAACGGGGCTGATCACCCTCCGTGCCCGTAAGTCATGACGGTTTACAGATGAATTTCTGTTCAAACCTTTTCGAAAATGAAAACAATGTTCATAGTATGTCACAGAAACCCCATGTATAGTTATTACACAATTTCAAACAATTGAAAGAGGGTTGTTATGTAAGATTATTGGTACAGATTACTTCACAACTACTGACTAGTTGTAGAAGAATATTATAAAGAAAACATTTAAAATTCTTTCAGCCTATATATATATATATAATACTTGTTGGGCACACAAATGCTCATCCTTGCTTAATTTAAATATTTTCAGCTAAGTGTGAAGGACCAGAAGGATCTGTCAAGAACAAAGGAAAAGAGAAAGTTGCTGAATGACTTTTTATGCTACTGATTGTAATAGTTTTAGATTATGAAGACTATGATATATATATATATATATATATATATATATATATATATATATATTTATATATATTATGACATGTAATGAATGACTAAAGGTTAAGTACTTGGGAGAAAGACTCTGATGTTTATGTAAATTTAAGTTATGTATTATATTATTGTTATTATTATTAGTATTATTCCGCTCATAGAAATGGTATCGTGAAGTACCGAATTCGGGTTTCAAGTATCCGGGTTCGGGGGACCTCACAGGATGGTATCAGAGCTATAGGGTTAGAAACCTTAGGTGGGTTAGACCTTAGGCTATAACCTTAGAACAGAGGGAAACGTTGAAAATATAAATAACTCATATAGAGTTTAAATAAAGATGGATTGGATAAATTCATCATCAAACAAACTAAAAGATAACTTATATAAAACCTTTATGTGTTATGTGTATATATTATATGCTAATCAAAATAATTTTTGTGTGTAGTTGTCGGGTGGAAAAGGCTTGTTATATGCTTATAACATGAAGAAGAATCAAACCCATACACCTGAGCTGATATCGAAGCCAATAGCTGAAATAGAAGCTCACAATGAAACCAACTCAGACGAGGTGGTTATCGTGGAAAACATAGTACCAGATCCAGAAATAGTTGATCTGACAGATAGTGATTCAGACACTAAAGTTGAAGCTGAACAGGCATCAACGGAGGTACAGAATCTGAGGAACAAGGTTTCTTCTCTGGAAAGGCTGTGGGAGATAGAAAAGCTATTGAATAGTCAACTGCGTCAGGCATTATTAGAAACAATGGAAGAACATGATAATCTTAAAATCCAAATTGATCAGATAGGAGCCTCAAGCAACATTTCGTGTGCAGCCCCGAGAGATAAGGGAAAAAGAAAGATAGAAGACCCTGAGGTAGGAAAACCTGATAAGAAGAAAGGGAAGAAGATATGTTTTATTTGCGGCCGAGAGGGACATACCTCTCCTCGTTGCCCTGACTATAAGAAAGGTGGATGTTTTAATTGTGGGATGGAAGGACATCGAGCGTATGAATGTCCAAGAAGAAGACTTAGTAAATAGGTAGTATAGGTTATGTTGTGTAAGCATGTTTAAAATTATATGTGTGCTTAGTATGTTTGTGTAATGCATTATTATAAGACTTTTGTATAAGTGGTGATGTAAATCCCGACTTTTGCAGTCACAAAGGGATAACTGATGTTTAAAGCACTATGTGCTATGATATGTAAAATATTTTGAAAACAATGAATGAATATGAATCAAAGTTTGAGTTATGAAACAAGTTTAATAAGTTTAAACTTATATGATAAGGTTTAGAATGTAAGTTAATTTATGATTTTTACTTAACCAGATAATGCCGCCAAGACGTCAAACTCGGAATCAAAGGGAAGAAGAGTCTGTCAACAATGTTGAAGGACAACAACAAGCAGACCCAATGCAGCAGTTCGCAACTATGGTAGCTCAGGCTATGCAATAAGGAAACCAGCCGGATAATCACTTGGCGAATTTTAAAGATTTTAAGGCTGTAGGACCACCAGAATTTAAAGGTACGACTGACCCTGTAGAAGCCCAAAATTGGGTTAGGGAAATTGAGAAGGCGTTTATAATAGCTAGGGTAGCTGAGGGGCAAAAGACCTCTTTTTCCACCTATCTGATGAAGGGTGAGGCAAATTTCTGGTGGGAAGCAAATCAGGTGAGGGCAGGAGCAGGTGTGATAGCATGGGATAGATTTAAGACGTTATTTTTCGAAAATTATTTTTCAGCCAGTATGCAGTCTAGAATGGAGGTAAAATTTTTGGAGTTGAAGCAAGGGGATATGACAGTGGCAGAATATGCCGCGAAATTTAATGAGTTAGCTAGGTTTTCTCCGCATCAAGTCGATACGGAGGCTAGGAAGGCGAGGAGATTTTAGTTGGGATTAAAACCCTGGCTCTATAACAAGGTGGCAGTATTGCAGATTCTAACATTTGCAGCACTCTTGGAGAAGGCGATAATTGCGGAGGAAGGAAGTGAGGCTATGAGCCTCTACAATAAGGAGAAGAAGAACAAGACCAAGGTCGAGGGAGTTGAGAAGATGAGGATTAATAGTGGAAGAAGAAGTGTTGACGAAAAAAGGAAGGGAACTATTTTGGCAATGTCCAGGTTAAACAGGAAAGTGTTAAGAAGCCAGCGGTGCAGTGTGGAAATTGTGGAAAGAACCACTCTAGGGAGTGTTTAAAGGGAAAATTTGTGTGTTATAAGTGTGGGCAGGAGGGCCATATCTCTCCCAACTGCCCCAATCCCAGAATGAATAGTGGATGTTTTATTTGCGGATCAATGGAGCACAAGGTGAAGGATTGTCCAAATAGGAGGGTAGAGGCAGGTAGTGTGAATACTGGTAAGGGTAGTGGAATGTTAGCAATCACGGGACCGACATCATCGAACAAACCAACAAAGTCAACATCAAGAATCTTTAACATGACGGTTCAAGACACGGTGGCAGCTGGCAATGCAGTTCCAGGTAATATTCGAATAACTTTTAATTGCGTATTTATAATTATTCTATGTACAGTAAATTATTTTATAAAGAAATTTTGAGGGAGGAATTTGAGTTCTTTTAGAAATCAAATTTCCGTTTAATCAGAAAGACAAGCTTAATGTGATTAGTTAAAGATCGGTTCGATCAAAGTTGATCGAGATCTACTTGTGAAGAATATGTATGCTATGAACCCGGTTATGTGTAGGTTTTAAAGTGGCGATTCCGGGGACGGAATCCTTATAAGGGAGGGTGAATGTGACAACCCGATATTTTCGATATAAATAAATCTTAAATTTTTCGTATAAATTTTTTTTTATTTTAAAGATGAGGATTTGTACAAGATTATGTGTATATGTATTTATGTGGTAAATAAAAATATATTTATTACATGAATATTTACAAGTAAATTTATTCTAGAATTATTGATTATTATAAAGTATATTTTTATAATAATTAATTTTAAGATAGAAATGTTTTTATTAATTATTTTCCATGAATATATAATCATATATTATTTAAATAATATATGAAGTGATTTTTAAAATAAATATAATAATTATTTTATTTTATGAATTTTTTTGTACAGATTATTAAGTTAAATATTTTACCTTAATTATCAAGGTTAAATATGAAAGAATAATCAGATATGGAATCCAAATCCTAATTTTGGATTATTGTCAAGGTATGAGAATAATAATATAATATTAATTATATTTTGATTTTTCAGTGCTATGAATATGTACGGTATTACCGTATTGATAATGGTTGGTCAATTACGGTGTATTTTTGACCAAACCCTAGTAATCATGTTAAACCCTAATTTGAGATCTAAATTAGAGTGTGAGATTATTTTATAAGTATGTTATATTAATTATGTCATGTATTTAATGTATTAATTAGGTAAACCCTAATTAAAAATTCTGGAAACCCTAATTGCTATAATTAGTAACCCTAATTTAAAATTAGAGTTTGAGATTGTTGGGTATTGTATTAATGTGATTAATTCACAGGTATTACAATCATAATAATTAAATTTAGAAACCCTAATTACTAAAATAAAACCCTAATTTAGTAATTAAAAACCCTAATAGTAATTTGGTAATCTTAATTACCAAAAGAATAAACCCTAATTACTTTATTAGCAAAGTTAATTGTGATTAAGGGTTTTAAACCCTAATGTCCATGTGTTAGATAGTTACAAACTTATTTTAATTAACAAAGTTAATTTTTCAAAATATTATAAACTAAAATTTAGTTATTATTTTTGTAATAAACCCTAATTAATAAATCCTAAAATTGGAAATTTTTGAAATCCTAGTTGCTAAATCTTTAAGGGTTAAATGTTAAAATCTAAACCCTAGATTATCTAAAACCTAAACCCTAAAGCAATTTTTTCTAGAAATCTAAGGAATTGTCAAAATTGTCCCTTTGTAGCATTTAAGAAGCTAGTTCTTAGGTTTTGACATTTAGGGATGGTTGTTCACCAAATCTAACAACTCCACATGCCCAAAACTCCAGCAACAAGCAACACTTCAGCCAATTCATGCACTACAATTGCCTATAAATAAGTTGAGAGAGAGAAAATGCAAAGAATTGGCCATTTTGCTAAACAACTCTCACCAACTCTCTCTCTATCTAAAACCTCCGAAATTTCCTTCATATATCAGTCAAGAATCAAGCCCCACCATCACTCATAACAGATCATCAACATATCGGAAGCCAAAAATCAAAAATCGATCAAGAAAGGTATAATTTCTTTAATTTTTGAAATCCTTCAATTCGTGGTTAATTGTTGAAATTGATTTTTTAAATATGTGTAATAAGGAGTGTATTAATGTTCTGGGTTGTTAGATTCATGACCCATAACATCAAAGTGCTCAAAATCAAAGTTTTTCCAACTTTTAAAAATACCGAAATCTGTTATTTTTAGGCAAATGTCGAGCCTTATATCTCTGTTATTATTTAGTGTTTTTGGTGTTTGTAAGATGTTATGTATAGCTTGTTATGTGGTCTGTAAGATAAAAAAATAATAAAGGCCAGATCATGTATAGATCGGGAGTTATTCATGGTCAAAACCCGTTGACCGAAACTGCTAAAACAGCGTACCCAGAATTTTTTTTAGCAATTTCCCTGGTGAACTTTGACCGGTTATTTCTAGTTCGATCCGTTGTTGTTATATGTATGTTATGTGTTAAAGCTGTTTTCCTACATTAGTACTACACACTGGAAGTGATAGATCACAAAAATGTTACATGGATTGCAAGTTATAGAGGTCCAAAGTAGGCACCTCGAACTGTTCTTCGTGAGAAACAATGTTGATAGCTACTTTGATTGATAATTTATCTTAGATCTGATGTTGTTAAACCACGAAATTTGTTATGTACTTGTAGTATTACATGAGTACTACAATAGGTATGTGTTAGATCACTCGGAAACATTTTGTGCTAAGCGTTACACACGGTCAAACATAGCTACTCGGTTTCTGCCTTATGGTTTCTGGGTAGCTCTAGAACACCTATAGCGACAGACAAGCGTCGCTATAGGACTTTAGCGACAGATTTAATTAATATTTTCGGAAATTAATAAAAAAATAGAAAAAAATAGTTTTTAATTATTAAAAATACAAAATAAATTATGAAAAATTATTTTAAATTCTGAAAATTAGTTTTTAATTATTTTAAATATATTTCATAAATATTTAATATTTTTGGAATATTAAAAGTAATTAATTTATTTAATTATAATTTTAAATAAATTATTTAAAAATGATTTTAATTCATGAAAAATCATGAAAAATTATATTATTGTGTTAAAAAATATTTTTGAGTTATTTTGATAACTTTTAATATTATTTGATAATTTTCATTAATATTTAAATATTAATGATAATTAAGTTATTTATTAAATGAATTAAATAAATGAATTAAAAATGATTTTATTATATTAAAAATCATTTTAAATAATAATAAGGTATTTAAAAATATTTTAAGTTATAAAATATAACTTTTAATATTTAAAAGGTAAATTTCATTAATTAATTATTATTAATGATATTAAAGTTATTTGATAATTATATTAAATAATTTAGTTTAAAAATGATTTTAATATTATAATAATCATTTTAAATGGAAATAAAGTGTTTAACAATATTTTAAGTTATAAAATATAACTTTTAATATTTAAAGGATAATTTCATTAATAATTTAATATTAATGATATTTATTAATGATTAATGATATTAAATTTATTTAATAATTATATTAAATAAATAGTTTAAAAATGATTTTATTTAAAACTCATTTAAAAAGGATATTAATGATTTAAAAATATTTTAAGTTATAAATAATGACTTTTAATATTTGGATAAATAATTCATTAATATTTAAATATTAATGGTAATTATTTAATGATGATTTTAAATGTTTAAGAATCAATTTAAGGGTATTATTAATACTTTAAAAATATTTTGAGTTATTATACATAACTTTAATATTTTGGTAATGGTTTCATTAATAGTTTAATATTAATTAAATATTAATGATAATATAATTATTTAAGATTTAAATCATTTAATAATGATTCTGATATTTTAAAATTATGATAAATGATAATAATTATTTAATAATTATTATAAGGCCATGAAAAATAGCGCGTCTGAGGTTTAAGTTATCCAAAGGGATATTGAACTACGAATTAGAGTCTTAGACTCGATATTTAATCGATAAAGCTGTCAGTAGACCGACATAGATCAGAAATTGATCTGGACTTAGATAATTTATTGGATATGTGTTTATTTGTGATTCAATGGTGTTAAAGTTATGTGACAATGTGAATAGGAATGTGCTGACTGCAATAAGCAGTATTATATGATATGATATATTATACTAATCAGTAAAATGATCTGATTAATGATAGGTTGTGATAGAAAAGGGTAGATCTAAATTACGTAAGTGTAAGCAGCGCATCAGGCAAGTATCTTAACTTTGCATTTTTTTTATGCAATGGACAGAAGTGAGAAGTTCAGAATTATTGTTATTATTGTACAGATTGTTAAACTTATATTATATAAGCCCATTGATGATCAACATGCTAGTATAAGATAATTCAGTTAAATATATTCTGTTCGTTAATTTCTATAAATGATTATACAAGTGTCCCCACTTGGATAATCATTGCATTTAATCGCATGTTGATACTTCTTTGTTATACATATATGTTGAATTATATAAGACCTTTGTTATGAAAACCCGACAGGTATGAACATCCCAATAATGAGAAAATTTTTATGCGCCCAAGGCGTACAGAGTGAACGATAACATCGTTCTTATACATGTAGTATTGATCAATACAGGGTATAACGGGGCTGATCACCCTCCGTGCCCGTAAGTCATGACGGTTTACAGATGAATTTCTGTTCAAACCTTTTCGAAAATGAAAACAATGTTCATAGTATGTCACAGAAACCCCATGTATAGTTATTACACAGTTTCAAACAATTGAAAGAGGGTTGTTATGTAAGATTATTGGTACAGATTACTTCACAACTACTGACTAGTTGTAGAAGAATATTATAAAGAAAACATTTAAAATTCTTTCAGCCTATATATATATATATATATATAATACTTGCTGGGCACTCAAATGCTCATCCTTGCTTAATTTAAATGTTTTCAGCTAAGTGTGAAGGACCAGAAGGATCTGTCAAGAACAAAGGAAAAGAGAAAGTTGCTGAATGACTTTTTATGCTACTGATTGTAATAGTTTTAGATTATGAAGACTATGATATATATATATATATATATTTATATATATTAGGACATGTAATGAATGACTAAAGGTTACGTACTTGGGAGAAAGATTCTGATGTTTATGTAAATTTAAGTTATGTATTATATTATTGTTATTATTATTAGTATTATTCCACTCATAGAAATGGTATCGTGAAGTACCGAATTCGGGTCTCAAGTATCCGAGTTCGGGGGACCTCACACTATCTGTCAATTTCATATAGGTTATCAAAATAATTGTAAATCCTAGTCTTACATCGAAAGATATGGCAAAAATTTGTCTGTATATAAGAAATTAAGTTACTAACAATAGTACCTTCAGTCATGACCTTTTGGGTGAGCCTATGGTGGGCTAAGATGACCCAAGAAGATACTATTGTGTTAGTGGTTTAAGCCCTTATTTGGATGAATTTGATTCAATTCAGACTTGAGATTTGACCTAAGATTTGTTTCGAACTCGGGATTTTACCTGAGTTATTTTATATGGTATCAAGTCTGAATTTAAAAAGCTCGGTCGGGTCATTTGATCGGATTGTCGGAGGTGGGGACATGAAAGCTTGTGGTATTATCCTACAATGGAGAGAGGGAAGTCCGGACGTGGGGACACGAAGCCAGCCGATATTATCTTACAATGGCTACAGAGGCAAAGATATGTGGATCATGTATGTGATCGGTTCTGATGCAGACGTCAGGAATTTAAGTGGGGAAGTTTATAACACCCTAGTCTCACATAGAAAGATATGGAAAAAATTTGTCGGTATATAATGAATTAAGTTACTAACAATAGTACCTTCAATCATGATGTAACACCCCCTTTCCGAAATAGAAAGAGAGGTTACGTACAAAACATAACAAAACAAAATGAAAGCTCTATGCCACAAAAGAATGGTCTTATAATGATTAAATGTCATAAGACAACCCATAATAAATGCCACACAGGCTCAAATCACAATCTAAAATAATTATTATAATTCCAAATAAACTGACACACCAAGCCTAAACAGAATATTTCTAAACTATTGGAATGAAGCGAGCTCTCATCACACGTGCCCTTGATCCCCCTGATTACCTGCCGGAAGAAAAACACAGCATGAGCCAAATGCCCAGTACGGATATAGAATACAAATAATGAAACGAAGTAATTAATTCAATTAAATGAACCGAACTGAACTAAAATGAAACGAACTGAAACTAAACGAAAAAAGCTAACACAACAAAATAATAGGCTGAATCAAATGGCTGAGTGTTATTTCATACCGAGCTCAAAATAAATAATAATATACCTTGCCACACATGCAATCACACATCGGACTGCGCAATCCAGATACATGTAAAATCGAAAGGTGTGTTTGACATAAACATCACCCATCCACAGAACAGAATAGAACAGAAACTAGGGTAGACCCATACGCCTCCCACAACAAAACACCAAATGGCCAGCTCCATCTGAAGCACAAAACGGAGACACCGTGGACTGATCACCCCGCCACGGAAGGTGTCATGCCTCGGTGCCAAGAGGACATGCCTGTGGTTCCCCCACAGGTGGTTATAGCTCAGGTATACGCTACGATATATTATAACAAAGATACAATGTCACAACACATGCGACACAATATCATTACAAAGGGTTCTAATATGTACATGTTAAATTGAACGAATCATCAACACAAGTCTCTAAAAATATACTAACATGTATATCACTATAAATATCAAAATAAAATTTAAACATGATACACTAGTCTAAAGAGTACAAACATGAGTTCTAATACAGCGCCAAAACAAAATTATCACAGTAAATGGACAAAGAATAATTATGAGAAGCAATACAAATTTTGAAACGAACAAATTAAAAACAAAAGAGTCTCGCTGAAAGAGTACAGAATCCGTACTCGGAATCAATAATGCAATACCCAAATTTATATTCCAAATATACTTCTTAAATTCTCTCCGTCCGATCTAATAAAATAATAATAATATAATTATAAGTTACTTAATAATTATAATTTATATTAAAATGAAATTAATTTCTCCAATTACATCAATTTTAAAAGACAACCCAAATTAAATTATAATTTATCTTCTAATCATTTATTTTTATTTTCTTTTATATTTTAGCAAATCAGAACCTTAATATATACTATATATATATATATACATATAGATAATATAAACCATTATTACACAAGTACAATAGCTTTTCTTTATATCAACGAATTCTTTTTCTTTTTTTAACAACTCATGACCATTATAATAATTTTTGAAACAAAAACTGTAGTACTGTTATTAAAAATATTAAAAAAGAAATGGTCTTCCTCCTCATAATCCTTTCTTGACGATCCAAAGTCGCCTTAGCTTGCTCCTCACAAGTAAGATCCTCCCGAATCTTATCAAACGGATATTGCACCACATGCAATGGATGATATTGGTAACTCCTTAACATCGACACATGGAACACATTGTGCACATGATCTAGTTGTGGAGGCAAAGCTAATCGATATGCAACTTCACCAACCCTCTCCAAAATCTCAAATGGGCCAATATAACGCGGACTATGTTTCCCTTTCAATCCAAATCGCCGAATGCCCTTCCAAGGAGAAACTTTTAGAAACACATGCTCACCAGGTTCAAATTCTAAAGTCCTCTTATGCTTATCTGCATAACACTTCTGCCGTGATCGAGCCAACTTTAATTTCTCCTTAGCCACCGATACCTTGTTCGTAGTAATTTGGACTAAGTCATGCCCTTTTATGGCCCTTTCGACAACCACATCCCAACAAGTTGGTGCTCGACACTTCTTACCATACAATGCCTTAAACGGAGCCATCCTAATACTTAATGCCAGTTGTTGTTGTAAGTAAACTCAACTAGGCTCAAGTAATCATCCTAATTACCCGACCACTCAAGTGCACAAGACCTAAACATGTCCTCCAACGTCTGAATAGTCCTTTCAGATTGTCCATCAGTTTGCGGATGGAAAGAAGTACTGACGTTGAGCTGAGTGCCCCATGCTCGTTGAAACCCTTTCCAAAACCTTGAAGTGAACCGTGGGTCTTGATTTGAAATAATAGACACCGGAGTACCATGAAGTCTAACAATCTCCTGCTGAAAGATTTGTGCCAATCTATCCACCGAGAACCCTCATGGATAGCCAAAAAGTGTGCCAATTTGGTTAGTCGGTCCACCACTACCAAAATGGCATCATTCTTCCTGAAAGTCTTTGGCAAACCAGTCACAAAATCTATCGTGATATCCTCCCACTTCCACACTGGAATGTCTAACTGTTGCAGCAGACCACTAACTCGTTGATGTTCTATCTTCACTTGTTGACAAGTGAGACACTTCCCAACATATTCAGCCACGTCTCGTTTCATCCCATTCCACCAAAAATGTTTCTTCAAATCCCTATACATCTTCGTAGAACCCGGATGAATAGAAAATGGTGAACTATGAGCCTCAACCAACACAGCATCCCGAATAATTGGATCCGACGGTACACAGAACCGCTCACCCAACCAAATCACACTATGGTCATCAATACAAAACTCATTTTGTTTGCCCTCCTCCAAATTCTAAGCCATACTCCACAATTCCCCATCTTCCTTTTGAGCTTCTTTGACCCATGAGATAAGAGAGGGCTCCAATCCCATACCTTCCAAATGCCATCTGAACCTTGCACATACAACTCCAACCCTAGCCGCTCCTTATCCGAAATAAGCCGAGGTTGTGTAATAAGGGCTGTTACACTCACTGAACTCTTTCAGCTAAGAGCATCAACAACCATATTTGTCTTCCCAAGGTGATACTGAATCCTCGCATCATAATCTTTTAGAAGCTCTAATCAACGCCTCTGCCTCATGTTATGCTCCTTCTGAGTGGAAATGTATTTAAGACTTTTGTGATCGGTGAAAATATCACAAGTCTCTCTATACAAATAATGCCTCCAAATCTTTAAGGAAAAGATCACCGTTGCCAACTCCAAATCATGAGTGGGGTAGTTCACCTTACCGTGTTGCATTAAAACACACCCCAAACCCTTCTTAGAAGCATCACTATAAATTTGGTAACCTCCTATCCCCGACGTCAATACAAGTATAAGAGCTGACACAAGTCGTTTCTTCAACTCCTCAAAACTTTTCTCACGCTCCTCATTCCATACGAACTTCATGCCCTTTCTCATCAATTGAGTCAATGGTAAGGCAATCAAAGAGAATACTTCCAAAAATCATCTATAGTACCCTGCCAAACCCAAGAAACTCCTAATCTATGCCACTGTAGTAGGTCTTGGCCATTTAGTGATAGCCTTAACCTTAGCAGGATCCACCATAATGCCTTCAGCAGAAACAATGTGGCCCAAAAATACAACTTGCTCCAACCAAAACTCGCATTTAGAGAATTTAGCATACAGTTTCTCTTTTTGCAAAATCCCCAACACTGTGCGAGGAAGCTCCTCATACTCTTCCTAAGACTTGGAGTAAACCAAAATGTCATCAATAAAGATAATAACAAATTGGTTCAAGTACTCCCTGAACACCCGATTCATTAAATCTATAAACACCGCTGAAGCATTAGTAAACCCGAATGGCATCACCAGAAACTCGTAATTCCCATATAGAGTGAGAAAAATTGTCTTAGGGATATCCTCATCACTCACCCTCAACTGATGATAGCCCGACCTCAAGTCTATCTTTGAAAAATACTTCGCCCCTTTAAGTTGGTCAAACAAGTCATCAATCCTCAGTAATGGATATCGATTATTGATGGTAATCTTTTTTAACTCCCTGTAGTCTATGCACAGCCTCATAGACCCATCATTCTTCTTCACAAACAAAACTGGTGCACCCCACGAAGAAATACTCGGGCGAATCACACCTCGATCTAACAGTTCCTGCAACTCTTGTAACTCCAACGGTGCCATCCAATACGACGCCTTAGAGATAGGTTCCGCACGAGGAATAATCTCAATAGCAAACTCCACTTCCCGTTGCGGTGGCAAATGTGTCCCCCCCCAAAAATATGTATATATCACCCATCTTGAGTCGCCAAATACATGGTATAGAATTTAAATACAAACTTCTTTTATACAGTACGACAAAACATAACTGAGAGTTTCAACACGGATAATGTCTCGTAGAGAGTATCCAAACTCAAATAAAGTCCTCATCACAATTATTATCACACTATTTCACATAATAGTGAGGACTACTATAGCCACCTATTTGGACCGTCACTCCATTTCCCGACTCGTTCTAGCTATATTCTCATTTCCTGAAGAGAACAATGAAAGAAAAAGGGTGAGCTCAACTAGCCCAGTAAGAAATATTATGACTAAGATAATACAGAATAAATTATCATTAGCCTTCAACAGTGTTAAACTGATAAAATACAATAAACACCAAGTTTAACTGCAGCGAAACAAGCAATCCATTAGAAGAGTCAAGTAGAGCATAAAATCTACTATCTTCTGTGATTTAAAAGTTTATCATCAATTTTATTGCTGGGACTCAGCTAAATAAATAATCCACATCACTGAATTATTCATGCACTACGGGCCAAAGATATTCATTTTTATCACCAATGGTCATGATCATACCAACAACTGTCCATCAATGCACTACGGGACAATGAGGACTTTTACCATATCATTTGTAATATTTCGGGTCATGATTATACCGAATGATCCCTGGTCATAATCATACCAATCAACAGTCCATCTATGCACTACGGCCAAAGATGAGTTTCATCATAATATAAACATGAGGATGATAACAATGATATAAGAGAGGTTTGGTCACCTAATTGCGCGCCAATAGGGAGAAATCCTTATCGAAAAGTCTCTTTTTTCCTGGGAATGATCTGGTTGATTAATATTATGAGTTATGATATTAATGATGAATAATTGTTAAAAGATTAAATATGTGTTGATTGAAGATAAAATGATTTGTGGTAATATTTATTCAATTTTTGATATAAATAAGAAGTCTGTTATGAGACGTTTGTGGTAAGTTTGGTTTATTCTATGGGGACACATATGTCATCATCTAAGAGTTACTTTCGCCAATAGTAATTGCCTTTACCAGACGTCAAACCAATTGTTGTTTCACATTACAGGCGTCGAACCAATTGTCGTTTCATATTACAGGCGTCGAACCAATTGTCATTTCACATTACAGGCGTTGAACCACTTGTTGTTTCACATTACAGGCGTCAAACCACTTGTTGTTTCACATTACAGGCGTCAAACCACTTGTTGTTTCACATTACAGGCGTCAAACCACTTTTCTTTTTACATCACCTGTCATCAAGCCACTTGCCTTTTCATATTGCAAGGGCTAAGTTAGAAATCTTCTATAAATAGAAGCTTAATTCTTCATTCATTCTCACCAATTCACTACGACTCAAAAGCTTATTCTATAGAGAGAGAATAAGGGAGAAAGAAGAAGAGTATTCAATTACTACACTATTTTAATATCCAATCTCCTACTAAGGTAAGGGGTAATGTTTCTTTTGTATTCATATAGGGATATTATTTTTGTTCAATATTCGTGTGAAATAATATTTTCTTCCATACTTTGTAGTACGTAAGTAATATTATTTCGTTTCAGATTTTGAATTCTATACTTATGTTGTTAAGTATTGCTTTTATACTCCTTAAAATTAGTATAATATCCTTGAAATTTGTGCTTCATCTAGTATCGTTTCACAAGGATATTTTTTTTGAACATTCTTGTTAAAGTTTAATCTTTTCATGCTGGAGTACTATTCACGGGGTACTATTCACGAAGAACTATTTACGGGGTACTATTCATGACAAAAATTAATTTCTTTTCTGTCCAAATTATTTTTTGATACAATATTATTCTTGAATCATTGTCATCATCCTCATGCTTATATTATGATGAAAGTCATCTTTGGCCGCAGTGCATAGATGGACTGTTGATTGGTATGATTATGACCAGGGATCATTCGATATAATCATGACCCGAAATATTTCAAATGATGTGGTAAAAGTCCTTATTGGCCTATAGTGCATTGATGGACAGTTGTTGGTATGATCATGACCATTGGTGATAAAAAGGAATATCCTTGGCCCGTAGTGCATGTATAATTCAGTGATGTGGATTATTTATTTAGCTGAGTCCCAGCAATAAAATTGATGATAAACGTTTAAATCATAGAAGATAGTAGATTTCATGCTCTACTTGACTCTTCTAATGGATTGCTTGTTCCGCTGGAGTTAAACTTGGTGTTTATTGTATTTTATCAGTTTAACACTGTTGAAGTCTAATGATAATTTATTATGTATTATCTTAGTCATAATATTTCTTACTGGGCTAGTTGAGCTCACCCTTTTGCTTTCATTGTTCTCTTCAAGAAATGAGAATATAGCAGGGACGAGTCGGGAAATGGAGTGATGGTCTAGATATGTGGCTATAGTAGTCCTCACTATTATGTGAAATAGTGTGATAATAATTGTGATAAGTACTTTATTTGAGTTTGGATACTCTCTACGAGACATTATCCGTGTTGAAACTCTTAGCTACTTTTTGTCATACTGTATAAAAGAAGTTTGTATTTAAATTCTGTACCATGTATTTGGCGACTCAAGATGGGTGATGTATACCTATTTTGGGGGCGTCACAGTTGGTATCAAAGCATATGGATATGATCTGTGGCTTAGATGTGAGACTAAAACTAGGAGGGGAGAGACGAGTAATTCCTTCGCTAGTATGACCTACCTAAGTATAATTATTATTTAATTGGTCGGTTAGAATATAGGGATAATATGTGGTATATCAATTAACCATTGTTTTGTGGCATTGTTTGAAAATGACATCCGAGAATGTTGAGATTAGCAATGGAGCACATGAGACCGTTGAGTCACCACAAATTAATACCCATGATAATGTGCATCAAGAAGGCAATAGTCCACAGGTAAACAACAACACCGACCAAATGATGAACGACGGAATGTTCAGAGGCTTTCTACAATTCATGCAACATCAGGCGAGAGAGACTCCTATCCAAAATACAGGTGGAAACATTGACAACTCATGGATGGTCGCCGCTAAATAGTTCAAGGAACTGGGACCACTGTAGTTTTTGAGAGAGCTAAAACCATAAATCACCAAAATATTTGATGTCTTGGGATGCTCTGAGCAGCAAAAGGCTCCCTTTTCCATCTTCATGTTGCGAGGAGAGGCAGATTACTGGTGGGAATCCCTAAAATGTACCCAACCTAGCGCACTGAAGATGTCTTGGGACAAGTTCCAAGAGCTGTTCAATGATAAGTACTTTACCGAAAGTATTCGTCACATGAAGGAGGATGAGTTTATCAAGATGGAGCAAAACAATATGACCGTGTCACAATACAAAGCTAAGTTTTCCGAGTTGTCCCGGTTTGCGTCCTACTTGATTGATAATGAGGAGAGAATGACATGGATGTTTCTAAGAGGTTTGAAACCTGAGATAAGTCAATACCTAATTTCTCACAAACTGTGTTTGTATTCAGATATTGTAGATAAGGCTCAGTTATTGGAGCGCGATAATGAGTTAACCTAACCAAGAGAGAGCAGCCGTCAAATCAATAATACCAGTGGTAACAGTCATCGAAGCGGTGACAACAAACGTGGAGGAAATCAACATGCCAGAAATAGTAACCACTTCGATGGTAATCATGGCTAAGATAATAGAAGTGGAAATTTCAAGAGGAGGAAATTCAATAATGATGGAAAGACGTTAGCACCATCACCTGTTATTAAGGAAGGAGAACGACCGCCGGTAGTATGTTACAAATGCGGAGGGGAGGGACACATCAGTCCAAATTGTACGCAACAGTCGAAAGCATGTTACAATTGTGGAAGAGAAGGTCACCTAACCCGATTTTGTCATGCACCAAAATCAAGTCTAGCTGGGATGGAAACATCAAAGGCCGTCCTAGACAAGACAAAATCTGTAGTTCAAGGGAGAGCGTTTGTCGTAACCTCCTAAAAAGCAAGGAATCCGGACGAGGTGATCATGGGTAAGCTAATCATAAACTCTAGCAAAGTCTATACCTTATTTGATACCGGTTCTACCCATTCTTTTATTTCTCCTACTTGCGCTCAACGTTTAAATTTAACTCCGGAGAAATTAGACTTTGATTTATCTGTTGAAACTCTGTTGGGAGAAGCCTTCATTACATCCACTGTTTATAAGTCTTGTTTGATTCAAATCGGTAATCACACATTACCTGTCGATCTTATCTCTTTGAAAATACTTGCATTTGATGTGATTTTAGGGATTGATTGGTTAACTACTCATCATGCTAAAATCGATTATTTTTGTAAGGTTGTTAGATTTCATATTTCTAACCAACCTATTATGCGAATTCAAGCAACTAAACCACTAAAGTCAATCACTATCATTTCAAGTCATAAACCTATTCGTTTATTGAAAAAAGGATGTCAAGATTTCTTAGCCCATGTCACGGATTTAAACAAAAATATGTCAGATTTGAATGATATTTCTATTGTTAATAAATTTCCTGACGTATTTCCTGAAGAACTTCTTGGCCTACCCCCAGAGCGAGAAATCAAATTTTGTATCGACCTTGAACCTGGTACAAAACCCATTTCTAAAGCCCCATATCGAATGGCTCCTATTAAACTTTAGGAGTTAAAGACCCAACTGCAGGAATTGTTAGACATCAGTTTCATTCGTCCTAGTACGTCTCCTTGGGGTGCTCCTGTTCTGTTTGTAAAGAAGAAAGATGGAAGTATGCGACTTTGTATTGACTATCGGGAGTTGAATCATATCATCGTAAAAAATAGGTACCCGTTACCTCGAATTGATGACCTATTTGACCAGTTGTAAAGTGCTAAATTCTTTTCAAAGATCGATCTTCGTTCCGGATATCATCAGTTAAAAGTTAAAACTGATGACATTCCAAAGACTGCTTTTAGAACTTGGTACGAGTATTACGAATTACTAGTTATGTCTTTTGGATTGACTAATGCTCCTGCGGCCTTCATGGATATGATGAACCGAGTATTCAAGGAATATTTGGATTATTTTGTTGTTGTCTTTATTGATGACATCCTCATATACTCCAAAAGCCGTGAAGATCATGAGCAACTCTTGAGGCTAATACTCCAAAAACTTCGTGAAAACATTCGTACATGGGAGGCCATGCGTCTAGGTTATGATAGATATCATATGTCCATAAAATTATCTTTGGTTGACCCAAAAGTCCCCAAAGAAAAATAAGAAGATTACTACCATCTTCTTTCCAATGGTGAGTCTTCTCTTGACATATAATTATCTCCGTTGTCTCCAAGTGAAAATTATATTTCAAATAAACTCCAAGATCATATAGGTAGTGCTCGTAGATATACTCAACAAGTGGATGGGCACAACCCTGTCTTATGATAACATGAGGTTGTATGTCATTAGACATCTTGTATGATAGTGGCAAAACACCCTTCCAAAGTTGGGTTCACCTCACCCTATTTGGTTCACCAAAATTAAATATCAAATGACGTATATAATACGACACACTTATCTAATGTTCATAACAAAATTATTTCCATATTATTTAGGGAGAACCTCAACAGCTATAGACCACCGTTCTATTCCCTTGTTATCCCCGCTCGACCCGGCAACACTCTTATTACCTGAAAGGAATTGTGAAGCAAAAAGGGTGAGCACAACTAGCCCAGTAAAGAATATCATGACTAAAAATAATTTACATCATCAATAGCCTTCATCAGTAATAAATCAGAGATTTATAACATATGGTAGATGATAAAACTTTTCAACCATAGTTGCAGCGGAACGAGCAATCCATTAGAAGAGTCAAATAGACCATAAAGTCTATCATCTTCTCCATGTTAAAAATCCACCAACAATGTTTTATACCTATAACATTATTCAACAGTTCCTTGTCACAATCATATGAATAACTCATAATCATAATTGTGATTCTAAATTCCTCTTCGCACCCAGGACGAAGATAATTTTCATCACCTGTCTTTACCTGAAACATCAAGGATCATGTTTATACCAAATCACAGTTCCTGTTTATAATCATACTAATAAATTCATCTTTGCGCTACGGGCCAAAGATATTCATTACCATTTCATCTTTGCACTACAGGTCAAAGACATACAACTGTATTTTAGAAGAGTCAAGTAGAGCATAATATCTAGTATCTTCTACGAGTTTAAAAGTTTATTATCAATATTTTATCATTGAGACTCAACTTAATAAATATTCCACATCATCAAATCTCCCCTGCACTACGGCCAAGGATATTCGTTTATATCACATCCATGAATTTATATTTCATCGCTGAGACTCAGCTCGATAATTAATCCATATCATTGAATTATCCATGCACTACGGCTAAGGATATTTATTAATATCACGACCACGAATTATCTATGCACTACGGGCCAAAGATAAACGTTTTTTCATCAACGATCATGATCATGCCATAAAATAATTCATCTTTACACCCTTGGCCGAAGAGAATCCATAGCCGAAGAGAATCCATGGCTATAATCATACCAAAATCTGTCCATCAATGCACTACGGCCAATGATGACTTTTACCACATCATTTGTAACATTACGGTCATGATTATACCGAATAATCACTGGTCATAATCATACAAAGTACATCTATACGCTACGGCCAAATATGACTTTCAACACAATATAAGCATGAGAATGATGACAATGATATAATAATTCAATTAAATGAGCTAAAGGATAAACACTAAACATTTATAATACAATTTATCCAGAGTTCAAGAATATCCAAATGTTCTCAAACACTTTATAATCTAATATCATTAATATTATAACAATATTTTAATCATTTTCTTAAACTTATAAACAATTTATTTTAATTGTTTACACTTTACCAAATAATGCATTTAATCATTCAAAAATGCCATACTCATAAGCTTTAATCACCAATAATCAAATCCCTTATCAAAAATCTGCATATACCTTATATAGGATTTCCAAGCCATAAAATCATATTGACCAAGTTTTCAACTTCACATAACATATTTAATTCATATGTTCGTAACTAAACTATTTCCATGTAAAATAACAAATCAGTCCCAAAAAGTTTTCTTTTCTGGGATTTAGCAGAATATAGTCCCATATTGAACATATATTTTTCTCAAAATTTTTAAAATTCATTTACTATTTTTCATATGGCCAAAACTGCAGAATATTTAGACATCTATCATAAACTGTACTTTTATCCAAAAATTCTGAAATTTACAGGGTATACTCCTGTTATATATATGTACTCCCAATAAACATTTTACTAATTTTGGAGTTAACCACAAGGAGTTATAAGGGTTTACTTTTAAAATAGTATTTTCTCATAAAATTCATAACTCTTAATCTATACATCCAAAAATCGCCATTTTTGGACACAGTTTAGAAAACTAATCAAATTATCATTTCAAATTTTTCCAGAATTTTTGAAGGTCAGAAAAATTACGAAACTGGAAATGAATTTTCGCCCGCCATGCAATAATCCACGTAGACAGATCATTTCCACAATTTAATAATGAATGAATTCGAAGGATCATTCACTATGCATGCGATAATCTACATAGACAAGTTATTCCAACATAATAATAAAGAATGGAATAACAGAAAAAATTTACCAGGCATGCCATAGACCGCACAGACTTGTTATTCCAACAGGATAATAAATAACGGAACCAGGTCATGCGTAATCCATACAGACAGGATATCCTAACAGAATAAATAAGAATGGAATGAGGTCATGCGTAATACGCACAGACATGATATTTCAATAGAATAATAAAGAATGGAATAACAACAGAATTCACCAAGTATGCGATAGACCGCACAAACATGTTATTCTAACAGAATAAAAAAGAATGGAATAACAACCATTACGAGTATTGAAAGAAATAACTCTCTTCATGAATACGAAAGAATAATACCCCTTACGAGTATTGAAAGAAATTAATTCTCTTCATGATTACGAAATAAATAATACCCCTTACCGTAAAAAGAAGAGTATTCCTACTGGTAGGGCGAGGATATTCTTGAAGAAAACTTGCATTATTTTCTACGCTCAAAGCTTTCTTAAACTCTAAAGAAATACGCTCAAGATTATAGAAGAAGAATTTTCTGAATTTCTGGTGTGATTTTCAATTCTAACTAAGCATCCTATTTATAGGAGAATGGAAAGAATACTATGCTGCACTATGCAATAAAATATAATATATTCTATTTATAATAAATAAAATAAAACTTTATAAAAAGTATTATGTTTTATATAAAATTTTTTTACTATGCAAATACTATGCAGGCACTATGCATAATAAAATATAATATATTCTATTTATAATCAAATAAAACAAAACTTTATAAAAAGTATTCTGTTTTATATTAAAAGTTTTTACTATGCAAACACTATGCAGGCACTATGAAAACACTATACATAATAAAATATAATATATTCTATTTATAATCAAATAAAACAAAACTTTATAAAAAGTATTCTGTTTTATATAAAAAGTTTTCAATTTTATTACATTTATAATAATAATAAAACAACATTTATTACCAATATTATAATTCACAATATTAATCGACCAGGTCGTTCCCAAGAAAGAGGAGGCTTTTCAATGAGAATTTCTCCCTATTGGCACGCAATTAGGTGACCAAACCTCTCCTTGACAGAACTTCTAGACATCGTTAATATTGCAAATAATAATATTACTAACTTTGTCGTCTCAATTATTGATTTAATAATATATAAAATATTGACAATAATTGAATCAAATAACGTGAGATACTATTTAGCAATTTTTGTAGCAATAATTGAACAAAACTGAGTGACTTCTCATGTAAGCATCAATAATCAATACCGTATACTATTATGCAACCAAGCGTATTACTGTACTTTTACTACCGAGTAGTTCAACAGTTTTAACGGTAAAATTTCCGCTGTTATTTTCATAAAATAATTTTTGTTGTTTTCTCAATCCGACAATAATTCCGTTGTGAGGTCCACCAATGATTATACCGTCGTACGAATATTCCCCGACCAAATGAATATTTTATAATAACTTGCATACTTTATAAAATTTTCACATATCACCCTTAACTTTAACCTTTTCTCAATTTAACCATTTACTAAATAAAATAATAATTATAAGAAAATTGAATACTTTTATTTCATAATTTCGAGATCTCACAATCTCCCCGCCTTAAGAAATTTCGCCCTCAAAATTTACGTACGTACCTGGTATTCGAAGAGATGAGAATACCTTGCTTTCTTTTCGGATTGTACCTTCCCGGTTATATCCTCTGTATCATGATTTTTCCATTGCTCATCTCCTGTATTTCAGATATCATTCTAGAATATATCTTAAAAACAAAGGTCAATTGACATATCACAAATTATCAACATATCAAGTAAAAATTTCGGCTTAGGTAAGTCACACACTAGTGAAGTAAATTACTCGTCTCTCCCCTCCTAGTTCTAGACTCATATCTCCGCCAACGATCATATCCCTAAGCTCTGATACCAGTTGTGACTCCCCCTAAATAGGTCCACACGACCCATTCCGAGTCGCCAGATATCATACTATAAAAATAAATAAAAACTTCATTTATACAACTGTTGAACTGTCGTGCAGAATACGACCACAGTTAAACTGTGAGTTTTAATACAATTGTATGTAACTTCATGGTGCCTCGACCATAACCTTATAATGGTACTTTACATAAAAATACAGTCAAAAACTATTTTGGAAATTAAAATCTTTGAGAAGTGCTCAAGGAAACCTTCGTACATGGGAGGCCATGCGTCTAGGTTATGATAGATATCATATGTCCACAAAATTATATTTGGTTGACCCAAAAGTCCCCAAAGAAAAAAAGAAGATTACTATCACCTTCTTTCCAATGGTGAGTCTTCTCTTGAAATATAATTATCTCCGTTGTCTCCATGTGAAAATTATATTTCAAATAAACTCCAAGATCATATAGGTAGTGCTCGTAGATATACTCAGCAAGTGGATGGGCACAACCCCGTCTTATGATAACACGAGGTTGTATGTCATTAGACATCTTGTATTATAGTGGCAAAACACCCTTCCAAAGTTGGGTTCACCTCACCCTATTTGGTTCACACAAATTAAATATCAAATGACGTATATAATACGACACACTTATCTAAATTTCGCAACAAAATTATTAACATATTATTTAGGGAGAACCTCAATAGCTTAGACCACCGTTCTATTCTCCTGTTATCCCCGCTCGACCTGACAACACTCTTATTTTCTGAAAGGAATTATGAAATAAAAAGGGTGAGCACAACTAGCTCAATAAAGAATATCATGACTAAAGATAATTTACATCATCAATGGCCTCCTATGTACGAAGGTTTTCTTGAACACTTCCCAATGATTCTAATTTCTAAAACAGTTTTCGACTATACCTTTATGTAAGGTATCACTGTGAGGTGCTGTCCATAATTTGGACAAGAGTCATAGTTGGTATTAAAACTCACAGTATATATGTTGTTGTAATTTGCACGACAATTGTAGTAATAAAGTTGTAGTTGTTTCTGTATCATGTATTTGGCGACTCAGAATGGGTTGGATGGAATGGACCTATTTTGGGGTCGTCACAACAATGATATAAGAATTCAATAAAACAAGTTCAAGAATTAATTTATTCAGGAACCAATAACGTCCAAATTGTCAACATGATACCTCTTTGTGGAGTAAAAATTCAAGAATACTCAGAAGAATATTTACTTGAAAAGATACTGGATGAAGCGCAAATATCAAGGATATTCCACTAATTTCATGGAGTATAGAAACTAAAACTTTAACCAACCGAGTATAATAGAATATATGAAACTGCAAATGGATTTTCTCCGCCATACGGTAATCCACTTAGACAGATCATTTCCACAATTTAATAAGGAATGAATACAAAGGATCATTCACCATGCATGTGGTAATCCACATAGACAGGTTATTCTAACAGAATAATAAAGAATGGAATAATATAAGGATTCACCATGCATGCGATAGACTGCACAGAATTCCCAACAAAATAATAAATAATGCAACCAGGTCCGGCGTAAACGCACAGACAGGATATTTCGACAGAATAATAAATAATAGAAAAAGGTTCGGCGTAAATGCACAGACAGGATATTCCGACAGAATAATAAATAATGGAACCAGGTCAGGCAAAATTCGCGCTGACAGGATATTCCAATAGAATAATAAAGAACAGAATAATAGAAGAATTTCACCATGTATGCGGTACTTCGCATAAACAGGTTATTACAACATAATGATAAAGAATAGAATAATAGAAGAATTTTACCAAGTATAGGGTAGCCCGCGTATACAAGTTATTCCAACAGAATAATAAAGAATGGAATAACAGAAGTTCTCTTCATGAATACGAAAGAAATAATACCCTTTACGAGTACAAAAAAAATATCCCCTACCTTTGAAAGAAGAGTACTCTGACTAGTAGGGCAATGATATACTCGAAGAAAACTTGCACTATGCTCAAAGCATTCTTAAACTCTAAAGAAATACTCTCAAGATTATAGAAGAAGAACTCTCTCTATAGTTTCTCTCTCTAGAGTTTTAGTGAATTCGTAAGAAATAATGAATGAATGAGCTTCTATTTATAGAAGAATGGACTGTATAGTAACTAATTCATGAACGGTCCAGATTAATTTACTTTTAATCGGACGGTCCATATTTAAAGCAAAATCTTTTAAATAAAATATAATATATTCTATTTATAATCTAATAAAACGAATAACTTTATAAAAGTATTCTGTTTTATATAAAAAGATTTTATTATGCAAAATACTATACAAACACTATGCAACACTATGCATAATAAACTATAATATATTCTATTTATAGAATAACTTTATAAAAGTATTCTATTTTATATAATTTTTTTTTCTGTTTTATTACATTAATAATACTAATAAAACAAAACTGAGTGACTTATCACGTAAACATCAATAATCAATACCGTGTGATACTATGCAACCACGCGTATTAATGTACTTTTACTACAGAGTAGTTCAACAGTTTTAACGGTAAAACTTCCGCCGTTATTCTCATAAAAATATTTTTGTCTTTTTCTCCATCCGACAATAATTCCGTTGCGGGGTCCACCAATGATTGTACCATCATACGGATATTCCCCGACAAAAAGAATATTCCCCGACCAATCGAATATTATACAACAACTTGCATACTTTTCTAAATTTATAAATACTACCCACAACTATAATATTATATCAAATCCACACCATAATATTCAAAAAAATATTTCGAGAAAATTAAATATTTATTCATAAAAATCTAGGGTCTCACAATCTACACTCCTTATGGAATATCGCCCTCGAAATTTACGTACGTACCTGGTATGCTGAACAGGTGAGGATACCTTGGCTTCACTTCAAATTCTAACTCTTGAGGTATAACCTTTGAGCGTCGAATATGATCCTTCTTATCCAAGATGTTAACACGTATCTCCTCATACGTTAAATCTTCTGCTATCTCGTCCGGTTCTAAATTAATATTATGGTTCGGGTCGTCCACATATTTACGTAACATCGATACGTTAAAAACGTTATGAACACGTGACATACTTGGAAGTAAAATGAGTCTATAGGCCACAATTCCTACTCGATCGAGGATTTTAAATGGGCCAATTAAATCGAGGGTTGAGATTTCCTCTCTTCGTCAATTCTTTCTTGTTCTAGTTGCCAGTAAGATTTTAATAATCTATCATTCTTACTGTTTTCAAAACTTCTTCTTTATTCTGGATCTGAAATCACCTAACTTACTGTAGTCCACCCTTTGTCGTGTCTACCCTGGTAAGTCTCTTGTGTGAGCAGTGTCGGGTATTTGGTTTAGGGTATGAGTCTACTCAATGTAAGAGGGTCTATATGGAAGATAAAGATTAAAACTTCATTTTGAACCCAGTATAATGAATAGGTTATTTAGATCTAACTCTTCAACTAGTAACAGGTCAACTTTACCTTCGGTTCCAGACATAGTTAACCAAGAAACTCATAGTTATGAAGATATCAGTCAAACCTTACATAATTGGAATATACCTAGGGTTTCTCCCAAAGAAATTTACCAGTCAACATTTCTAGATAATTTTAAAACTGATTATAATGTTAAAACAGTTGAAAAAGTTTATGCCATTAATAAAGAGTATGAAAATTGTAGTCTCCTTGACCCAGAGGTTATCAAAAAACATAGGAAAAAGGGTTACAATTTTATTCATATTGGTTTGGTTCAAGTTGTAGTAAAACCATTAAACATTAAGGGAATTAATTCATGCATCTATCTCCGTCTTAGAGATGCTAGATTCTTGAATTATCACCCCAGTATAATAGGCGCAATGGAATCAAGTTTGCAAAATGGACCTGTCCATTTTAATTGCTTTCCTGATTTCACCTTGAGCCTCAGTGATCAGCATTTACTAAAAGCTTTAACATTAAATATTAAAACTTCAGGCGAAATCACTCACATGATTGAGGGTTCTCAGCCTATTGCATTAATTTATAGAATTTATTATAAAACTATGAAAACAAATTTGAATGTACATGTGTTAAATAAAAGTCCTAAAGATTTAACTGTATTAATTCAAAGTTCTACCACTGATGCTAATATTCAAGTTCCGAGAACAATTCTTTGGAAAGATATTACGCTTCCCAGTCAGTGGATTTTACCTAATGAAATACCTCAACAGCCTATAATTAATAATTTATTAAATATAGAAAACGTTAGACAATTCTCCGATGGAACGGTCAAAATAAGTTTTGAACGGACCAGACGACCCGTCATCGTTGAAGATTTCACTAGTTCCTCAGCACCTTCGTCTTATGCTCGAAGAGATACTGAAGTACTCAGTGATCCTTCAATTAAAGATATTAAATTAAAAGGAATTCTTAATCAAGGTCAAACTAGTCATCCTTGCTATGCTCACAAAGAATTTGTAGAAGAAACAGGTTCTTCTTCTCCCACTTCTTCTGTGATGCTCACCCTGTCAGATTTTGATATTCCTATTCACAATCAACTGAGAGTTATTAAAAAAGAATTTGTTTTAGATTGGGACAACCTAGTAAAGGATTTTAATTCCAAATCTAATAAAGAAAAAAAGACATTTATTCAGATATAATCACCCAACTGAAAAAGAGCGTGATAAGATAGTTAATAGGTGGAAAATATTTATTAAAAATGAAAGTATGAATATCACATTTTATGATTGGTATGAACAATTTCAGAGTAAGTGTAATGTAATCACCAAAACTCAATGGACGAAAGAAGATAAGTCAAAAGTTTCTTCTAGTCATCCTCCTTTAGAAACAGTTCTAATCGCGGTTAAAAACACTTCGGTTATAGCTAGTCCATTTAAAATTCCCGATACCAATAACAATGATAAAAAAATAATAGAACAATTAAACTTTAGCAACCAATATCTAGCAACTGTTGGAAAACAGCTTGATGGAATTGAAGAAAAATTCGAAGAGTCTATTATTAAAAATCCCAACTTAAAAAATGAACAGCCCCTAATAAAATTACTTGAAAATAGATATAAATTAGGATTACCATCTGATGATGATAACTTAGTCAAATCGATTGATAAATTATTTAAAAAACTAAAAAATGAACCTGGTACAAGTGGCACAATTGCCACTATTGATCAAGCTGAAACTGATAATGAAAGCAGTAGTCAATCAGATGACTCTGATTCATTACCAGACTTCAATGATCAACTAAACAAGTTAACAGTTAAAAACACCAGTATAACTAGGAATTGGTACTCTAGACCCACTCCTCCAGACTTACAGTTTGAAGAGAGAAATCTAGATAAACAATTCTCAGTCTCATCTAATAAAATTTATGAATTGAACATTGACGGTTTTAGTGAACAAGAAATTTTAAATAAACTTAATCACATTTCCATGGTGGCAAATATTTACATCACTAAATTCAATAATCTGTCTCAACCAGACATTGTTGAATTAATAATAAGTGGATTTACGGGTATCCTCAGATCTTGGTGGGAAAAACATCTCACTGAAGATGCTAGAATATCAATAATCCACGCCGTCCAGTTACATGATGATGGCAACCCTATCTTCAAAGAAGAACTTGGCGTAGGACCGCCAGATGGGGTTAACACACTTATATAATGGAAGTGGGAGCACATTACCATGGATTTCGTTATCGGTCTTCCTAAGGTTTCTCAAGGCATAAATGAGATTTGGGTCATTGTTGATAGATTGACCAAGTCGGCTCATTTCTTACCTATACGAGAAACTTATACACTTGAACATCTTGCTCGTATGTACATAAATGAGATTGTAAGACTGCATGGTATGCCAGTATCCATAGTTTCTGATCGAGACCCAAGATTCACTTCATTATTTTGGGTTAGTTTGCAAAAAGCTATGGGCACAGATTTACGATTTAGCTCGACATATCATCCTTAGACGAACGGGCAGTCGGAGAGGACTATTCAAACTCTTGAAGATCTATTAAGACTCTGTGTCCTTGACTTCAAGGGAAGTTGGGACAAGTTCTTACCATTGGTGGAGTTTTCCTACAACAACAGTTATCAAGAAAGTATTGGCATGGCTCCATTCGAGGCGTTGTATGGAAGAAAGGGTCGTTCTCTAGTATGCTGGGATGCGGTTGGTGAAGCAACGTTGTTGGGACCGGAGTTGGTACGTATGACTACAGAAAAGATTCAAACGATCCGACAACGTATAAAAACCTCACAAGATCGACAAAAGAGTTATGTTGATATTCATCGAAAGGACGTAGAATTCGATATTGGAGATCATGTGTTGTTACGTGGTGCTCCATGGAAAGGAGTTAAGAGATTTGGAAAGAGAGGAAAGCTCAATCCTCGATTCATTAACCCATTTTTAATCCTCGATCGAGTACGAACTATGGCCTATAAACTCGCTTTACCGCCAAGTATGTCTCGTGTTCATAACTTTTTTCACATATCTATGTTACGTAAATATGTGAAAGACCCACACCATATTATTGAGTTAGAACCGAACAAATTAGTGGAAGATTTAACGTATGAAGTGATTCCTATTAAAATCTTGGATAAAAAGGAGCATATTTTACGCTCCAAGATTATACCTCAAGTCAAAGTTTTGTGGAGAAACCACGATGTTGAGGAAATGACCTGGGAGTTAGAATATGAAATGAAATCAAGGTATCCTTACCTCTTCGACATACCAGGTACGTACCCTAATTTCAAGGGCAAAATTTCATAAGAAGGGGAGGTTGTAAGACCCCGACTTTTATGAATAAAGATAAATTTTCAATAAATATCATTTTTGAATATTAAGGTGTGAATTTGTTATAATGTTATAGTTGTGGGTAATAGTTATAAATTTTATAAAGTAAAAAATTTGTTATATAATATTAGATTGGTCGGGGAATATTAATTTTAACAGGGAATATTCGTACAATGGCACAATCATTGGTGGACCCCACAACAGAATTATTGTCAGAGATAGAAAACGACAAAATTATCTTTTTATAAAAATAACGGCGGAAGTTTTACCGTTAACTGTTGAAACACCCGGTGTTAAAAGTACAGTAATACGTGTGGTTGCATAGTAGCACATAGTATTGATTATTGATGCTTACGTGAGAAGTCACTCAGTTTTGTTCAATTATTGCTATAATAATTGATGCATAGTATCTCACGTTATTTGATTCAATTATTGTCAATATTTATATATTATTAAATTAATAATTGAGACGACAAAGTTATTAATATTATTGTTTACAATATTAACGATGTCTAGAAGTTCTGTCAAGGAGATGTTCGGTCACCTAATTGCGCGCCAATAGGGAGAAATGTGAATGGGTTGTAGAACACTTATATAGTTGTTATATAGGCTTATTAACATGTTTAGTATGCAATGTGGCTTGGTTACAGTTGAATTGATGAAGAAAATTGGTATTTGGCTTGTTATCTGCCGAGGTTAGGAAGTCTCTGGACTGGAACGGGAGCCACGCGTATCCCTAATATAAATGGCCAGCCCACGTGCCCCTCTGCAGATTCTGTTGATTGTTTTTATGATATCTGGTTTATGGAGCATGCTAATATAACTTAGTTAAGCTTATTTCAGTCCTTGACATACTAGTTATGTTGTCTTTCATATAATTACTCACCTAGCTTGATTTCAAAAGAAAACTTGAGCTTTTAACGTGCAAACTCGGTAAACCATGTTTACCTTAAAGTTCTAACTTGAAGATATGTTAGTGTGGTCTAATTTCATTTGTACGTAAGCATGCGAGCAGGATGTATAGTAAGTAAAGTAGTTGAACATACTTAATGACATCGATAACATGATAATGGAAACTTAAAGTTTTAAAATGGACATTAACTTTTCATATTCGTAATGTATATTCTGATCTTGCAAGCATGTTAGTATGGTTTTGAAATGCATGTCGGACATACTAACTTACGTATATGGATTTCATATTGAAGCATGATCATGTTGGACTTAGTAGTACGCTTTACTAATGAAAATACGAACTTTGAACGTGAATATTGACGTGCTACTTTGAGAATTAGAATCTGATATTTGTGAACATGTTTGATGGTACTCTTAGACTCACTCATGTATCATAAATGTATATATATCATGCTTAGGTATCGTAATTTAAGTAAAGCATAAACGAAGCCTATTTTCAAACCAAAACGATGCTAATTACACATATATGAAATGAATACTCATAAGCATGTCTAATACGAGTTATATGACTACCTTATATGTTTAAGAATCAAGCATGTTAGACTTTGTGGTTTCATAACCTTGAATGGCCTTAAATTGTTGAGATGTCCAACTTAGAACCACATTATGCAAGAAAGGACCAAGATTAAACTTAAAAGTTACGAAAGGACCCTTGTCATGTTAATATATGTTATGTGTGTAAGGATGGGCAAGCTAGGCAAGTAAGTGATTGCTCAGCCCTAGTTTGAACTGGGAGGCGTGACCTCACGTCTCCTTAGTACAAATCAGGCGCGGTCGCGCCATGCTGCAGACTTGAAAAGTGATGTCTGTGATTTTTGAAGTATGTAGCAAGCTAGTATAACTTCTTTATGCTTATTTCCATTCAGGACACACTGACAGAGGTAGCCTTGCATGTTAACACCTACCTTAGCTTGAATTGACAAAGTGTTTTAAAATAATGAAGTCTAACAGTAGTTCCGAGCTACGTAATAACATAAGTCTAAGATTTCATGATTTAGTCATGTGTGTGTACACTTGATCTATATATCAGGATTGTTTATCGAATATGTTTAACTAATGGCCATCCTATACTTGTAATACACTATAAATAGGATTTGAAAGTGTTGATTTCTTAAACGTCGATAAACTACGCTTAAGGCAAGTATCTGAACTATTCTTTACATTGTGCAAGTATCCTAATTCTTGCATTACTTTATTCGACGGATATCGACCTCTTTGAATGCAAGTTATCCTACTTATTTGTTCAATTGAGCTAGTATGTCTAAAACTCTTGAGAAAACTATTATTCATGTTGAACTTGGTATTGTTCTTGAATATTGTGAAAGTGTCTATGCCATTTGAGTCGGCTAGACTATATGCATATTTATAAAACTGTCTAAACCAATTGATTAGAGCAAAAATCTTAAAAACGGAGTTGAACAACCCTTATGGTAAGGGGAATGTATGTTGTTGGAAACCCAACACATGAGTAGATTATTATTGTGGTGTTATGCATAACTTATAGTATTGTAGACTGATCATAAATAGTACTTGATTTTTTTGGGTTATCAGTTTAATATTGATGATTCTAGTAGATGTTCAATGGTCTTTAGTGACTACTCAGTGTAAATTATTTATCCAGTTGGATACATTGATAGTCCTTGATTTCATATATATTTGTTAATTTATATTGAATTAGCATTCTTATTTCTAAGGATGTGATTCAAGAATTGTTGATATTCATTATTCATAATATTATTCTGAAACTCTGAACTATCTTAGAGATGATACTTCGATATTTCAAACTCGTGTTATAGCACTTCTTTACCCTTGTTGTATATTTCTTGCTGGGCAATTTGTGCTCATTCTTGCTTATTTAAAACCTTTCAGTTAAGGCGGAACAGGGAGGTGTCTCTGGGAAACACAAGGGAAAGGGCAAGGGCATGGTTACCGACTAGCTTGTCCCTTTATGTTTAAGTTTATTGATGTGCACATTACGCAGAAGGAATATCAGAGCGCCGTGGAGCGTGGGATGTTAGATTGAGTCTAGAGGAAAAAGCTCAGTAGTGTAGTATGTTATTTATGTGTTAATTAATATGTTGTTGTAATCTCAGTCTTTTGTGTAAGATGTGAGATGATGGTAACCCTAACTTTTGAAAAGTGTTAGAGGGGTAGAAAGCTAGTGTTGTCCCAGTCTTTTATGATGTTAGGGGATATGTGTTATCATTTATTGCAGTATGCTAGAAAAGAACATGTATTGTAACCATTTGGCATATGAATATAAATGATCTTGTTTCAGAAACGTGTTTTAAACCTCCAGTTCTTTCCAATTGAGAAATGTCTAAATATGATAATTAAATAATAAAAATGAACATTTTTGTGATGCAGAAAATGCCACCCAGACATAGAATAACTATCCCAAAAGAGGTAGTTAATGACGAGAGAGGATCGGTAGATCCGATACAGAGACTTGTAGTTTTATTGGGAGAAGCGCTGAGGGGAAGAAACGAACCCGTACCGCCCATTCCCCAAGTTGTCCCAGTAACAACCTTCAAAGATTTTAAGAGTGTAAGACCCCCAGAGTTTGCGGGAACCACTAACCCGATAGTTACGCAAACCTGGATCAAGGAGATCGAGAAGGCCTTCACTATAGCTCGCGTGGGTGAAGACTAGAAGACAATATTTTCCACATACATGATGAGGGGTGAAGTGAACTATTGGTGGAAAACTAATCAGCAGAGAGCGGGGGAAGGAACGATAACATGGGAGAGGTTTACGACGTTGTTCTTCGAGAACTATTTCCTGAAGAGTTTGAAGAGTAGGATGGAAGTGAAGTTCCTAGAGTTAAAACAAGGTGATATGACGGTGGCGCAATACGTATCGAAGTTTAATGAACTAGCGCGATATGTGGAGCACCAAGTTGGGGATAAGGAAAGGAAGGCGAGACGCTTAGAGCAAGGGCTGAAGTTGTGGTTGTATAATAAGGTATCAGTCTTCCAGATTTATTCCTTTACGACCTTGTTAGAGAATACAGTCATTGTAGAAGGTGGCAGTGAGGCCTTAAGTCTATATCATAAAGATAAGAAGAATAAGAACACTGGTAGTGAGCATCATGGAGGAAGCAGTAGCAGAGGGAGTAATTCTAGAAAGAGGAAGTGGGAAAGTAACAACAACAGAAATAATAATCAAGGTGGAAGTCATCAAGGAAACTTCAAGAAAAGGGCTGAAACTTGTAACAAGTGTGGAAGAAGTCATCAGGGGGAATGTTGGAAGGGAAAAACCACTTGCTATAATTACGGCCAATAGGAGCATATATCGCCAAATTTCCCAAAGCTAGAGAAGATCAAAGGATGTTTTTCATATGGATCAACAGAGCACAAGATAAAGGATTACCCGAAGAAAAGAAGTGGTGGAGCTGGCGGAGACCAGGGAAGAGGAAGCAAGTTAATGATTGGTGGACCTGCGCAACCCAACTGATCGACCGCCCGAACCTTTAATATGACTATCTAGGATGCAGTGGCTGCGAAGGACGTGGTGTTAGGTATAATCCCAATCAATAATATAAATGCTTACATATTATTTGATTCAGGTGCCACATGTTCTTTTATATTCGAAGAATTTGCTAGTAAATTTAGTACACCCTGAGAACGTTTAGAATATTCCTTGAACATAGAAGTTGCGAATAAGGAAATAATCCCTGTAGAATATGTTTATCAAAATTTTTGCGCAAACATTAGAGAACATGAACTGAGCGTAGACTTGATTCCTATTAAACTAGGAGAATTCGACGTAATACTGGGAATGGATTGATTATATAACCATGCGATAGTAATTGACTGTCCGAACAAGTTTGTGAACCTTTAGACTTCGAACAAGTCTAAGGTAGTGTTTCATGGTAGCTCATCGCTTAAGCAATCGTGTTGTGTTACGATAATACAGGACAAGAAATTGTTAAAAAAAGGATGTGTAGGTTATTTATCTTACATTGTGGATACTCAGAGAAAGGGAGTAGAGATTAAAGATATACCCGTAGTGAATCAATTTCAAGATGTGTTTTCGGATGATCTGCCTGGTCTTTCGCCAGACAGAGAAATCGAATTCGTAATAGACTTAGCACTAGGAACGGCACCGATTTTGAAAGCTCTATATCGTATGGCACCGGTATAGATGAATGAATTGATGGTACAACTTCAAGAGTTATTGGATAAGGGTTACATTCAACCGAGTGTGTTTCCCTGGGGAGCACCAGTGATATTCGTTCAGAAAAAAGAACGGATTGATGAGGCTCTGTATCAATTATCGAGAATTGAACAGAGTAACGATCAAGAACAGATGTCCAATACTAAGGATAGACGACTTGTTTGATTAACTGAATGGAGCAAAATGTTTCTCAAAGATTGACCCTATGGATTGGATATCACCAACTGAAAGTGCGGGATGAAGATATACCAAAGACTGCGTTTCAAACCAGTTATGGACATTACGAGTTTTTGGTAATGTCATTTGGTTTGACTAATGCTCTAGAAACATTCATGGACTTGATGAATTGATTTTTCAAGCCATACTTGGATAAATTCGTAGTAGTTTTCATCGACGACATTTTGATTTACTCGAAGATAGAGGAAGAACACACCGAACATCTGAAGATTGTTTTGGAGGCACTACGAAAGGAGAAGATGTATACAAAGTTTTTAAAGTGTGAATTTTGGATGAAGAAAGTTCAATTCTTAGGCCACGTAGTGGATGAGAATGGAATCTCAGTAGACCCCGAAAAGGTTAAAGTGGTAAGTAATTGGGAACAATCGAGAACACCGACGGAGGTAAGAAGTTTCTTAGGGTTAGCCGGGTACTATCGAAGATTTATCCAAGAATTTTCTAAGATAGCGACCCCGTTGACTGATCTGATGAGGAAAACGGTAAAATTTGTACTGACCGACAAATATAAAGAGAGTTTTCAAGAATTAAAGAAGAGATTAAGTGAGGCGCCTGTATTATCATTACCAGATGATACGGGAGGATTTGTGGTGTATAGGGATGCATCGCATAGAGGACTGGATTGTGTTCTAATACAGTTTGGTAAGGTCATTACGTATGCATCACGGCAATTGAATGATTACGAAAAATGATACCATACTCATGACTTAGAGTTAGAGGCAGTAGTTTTTGCATTAAAGATATGGAGACATTATTTGTACGAAGAGAAATGTGAGATATACACGGACCACAAAAGTCTGAAATATATCTTCACTCAGAAGGAGTTGAATATGAGTCAGAGAAGGTGGTTATAATTAATCAAAGATTATGATTGTGATATTCTTTATCACCCGGGGAAGGCAAACGTAGTCGTCGACGCTTTGAGCAGGAAAGGAAGGGAGAAATTGTTTCAACTAACAACTCAGGAGGAGTTAATAAGAGATATGGAGAAGTTAGAAATAAAGGTAAAAGGACCCGAGAGGTCTAAAGAGAAGTTATTTGTAATAGAAGCTTGTCCGACATTGTTGGATAGAGTAAAAAAAGCACATGAGAAAGATGGAGAATGTGAGAAAATCAGGAAGAGGATCACGGATAATGAGGAAGAAAAATTGTGAATAGATAAAGACGGTATCTTAAGATTCGAAGGGAAAGTGTGGGTACGGGCGGTAACCGAGTGAAGAGAAGAGATTTTGCACGAGGCACACAATATGACATATTCCGTTCATCCAGGAGGCACTATGATGTACCGAGACTTGAGGCAACATTTTTGGTGGCCCAATTTGAAATGGGAAGTCGCAGAGTATGTTACTAGATGTTTGACTTATCAACGCATAAAAGTAGAGCATCAGCGGCCGAGTGAGTTTCTACAACCATTGGAAATACCAGAGTGGAAATTGGAGCATATTATGATGGATTTCGTGGTAGGATTTTCAGTCACGCAGAAAGGTTTGGATGCCATTTGGGTTATCGTGGATCAACTTATAAAGACCGCACATTTTCTACCGATCAATATCCACTACAGTTTGAATCAGTTAGCGAGTTTGTATGTAAAGGAAATTATTTCACAACATGGAGTGCCGGTATTGATTGTTTCTGACCGAGACCCGCGTTTCACGTCAAAATTCTGGAAAGGTTTGCAAGGGAGGATGGGAACATAGTTAAGGTTAAGTATTGCTTATCATCCTCAGACAGACGGACAGAGTGAGCGAACAATACAAATGCTAGAGGACATGCTTAGAACTTGCGTGATGGACTTCAAGGGAAATTGGGACGACCACCTATACACTTAGTCAAATTTGCGTATAATAATAGTTACCATACGAGTATCGGCATGCCACCGTACGAAGCTCTTTACAGAAGGAAGTGCAGAACGCCATTATGTTGGGACGAAGTCGGAGAGAGATGAATACTCTGACCAGAGTTAGTAAAACAAACCGCGGACGTGGTGACAGTAATAAGGGCCAGACTAGTAGCAGCTCAAGATCGCCATAAAAAGTATATGGATTTTCATCGGCAAGATCGAGATTTTGAAGTCAGCAGTTTTGTATTCTTGAATGTATCTCCATAGAAGGGAAAGATCCATTTCAGCAAGAAAGGAAAACTGAGTCCAAGATTCATAGGACCGTTTGAGATACTAAAGCGAGTGGGCGAAGTAGCATATAAAGTTGCACTACCACCTGAGTTGGAGCACATCCATAACGTGTTTCACATATTCGTGTTGGGTCCTTAAAAGCCTGACTACAAGCACGTGATTTCTTATGAACCCATTCAAGTGGAGAAGAATTTAGCGTACGAAGAAATTCATGTCCAAATTCTTGATAGGAAAGAGAAAACCTTGAGAAATAAAGTTATTTCCTCTGTAAAAGTACTTTGGCGTAACCAAGGTGTCGAGGAGGCTACGTGGGAGTTAGAAGATAGGATGATGAGGGATTACCCCCATCTGTTTGTGTAACCATGTAGCAATTCTGGGTCGGAATTTTTATAAGGGAAGAGGATGTAATACCCGAGAATTTCCACGTCTTATTAAATGAATATATTAATGAAAATGAATATTTATTTGGATTTAAATGATTTTGTGTCACGAGATGAATTACCTGAATTATATTAAATAATTGAGAATATATGAAATTTATGATGAACTCGTTGAAAGCCTTGTTTGGCACGGTGATGAGAGATATTAATAATAATATTAATCGACGAATGAGTTATTAAGTGAACAATTAATTAATATTAATTGTTATTATAGAATATTAATTAATTAGTAATATTGATTAATTAATGAGATGTGATTATTATTGTTTGTAATATGTCTATAAATATAATAAGAATTATATAGATAATTAATGGTTATGGAGATCCTTAAAAACATTAATCAAGGAAGATTGGATTAATAATGGGTGATAATTAATTAAGAAAGTGGATAATTTATTTATGCGACATAAAACAAATAAGAGAGTTATTAATATAATAAGATTATATTGACGGTTATGTGCATAATACAATTATACTATATAGTGTCGTGTTACATTTATGTGACTATATATTAAGTCTTATAAAACTATATTGTATGAAGCAATGTGATTAAGCATATTAGAACTATATGTTATAAATACATTATGAAATATCTATGTGACAATGTGTAGGTAGATATACATTAAAATAATATGTACATGGATTATATGTATGTTGCATAACATCTACTACCTTGAAATGTTAAATCATATTGTGACATTAAGTTATAATGTATGGTTGATATGTGTATACAATATAGCATAAGAATAAGAGTTGTGTATAAGTATATGGTCTAATGTTGCAAGAATGTTGAGTATTTGGAAATTGTCCCAAAATAAGTGTCTAATTGTCCTTATTTCTCCTTCACGTGTAAACCAAAGAGGCTAAGGCCTATTCCTTCTTCCAAGCTTCTCTAGATGATGATTATGGAGGGAGTGGGCATAATGACGATCTCCAACAACCAATTACCAACTCCTTGTTAACCTTCATGCAATCCTTCAATCCATGGGTTTGATTCAATGGAAAATCTCAAAATCTGTGTATTGGATTTTCAATAAATATGAACTCTCATTCCATTTTTTTTCATTGCTGAGAATTCAATTTAGGGTGAGGTTCAGAGCATACAAGTATTCTAGGTCATTGGGAGTTCATTAGGAGCAAGTTCCTTCATATTGCAAAGGTATAATCCCATTTCCTTATTTTTCATTTCATTCTTTGTCAAATGAGTTTGAGTTCTTGAATTATCAATTTCTTGATTATGCCAAGTTGAATTGTGATTGGGTTGTAGAACACTTATATAGTTGTTATATAGGCTTATTAACATGTTTAATATGTAATGTGGCTTGGTTACAGTCGAATTGGTGAAGAAAATTAGTATTTGGCTTGTTATCTGCCGAGGCTGGGAAGTCTCTGGACTGGAACGGGAGCCACGCATATCCCTAGTACAAATGGCCCGCGCCCCTTGTCAAATTTTGTTGATTGTTTTTATGATATCTGGTTTATGGAGCATGCTAATACAACTTAGTTAAGCTTATTTCAGTCCTTGACATACTAGTTATGTTGTCTTTCATATAATTACTCACCTAGCTTGATTTCAAAAGTAAACTAGAGCTTTTAATGTGAAAACTCAGTAGACCATGTGTACCTTAAAGTTCTAACTTGAAGATATGTTAGTGTGGTCTGATTTCATTTGTACGTAAGCATACGAGCAGGATGTATAGTAAGTAAAGTAATTGAACATACTTAATGACATCGATAACATGTTAATGGAAACTTAGAGTTTTAAAATGGACATTAACTTATCATATTCGTAATGTATATTCTGATCTTACAAGCATGTTAGTATGGTTTTGAAATGCTTGTCGGACATACAAACTTACATATATGGATTTCATATTGAAGCATGATCATGTTGGACTTAGTAGTAAGCTTTACTAATGAAAATACGAACTTTAAACGTGAATATTGATGTGCTACTTTGAGAATTAGAATCTGATATTTGTGAACATGTTTGATGGTACTCTTAGACTCACTCATGTATCATAAATGTATATATATATCATGCTTAGGTATCATAATTTAAGTAAAGCATAAACGAAGCCTATTTTCAAACCAAAACGATGCTAATTACACATATATGAAATGAATACTCACAAACATGTCTAATATGAGTTATATGACTACCTTATATGTTTAAGAATCAAGCATGTTAGACTTTGTGGTTTCATAACCTTGAATGGCCTTAAATTGTTAAGATGCGCAACTTAGAACCACATTATGCAAGAAGGGACCTAGATTAAACTTAAAAGTTACGAAAGGACCCTTGTCATGTTAATATATGTTATATGTTTAAGGATGGGAGAAATAGGCCAAGCAAGTGATTGCTCAGCCCTAGTTTGAACTGGGAGCTACGCGGCCACGCGTCTCCTTAGTACAAATTAGGCGCGGTCGCGCCATGCTGCAGACTTGAAAAATGACTTCTGTGATTTCTGAAGTATGTAGCATGCTAGTATAACTTCTTTATGCTTATTTCTATTCAGGACACACTGACAGAGGTAGCCTTGCATGTTAACACCTACCTTAGCTTGATTTGACAAAGTGTTTTAAAATAATGAAGTCTAACGGTAGTTCCGAGCTACGTAATAACATAAGTCTAAGATTTCATGATTTAGTCATGTGTGTGTACACTTAATCTATATATCAGGATTGTTTATCGAATATGTTTAACTAATAGGCATCCTATACTTGTAATACACTATAAATAGGATTCGAAAGTGTTGATTTCTTAAACGTCGATAAACTACGCTTAAGGCAATTATCTGAACTATTCTTTATATTGTGCAAGTATACTAACTCTTGCATTACTTTATTTGACGGATATTTTTAGCTTACTCTTTGAATGCAAGCTATCCTACTTATTCGTTTAATTGAGCTAGTATGTCTAAAACTCTTGAGAAAACTATTATGCATGTTGAACTTGGTATTATTCTTGAATATTGTGAAAATGTCTATGCCATTTGAGTCGGCTAGACTATATGAATGTTTATAAAACTGTCCAAACCAATTGATTGGTGCAGAAATCTAAAAAATTGAGTTGAACAACCCTTATGGTAAGGGGAACGTATGTTGTTGGAAACCCTAACACATGAGTAGATTATTACTGTGGTGTTATGCATAACTTAGAGTATTGTAGACTGATCATCTATAGTACTTGATTCTTTTGGGTTATCAGTTTAATATTGATGATTCTAGTAGATGTTCAATAGTCCTTAGTGACTGCTCAGTATAAATTGTTTATCCAGTTGGATACATTGATAGTCCTTGAATTCATATATATATCTGTTGATTTATATTGAATTAGCATTCTTATTTCTAAGGATTTGATTCAAGAATTGTTGATATTCATTATTCATGATATTATTCTAAAACTATGAACTATCTTAGAGATGATACTTCGATATTTCTAACTCGTGTTATAACACTCTTTACACTTGTTGTATATTTCTTGTTGGGCAATTTGTGCTCATTTCTGCTTATTTAAAACCTTTCACTTCTGTTGTATTAAGCTTATTTCTTGTTTAAGTTTATTATGTTGTATTAAGATTGTTTCTAGATCATGTTTAAGCTTATGTATGATTATGTAATAAGTCTTTATTCAATATGATTATGTAATCTATTAAGCACTGTAGGTTGCGAGACTTGGGGGAATAATTATAATAAATCCTTGTATATTATTCTAAATTAGATCTTTTATTGTGAATGTGTGATTTTAGTTATTAAGGTAATACTTTGAGCACGTGACGAACCGAATTCGAGTGACCAAGTGGTTGTCCGAATTTGGGGGCGTTACAGGACTAGTCGGGAAGTGGAGTAATGGTTCAAGATAGTTTTTATAGCAGTTATCACTATTTTGTAAAATAGTGTGACAATAATTATAATGTGGACTTTATTTGAGTTTGGATATTGTCTACAAGACAATATTTGTTTTGAAACCCAGCTATTGTGTTGTCATATTTTGCACGATAATTGTATAAATGAAGTTTATATTTAAATTATATATCATGTATTTGGCGACTCATAATGGGTTGTATGGACCTATTTTGGGGGGTCATAGCAAGACTAATTAAGAAAGTGGCACCACAGCGCCGGGACGGGGGGTCAGCTACTGCTGAATGGCGCCGCAGCGTCGGTAAGTGGAAAAAGTCAGACACAATTCATTATTAACCCAAATGTTTACATGATAACTATGGAGCATGTATATACTTAATATACATGAAGAGACAATTCCTAAAGAACATGTATAACAATTATTTTAGAAATTAATCGTTGATTAAAAGTATTTAAACTAAGAACGTAAAGTATGAAAACGTAAAATGGGAATCACTTTCGAGTTTAACGCGCTTTTTAAAGGTATACATTATGTAATAGATGTGCGGGGCATATAAACAATAAGAAATAAAGATAGAACCTATATACTTACTATACGGAGTCTGATATTGGTAATCCAACGAAGATATGTCTGAGATAGAAAACCAAGTAAGGTTTCAACTAATGTGGTACTTAAACGATGGTTGTTGAGTGTCAGTTTATGGCATATGAATGTTAATAAGCCGTAATAAATGAGAAATAACTCGAAATGAATATTATTAATGAAATAACTTCAATTAAGTTATAGAAGAGAAAGAAGTTGGTACAGACAACGTGATAGATTTGTATAGTAACTAATTCCAGTGTAATATATGAATATATCATGTAGAAACTATAAAGACCGAGAACGGTTGAATTTTAATTGAAGACGCTTGAAGGCAAGTTTTCCATAATGCTTGTCTGACCTTCGTGTTAGTCAAGTTTTTGTGATCCATGTTATAACATGCATGAATTGTTTTACGAAAGAGTCGATGCCAGTTTTAGCTCGGCTAGATAAACCTTAAGAATTTGATTGATTTATTTATAAGTCTTTCGATATAGTATTGATAACGTTATCCTACGCCAATTTTTTGGTACGGATTCAAAGGTAAGCTTGACTATGAATAAATAAAAGTATTTTTCATTGATTATTTGATGGGCACACGAGGTTGCCAAAACTTAAACGTAGATACGTTTAATGGATGAGTGTTGATCAATATAGAGTACTATAGGTTGATCACCTAGAAGTGCTCGTAAGATATATCAGACTTACGGACTTAGTGACGGTTTTTCCTTTTAAATGAATCAAAATCAAAGAGAATGTTCACGGTCTTTTGACCTACTCAAAATTCCCAAGTTACTGTATGTACTCTAGAATTATTTTATGAGAATAAAAAGTGTTATTTCAATGTTTTATAGTACTTCATAACTATTTGTTCAATTAATGAAGAATAATCATGTAATTCTCGATGTTGTGTATATGATATATATTGCTAGACTTGTTGAGCTATGTATGCTCACTTCTTGCTTGAATTATATGATTGCGGCTAAGGTTGAATGAACCGAGGGTTCCGGTAAGGATAGAGGCAAAGATAAGATGGATAAGTAGTTTATCCTATAATAGACTAGTATATTTGTATGAACTTATACTATGACAAATGAAGAATGTATTGGTTAACAGAACCTGGGAAAAGATTTTTATTATTGTAATAAGAATGTAGTAAATACACTCATTTTAATGTTGTTTTCAATAGAATGAATGTATAGTTAGTAGTATCATTTAACACCATATATGTGGGTAGAAAGTTCCCAGATTTGGGGAAGTCACACCAAGGATCACTTGTACTACTATCATTATAGGAATTCCTATTGACATGCAAGTAAAACTCCATTAGGTATTCCTTAGCGAGCCACGTTCAGTGAACTTATTCTCCAATAAGCACCTATATACTTGTTTTAGTGTCTTCACACAAATGATCATGAGATCAATCATCATCATCCAATGAGCAAGCAATGTATGTACCAATCTATCCAGATTCACTAATTCCCTTTTTAGTAATCTAACGATTGGGAACAATTTTAGTTTTAAGCTATCTAAGAATTTAGATCTCATTAGCATGATCTCATCATGATTCTGAAAGTAATGCTTAAAAATATGTTTTTATCACATATTATAAAAACAGCACCATGTAGATAAATTAAAGCCTTTAGTAAATGAATACTTTTATTAATAAAAGAATAAGATTGTTACAAAGTATATGTTTTATCATCAACATGATTGGTTTGTGTGCATACTACTTTCATTTGCTTATTCGACATTGTGATTCCTCCATATCACTTTCACAGAAAATATTATTTTATTCCTTAAGACTTGTTCTTTCCTATCAATAATTTGAATAGAAAGTTCTTCATAAGTTAATTCTTTTTCAACCTGAATAGGTTCATATTCTATTACATGCTTATAATCTGGTTTATAAGGTTGTAATACCGACACATAGAACACATTATGAATATGTTCTAATTCTGGAGGTAATGCTATTACATAAGCTACCTCTCCTACCCTCTTTAATACCTCGAATGGTCCAATAAACCTATGACTTAACTTTCCTTTCTTTATAAATCATATCTTTCATTTCCAAGGTGATAACTTTCAAAAACATGTACGAACTGACTTCAAACTCTCTTTTCTGACGATGTTAATCTATATATTTCTTCTGTTTATCCTGAGCTATTATAAGTCACGCACGTATTAACATAACTATTTCTACTATTTGTTGAACCATTTTTTCCCCAAAATTCATCGTTCTCCTACCTCATCCAAGCACAATGGCAATCTGCATATATAACGCTCCATATGGTGGTATACCTCTACTAGTATGATAACTATTATTGTAAGAAAACTCTACTAACGGTAGGTGATCATCCCAACTTCCTTTAAAGTCCATAACACAAGTTCTTAACATGTCTTCTAATGTTTGTATTATTCTTTCACTCTGTCTATTCTTTCACTCTGTCTATTGGTTTGAGGATGATACGATGTACTCAATCTCAGTTGCGTTCCCATATGTTCTTGCAGACTTCTCCAAAAATTTGAAGTAAAACGCGGATCTCTATCCGACATAATTAAAATGACACTCCGTGTCTTAAAACAATTTCCTTAATGTACAACATAGCTAATCGTTACAGGTTAAACAAAAGTTTTATTGGTAAGAAATGAGTCCTTAGTCAAACGATCTACTATAACCCATATTGTGACGCTCCCAAATCTGGGTATCTTCAAACCCGACAGATGGTGCTCCACGATACTACAATTCATATAGTCATTCCATTGAGATAACAACAAAATGATTGTATTTACTATATTCTTATTACATTCGTAATAAATCCTTTACCAGGTTCATAACCGAATACATTCTTTGTTCTTCATAAATATATATTACATACAAATACATTAATCTATTACAGGACGGTCAATTGTCCATTTTAGCCTTGCCTTTATCTCTCTTAGAACTCTCAGTTCGTTCGGCTTTAGCTGCAAACATATGGTTCAAACAAGAATGAGCATAACTAGCTCAGAAAGTCTTAACAAGGAATCATATGAATATCACATTCAAAATTACATGCTTCTTTTCCATAACTGAACAATTAACTATAAAGCACTAAGAAACATTAAATAGTACTTCTCATTTCATAACAACAATTTCAAAGTATATATAATAACATAGGAATTCTGAATCGGTCAAAAGACTATGAACATACTCTTTTCATTTTCATACTTGAAAAGGACATCCGGCACTAAGGCCATCCATCTGTCTTTTCTTACGAGCACTTCTAGGTGATCAGCCTATTGTACTCTATATTGATCAACACTCTTCCGTTAAACGTATTTACATTTAACATTTGGCAACCTCGCGTGCCCATCGAATAATCGATGAAAATACTTTTGTTTGTACATGGAAAAACTTACCTTTACATCCGTACCAAATACTTGGCATAGGATAGCGTTAACAGTTCTGTATCGAAAGACTTGTAAACAAATCAATTAATTCTTCAATACTTGTCTAGCCAAGGTAAAACAGGCATAGACTCTTTCTTTAAAACCATTCATGCATCTCATAACATGAATCACAGAAAACTTAGCTAACTCGGAGGTTAGACAAGCGTTAAGAGAGACTTTCCTTTAAGCGTCTTCGAATATATAATTCAACAGTTCTCAGTCTTTACAGGATCTACATGATATATTCACATAGCACTCTATAATTAGTTATCAAATAACTAACTTTATTGTCCCTAACCAACTTCTTTCTCTTCTATGTCTTACTTGAGTTAACTTCATTTAATAAAGTCGATTCGACTTGCTATGCTTCGTTACGGCTCATTAACGTTCTTAAGTTATTAACCGACATTTGATCATCATTAATGAACTACCAATGTTGAACATCATTCCCGGTTTACTTATTACGTTCTGGCGTTCTTCGTTTAATTTCTATTAAACCATACTAAATCTTCTAACGTTACCACTTTATAAGTGATTAAAGTTCCGTCTTATTATGTACATTAAGTATCTTCAATGTCTTACTTTAGGTCTACATTCAAATGGAACAAAAAACCTAACTTGGTCAACATGTTTACACTGTCGGTGCTGCGACGCGGCATCCCTAGTACAAACTCAGCGCTGCGGCGCCAGTTAACAAGAGACTCGGCCAAATCCGGTGCTGCGGCGCGGACCTTTTGTACTGGTTTTGGCGCTGCGGCGCCACTCCTGTACACCAGTTGGCCAAAACAGTTTGATTTACTAACGAAACTCTCGGCTTCCTAATTTGTTCGTTTTACATCCGAATTGACTCATTCAAAATCCCACAACTCACAAATTACATCCTTTACGTGTTCATATAAGAATTTTACACTTTCGAATCCGTTAACTCGGAATTCACCTTTAAGTTCATTTTTGAGCGTTCGTTTAACGTTTTCGACCGTTTAATACTTGTTTTCTTCGTTATAAGTCAAAATTCGATGATTCTTACGCCCACGACTCTTAAATACCTTATCTCATGTGTTGACATTGGAAACCAACATTTTCAAGTCACACGACAACTTTTGACCCTTAATTCGAGATTTCTACGTTTTCGACGTTTAACGTCTATTTTTGCAAAATTCGCTATAACTTCGTTACTCGTGTTCTATAAGCCAAATCAAATGGAACACTCCATTGATTCATCATATACATCCTAACCAAACAATGTGCATATATCCTAGCTCTGACAATTTTCAAATCGTCCGATCACAACTAAGTTCACGTTCCTAACTTTCTACGGTTTTAACTCACGTAAACACTTACGATTTCTATTTGGTCATGGATTATCAATGATTTGATCATTAATAGACATCCTTATACCTCATCAATAAACATGCTCCACCAATCTACGATTCTTCTACGAGAAAGAAATCGAAAAAGATGAAGACTATGGTTTATGAGAATTTACCTTTGTCGTTCTTCATGTTCTTATAAAACGTCTTATTGTTTTCTTGGAAGTAGAGTGATTAAATGTTTCTAGCTCTTCTCTCTCTCAATATAGTTGGACAATGTTTACAAAACATTAAAAGACCAACCCTAGCTTTGTATTTATAGGAAATCAACATGGAGACAATATGGTCCAAATCCCACGTCCTTACTATTCACTACTTTATCACCAAGAAAATACTTATTGATCAAGTAGTTCACTTTACATGGCCATCAAGTGGCCGGCCCACCTCCTTCATGGATCATCCCATGGGTTGCCCATGGGTTTTACCCATCCCGTGACCCGTCGGTTTGACCCGTGGTTTAACTTCTTGGATTGGGCTTATCTTTAATTAATATTGGGCCTTGACTTGGGCTTGCTTACTTAATTTGTTGGGCTTGCTATTATTCCAAGTCCAATTAGATTACACCAAAATCCTTAACTCATAATCCATTAAACCATTTGTATTCTACGAGTATACTTTTGTATTCTCTTCGTCCAATACTCATACGATATTCGTATTATACGTCATACCATTCTTAATATCATTCTCGTATTCTAACTAGTATAATACTCGTATCTCATATGTATAATAACCGAAATGAGTATACGCATTACATTTCCCTTTTGGAAATCTCTTTCACAAACCCAGTAGGTTTTAAGTCCGCAGGCGAAAACTTCGTTTGCCATAATAGAAATATTATTGGATATTCCATAATATCGTTATATTCTATTATTACGCACTCCTTGGAATTTCAAACCTAAGCTCGGAACGAAATCGGATGAATAGTGTTTTTACGGGAAAAATTCTCGTAAAACATTTCTTTTCGTCTTGATAATTCAAAACAATTAATCCTAGCACACAGCAAGAATACTAACCACATCTGCATATTCTAGGTCATAGAACAACCTTCAAATATCTTACTCACATAATTAATCAATTAAATTCATTTAATCCACATAATCAAATAAAAATTTAATTCATTCAAAATCCGAAATTCTCGGGCATTACATTATTCCCTCCTTATAAGGATTTTGTCCCCAGAATCTCGCTAGTCTTACATAAACAAATGAGGAAACTTTTCCTTCATTTTACTTTTGAGCTCTCACGTTGCTTCTTCAGCATCGTGGTTACTCCATATTACCTTTACTAAAGGTATTATTTATTTCTCAAGACTTGTTCCTTAATATCAATAATCTGAATCGAAAGTTCTTTATACGTTTAGTCTTTTTCTACTTGAATAGACTCATATTCTATTACGTGCTTGTAGTCCAATTTATACGGACGCAACACTGACACGTGAAACACATTGTGTATTCTTTCCATTTCGGGAGGTAAGGCTACTTCATAAGCTACCTCTCATACCCTTCTTAAAATTTCAAAAGGTTCTACAAACCTTGGACTTAACTTCCCTTTTTTCCCAAAACGTATCTTCCCTTTCCAAGGAGACACTTTTAGAAAGACATACGATCCTACTTCAAATTCTCTATCCTCTCAATGAGGATATGCATACTTTCTTTGTCTATCTTGAGCTACTACCAATCGAGTTTGTATTAGCTCAACCATGTCCGCCGTTTATTGAACCATCTCAGGTCCCAACATTCGACGTTCACCTACTTTATCCCAGTAAAGTGGTGTTCTACACTTCCTCCCATACAACGCTTCGTAAGGCGGCATGCCTATACTAGCGTGAAAACTATTGTTGTAAGCGAATTCCACCAAAGGTAGATGTTCATCCCAACTCCCCTTGAAATCCATAATGCAAGATCTTAACATATCTTCTAGTGTTTGAATTGTCCGTTCACATTGTCCATCCGTCTGTGGATGATATGTCGTACTCAATCTTAAATGCGTTCCCATTTTCTCTTGCAAACTCCTTCAAAAGTCTGACGTGAATCTAGGATCACGATCGGACACAATCGAAACAGGTACTCCATGTCTAGAAATAATTTCCTTGACATAAAGCTTAGCTAACGACTCTAGGTTATACCTAACTCCTATTGGTAGGAAGTTAGCCGATTTGGTTAATCGATCCACTATCACCCAAATAGCATCGTATCCTTTCCTCGTTATTGGAAGTCCCACCACAAAGTCCATGGTGATATGCTCTCATTTCCACTCTAGAATCTCTAGTGGATGCAACAACTCACTCGGTCTTTGGTGTTCAACCTTAACTTTCTGACAAGTTAAGTACCTACTAACATATTATGCGATTTCCCTCATCATGTTCGGCCACCAAAAGTTCTGACGAAGGTCTTAATACATCTTAGTAGGGGTGAGTATGGTGCGGTTTGAAGTCCAAACCACACCCGGAACCACTTAGGTGCGGTTTAAAAATTCAAAACCGCACCCAAAACCGCTTGTGATTGGTGTGGTGTGGTTTTAAAGTGTGTGGTGCAGTTTTAATTGGTGCAGTTTCGGTTCCAAAACCAATTGAAACAACAAAAAAGTTTAAGCCTTCAATAAATTTTAACATAAAACTTACATCGAGTAATTAACTTAGTGACAGAGTCGGCAATGGGAATTATATCAAGCATGTTTTAAAACTAAAATATACGCTATATAAAACAACGGAGACCATAAATTCGATAACAAGCACGAATGTTTATCTAGTTCCCCAAAAATTAAAAGTATATACTGGAGATAGAATGAAATATATTGCAGGGAGGACTAAAAATAATCTATTAGACTATTATAATTATAGCATTGACATTAACCAATGCATCAAGTGCTCGAGCTCCTCAGCTATAAGCCCCTCCATTAACGCATCAAACAAATTCGAAATTCCAAAACTCAATTGCTTAATTTTTGACTCTATAACCTCTAACATCTTCTTTCAATTGGTGAAAAAAATGACCATGCAAGACTAAGGTTTTCTTTGAGTGTGTTCAAGTGAAAAGTAACTTTAGAATTTACTAGAGATAATACATGCATACACACACATTGTGCGGTTTCGGTTTTATGCGTGTGGTTTTGGCTAGTAACCAAAACGGAACCGTAAATTTGGTTAATCAACCCACCTAAAACCGTCATATACGCCGGAACCGTTTGTGCGATTTTAATTGGTACGGTTCGTGCGGTTTTTGGTGCGGTTTCGGTTCCAATTTGGTTACTTGCCCAGCCCTACATCTTAGTACTACCAGGATGTATTGAGTACCTCGAACTATGAGCCTCACACATGATCTCTTCTTTTAAATTAGAATTATGTGGAACCCAAATTCTTCCTTCAAAATGAAGTAAGCCTTCTTTATCAAGGTTATACTTAGTCTTCACATCATCTTTCATTATCTTTTTCATTCGCTCGCATTCTTCAGTACTTATCTATACTTCCTTAACCCGTTCCACTATCGTTGGTCGAGTCTCAATTGAGAATAACATCTCCACCGTTTCACTTGGTAACTTAACTTCTAATTCCATCATTGTCATCTCTGTTATTAACTCATTCTGAGTTGTTAACATTGACAACTTTTCCCTACCCTTCCGACTTAACATGTCGGCTACTACGTTTGCCTTCCCTGGATGATACATGATATCACAATAGTAATCCTTTATCAACTCTAACCACCTTCTCTGCCTCATATTCAACTCCTTCTGTGTGAAGATATATTTCAGACATTTATGATCTGTGTATATCTCACACTTTTCCCCGGTATAAATAATGTCTCCATATTTTTAAGGCAAAGACTACAGCTGCCAATTTCAGGTCATGGGTAGGATAGACCTTCTCATAATCCTTTAACTGGCGTGATGCATATGCAATGACCTTTCCATGCTGCATGAGCACACAACCAAGTCCTTTGTGTGAAGCATCGCTATAAACTACAAAATTTTCCGTATCATTTGGTAAGGATAATACAAGTGCCTCACTCAACCTCCTTTTTAGTTCTTGAAAACTATTTTAACACTTTTCTGTCCACTCATACTTCACCAACTTTCTCATCAGATTCGTCAACGGAGTAGCTAATTCAGAAAAGTCTTGAATGAACCTTCTATAGTATCCAGCTAACCCCAGAAAACTCCTAACATCGGTTGGCGTTTTCGGTCGCTCCCATTCATTCACCGCTTCCACCTTCGCTGGATCTACAGATATTCCATCTTTGTTTATAACATGTCCTAGAAACTGCACTCGTTCGAGAAAAAATTCACACTTTGTGAATTTCGCATATAACTTCTCCCTCTTTAGTGTTTCCAAAACTATCCTTAAATGTTCAACATAATCTTCTGGCGTCTTAGAATAGACTAGAATATCATCAATGAACACTACAACGAACTTGTCCAAATACTGTTTGAACACTTTATTCATCATATCCATAAATGCGGCTGGCGCATTCGTCAACCCAAACGACATAACCAGAAACTCGTACTGCCCATAACGAGTTCTGAATGTCGTCTTAGGTACATCCTCCATCCTTACTTTCAGCTGATGATACCTCATACACAAATCTATCTTAAAAAAAATACTTTGCCTCTTTCAACTGATCAAATAGATCATCGATCCTGGGCAACGGGTATTTATTCTTAATCGTTAACTTGTTCAACTCCCGATAGTCGATACAGAGTCGTAACGACCCATCCTTCTTCTTTACAAACAATACTGGTGCTCCCCATGGAGACACACTCGGTTGAATGTACTTTTTATCTAATAGTTCATGTAATTGAACCATTAACTCTTTCATCTCTACTGGCACCATTCTATACGGTGCCTTTGACACTGGTGTCGTACCTGGCAACAAATCAATCACAAATTCTACATCTCTATCTGGCGGAATACCGGGTAACTCCTCCGGAAATACATCCGTAAACTCTTAAACTACCGCTATCTGTTCCAATGATGTCCCCACTCTTTGGGTATCCACAACATGGCACAAGTAACCCTTACACCCCTTTTTCAACATTCTTCTAACTTGTGTCATAGTTAGACAACAAGAACGTCCCGGTGATTTATTTCCATAAAACACCACCTAAGGGTTTCTTAGAAAGCATTAGGTTTATACTCTTTCTATGACAGTATATTATCACTCTATGGTTAATTAACCAATCCATACCTAGAATTACATCGAATTCTCTTAACCTTATTGGTAAAAGATCTACCGATAATTTGTTGCCCCTAATATCTACGAAACAATTCTTATGAATGTTTTCAATGGGAATTATTTCTTCGTTTGCTACCATAACGTCTAAAGGTATTTCTAACTTTTCAGGGTTTAATCCCAATTGCTTAGCAAATCCACATGCTATAAAAGAACACGTAGCACCCGAGTCAAATAACACATAAGCATTTATTTCGTTGACTGGAATGATACCTGCTACTACATTCGATGATGCAATCGCATCTTGGACAATCATATTAAATGTTTGGGCTAAGGGTTTACCCAGTGATGGTGTTGGTCCAGTAATGGCTAAATTCCCACTACTAGAACCCTTACTACCCTTCGCCCCGTTTTTAGGAAATTTCTTGCCATGTGGTCCATAGACCCACAGATAAAACAACCATAGTTTTTCTTAGGATTAGGACAGCTGGGAGATATGTGACCCTCCTGCCCATAATTATAACAACCCGTTCTCCATTTTAGACAGACTCCCAGATGAGTCTTATCGCATGTTTTGCATGCCTCCTTCCTACGTTTAGGATCTCTTTGTTTCACCCCAGTATTCCCAGGGTTAAAATTCTTCCTTTTAGGCATATTGCCACTAACATTGGCAACTTCTGCCATATTTCCTCCCTCTCCCTTACTCTTATTCTTTCTTTCCTTGTGGTATTGGGTCAACGCCTCACTACCACCCTCCGCTATTATCGCCTTTTCCAGAATGGTCCCATAGGAAGCACTCTGGAAAACTGAAATCCTACTATAGAGTCAGGGTTTTAGGCCCTGTTCAAACCTACGTGCCTTTCTCTCCTCCGTGTCCACTTGGTGTGGAGCAAACCATGCCAATTCATTGAATTTGGCTGCATATTAGGGAACTGTCATGTCCCCCTACTTAAGTTCTAGGAACTTAATCTCCATCCTCGCTTGCATGCTAGTAGGGAAGTAGTTCTCGAATAATACCTTCTTCAATTATTCCCATGTAACATCATCATCTCTAGCCCCACCCTAGTGAGCCTCCCACCAGTAGTTGGCTTCCCCTTCATCATGTAGGTCACAAAAGAAGTCTTTTGCGCCTCATCTACGTTTGTAATAACAAACACCTTTTCTATTTCCTTGATCGATGTCTAGGCCTCCATTGGGTCCGTCGTTCCCTTGAACTCAGGTGGACCTACACTTTTAAATTCCTTAAAGGTAGTTGTTCGGGTTACCCTAGGTCCTGTGGGTGCTCTACCCCCAGTTTAGTTAAACGCAGCCGTTAATAAATTAACGAACTCTTGCATAGGGTTATTAGGCCCCCCTTGATTATCGTTATGTGATTCCGCCTCTTGATTACGTTGTCTTCTTCTTGGCGGAATTTCTGATTAAATAAATAAAATTTTGTTATTACTTATTTGATTACTTAGTTATTATTTGTCAAACAACTGAGCCATAACTCATACACAACAAAGCACATTAAAATAAAAACTTCCTTATATTAAGATACTTCTTTATAGTTCAAAACTATTTACAAGTTGATTTCCATAGCCAAAAGCTATTACTTTTTTATCCCGCGATTGACTTTCACAAAAATTGGGATTTATAAAAAGACTACCCTTTAATTATACAAAAGAGGGTTTTACGTCACTACACAAAAGTATTTACCATTTTAACTTCTAATACTGTCTAACAGCATTCTCATGCTTCTCGTTAGCTAGAATTGACACAATATCTCGACTTATAGTATGTCGAGTCTGTCCCAACTCAATAGAATAACAAGTTATCTTAAGCTTGAAATCCTCGTGCGCACTGTCATTTATATATGACATTCGTGCTATCATCTGGTCTTTCTCAACCAGTTTCTTACGAAGGTCTACGACCTCGTTCTTATAATCCCTCGCCTTATCAGTCATGAGCACTTTCTCATCATGCTCTATCTCATAATCTGACTCTGCAGACTCCTTGGCCCCATAGAGATCATTGATCTCTTCCTTCTGGTGATGCACCATATTGTGCAGTTGCACGTTACGGTCAAGCACTGAGAGTTACATTGCCCTCATTGTCTCTATCAGTGTTGACTCAAAGGCAGGCATCACCGTATTAATTGATGTTACCTCTACATTTATCATCATATTCAGATATGATGTTATTCCCATGTTCTCCTTCGAATAGTCCTCCTCTGAGAAATACTCCTCGGGCGCTGTTTCTTCTAGAATCACTAAAGGTATGTCAGCTACAGGCATAGGTACTGGCTCTACTTTGTTCACGGACTCCTCGCTTACCACATGTATATCCCTATACATCAAGCTATCGATTGACATCTATAATAACACATAACAAGTTGATTAGTACATAATACACAATAATATAAGCACAAATCATATTTAATCCATTTAGGGTTTTTTCCATCTTTTAAATCTTTTGGTACTGAGTTTCCTCAATACATTATTAACTCATTTGACTCGAGTTAACTTTCTTCGAACTTTTCCTTCCTTAACGAGGTTATTAGCCTAAGGTTCTTCCACCCTTAAGCTTTATAAACTAATGCTTTGATACCATATTCTGACGCCCCTAAATCCGGGTATCTTAAAACCCGACAGATGGTGCTCCACGATACTACAATTCATACAGTCATTCCATTGAGACAACAACAAAATGATTATATTTACTATATTCTTATTACATTCGTAATAAATCCTTTCCCAGCTTCATAACCGAATAAATTTTTTGTTCTTCATAAGTATATTACATACAAATACACTAATCTATTATAGGATGATCAATTGTCCATTTTAGCCTTGCCTTTATCTCTCTTAGAACTCTCAGTTCGTTCGGTTTTAGCTGCAAACATATGGTTCAAGCAAGAATGAGAATAACTAGCTTAACAAGTCTTACCAAGGAATCATATGAATATTACATTAGAAATTATATGCTTCTTTTCCATAACTGAACAATTAACTATAAAGCACTAAGAAACATTAAATAGTACTTCTCATTTCATAACAACAATTCCAAAGTATATATAATAACTTAGGAATTCTGAACCGGCCAAAAGACCATTAACATACTATTTTTGTTTTCATACTTGAAAAGGACATCCGACACTAAGGCCATCCATCCGTCTTTACTTACAAGCACTTCTAGGTGATCAGCCTATTGTACTCTATGTTGATCAACACACTTCCATTAAACGTATTTTCATTTAACATTTGGCAACCTCGCGTGCCCATCAAATAATCGATGATAATACTTTTGTTTGTACATAAAGTCAATTAGACTTGCTATGATTCGTTATGGCTCATTAACGTTATTACGTTATTAACCAACATTCGATCATCATTGGTGAACTACCAACGTTGAACATCATTCCCAGTTTACTTATTACGTTCTCGCGTTCTTCGTTTAATTTCTATTAAACCATACTAAATCATCTAACATTACCACTTTATAAGTGATTAAAGCTCCGTCTTATTATATACATTAAGTATCTTCAATGTCTTAATTTAGGTCTACATGCAAATGGAACAAAAAACCTAACTTGGTCACCATTTTTATACTATCGGCGCTGTGGCGCGGCATCCCTAGTACAAACTCGGTGCCGCAGCGCCAGTTAACAAGGGACTCGGCCGAATCCAGCGCTATGGTGCAGACCTTTTGTACTGGTTTTGGCGCTGCAGTGCCCCTCCTGTGCACCAGTTGGCCAAAACAGTTTGCTTTTCTAACGAAACTCTCGGCTTCCTAATTTGTTCATTTTACATCCGAATTGACTCATTCGAAAGCCCAAAACTCACAAATTACAACCTTTACATGCTCATATAAGAATTTTACACTTTCGAATCCGTTAACTCGGAATTCACCTTTGAGTTCATTTTTTAGCGTTCGTCGTTCAATACTCGTTTTCTTCGTTATAAGTCGAAATTAGACGATTCTTGTGCCCACAACTCTTAAATACCTTATCTCATGTTTTGACATTGGAAACCAATGTTTTTAAGTCACACGACAACTTTTGACCCTTAATACGAGATTTCTACGTTTTCGACGCTTAACGTCTATTTTTGCAAAATTTGCCATAACTTCGTTACTCGTGTTCTATAAGCCAAATCAAATGGAACACTCCATTGATTCATCATATACATCCTAACCAAATAATATGCACATACCATAGCTATGACAATTTTCAAATCATCAGATCATAACTAAGTTCACGTTCCTAACTTTATACGGTTTTAACTCACGTAAACACTTACGATTTCTATTTGGTCATGACTTATTAATGATTTGATCATTAATAGACATCCTTATACCTCCTCAATAAACATGCTCCACCAATCTACGATTCTTCTACGAGAAAAAAATCAAAAAAGATGAAGACTACAGTTTATGAGAATTTACCTTTGTCGTTCTTCACGTTCTTATAAAACGTCTTATTGTTTGCTTGGAAGTATAGTGATTAAATGTTTCTAGCTCTTCTCTCTCTCAATATAGTTGGACAATGTTTACAAAACATTAAAAGACCAACCCTAGCTTTGTATTTATAGGAAAACAATATGGGGGCAAAATGGTCCAAATCCCACCTCCTTACTATTCACTACTTTATCACCAAGCAAAATACTTATTGATCAAGTAGTTCACTTTACTTGGCCATCAAGTGGTCGGCCCACCTCCTTCATGGATCATCCTATGAGTTGCCCCATGGGTTTTACCTATCCCATGACCCGCCGGTTCGATCCGCGGTTTAACTTCTTGGATTGGGCTTGTCTTTAATTAATATTGGGCCTTGCCTTGGGCTTGCTTACTTAATTCATTGGGCTTGTTATTAGTCCAAGTCCAATTGTATTATACCAAAATCCTTAACTCATAATCCATTAAAACTATTCGTATTCTACGCGTATACTTTTGTATTCTCTTTGTCCAATACTCACACGATATTCTTATTATACATCGTACCATTCTTAATATCATACTCGTATTCTAACTAGTATAATACTCGTATCTCATACGTATAATAACCGAAATGAGTATACGCATTACATTTCCCTTTTGGAAATCTCTTTCACAAACCCTTAGGTTTTAAGTCTGCAGGCGAAAACTTCGTTTGCCATAACAGAAATATTATTGGATATTCCATAATATCTTCATATTCTATTATTACTCATTCCTCGGAATTTCGAACCTAAGCTCCGAACGAAATTGCATGAATAATGTTTTTACGGGAAAAATTCTCGTAAAACATTTCTTTTCGTCTTGATAATTCAAAACAATTAATCCTTGCACATAGCCAGAATGCTAACCACATCCGCACATTCTAGGTCATAGAACGACCTTCAAACATCTTACTCACATAATTAATCAATTAAATTCATTTAATCCACATAATCAAATAAAAATTTAATTCATTCAAAATCTAAAATTCTCGGGCGTTACACATATAGCGTCGCACCCTTTATGCGTAAGTGGAAGTTCCACCACAAAATCCATTGTGATATGCTCCCATTTCTACTTTAGAATTCTAATGACTACAACAACCCACTTGGTATTTGGTGTTCAGCCTTGACATTTTGACAAGTCAAGCACCTACTAACACACTCTGTTATTTCTCTCTTCATGTTTGGCCACCAAAAATGTATTCAAAGGTCTTAATACATATTAGTACTACCGGGATGAATCGAATACCTCAAACTATGTGTCTCTTATTGTAACGACCCCAAAATCCATACAATTTAAATCTCAACTTCGGTCGTTAACCATATATTAAATCTCAAATTTTACATCATTATTTGATATTAAAAACACAAAAATTGCGGAATATTTAAAACGTTTATACAATTCCTTCTTTCTTGCCCTGAATCGCAACCTTTACATTACATCTCTTTGATTCAATCTTATATCATGAATCGTTACAACAAAATGACTATATAAAGTCTTACATCATAACTAAGGGGGTGTTTGATAAAAATTGAATGAATCTGAATCTGAATCTGAATGAGCTGAATCTGAATCTGAATGAGCTGAATCTGAATGAAAAAAACTGTTTGATAACTGACATATCTTAAAGATCTGAATGACATATTTTTAATATTTTACCCCTCTGAAAAAATTCAAAGTTGTTGTAAATTTATTTAATATTACATAATATAATAGTTAATATTTTTTTATTATTTTTATTATTATTTTTAATTTTTTTTACTTCATTCAGCCAACCATTCAGCCATTCAGACCAAAAATTTGGCCTTAACCATTCAGCCAACGCATCTGACCGATTCAGCCATTCAGACGATTTTTTTTCAAAACAAACGCACTTAATGATTCAGCCACTTACCGATTCAGCCATTCAGACCCATTCAGCTCTAAACAAACAGCCCCTAAATATCCATATACATTGGATAGCTCAACTTACAATTCAACAACATGTTACGTTCAAAATATGAAATACATTTTTCATAAAACATAAGTAATCTTTGTGAATATAGATCTCTATAACTCACTTAGCACATATCTTTACCTTAAAATCTTGACCTGCAAAAGTGGTTATTTGCAAGAGTGAGCTCGACAGCCCAGTAAAGTCTAACAGTTTTCATGCATCACATAGCACATAATAACATGCTCGATATACATCTCATTAAAGTAACATGGCATACATGCTTTTAATTCATATAGCAAATATAAAGATTGAGTTCCTTACTCAATCATCATTACTTAGAAAAAACAATGCAGTCATATATTGACTTTAACATTTCATGATTTCAACATGCATAACATATCATGCAATTTAAAACAGTTCATTAAGTCCACGTAGAAAATAGGAACTGAAAGACTTGCTTTGATCGTTGTTTACCAATAATAGTTTAACAGCTTAAAATTATCTGCACTTCACGTGCCCTACACAATTATATAATCATACACATCAACTATTAGTCACATAACAACACATAGTAATTATAATGTAAACTCTACTCCACATCTCATAATCATTCCTATTAATTTGCACACAATGTTCAATTAGATTGTGTTAACTTTTTGACTTATGACTCACTATATTTCATAATCGAAGTTCATTCAAGTGCTTAATTATTGCAAGGACTACTTATTGGTTTTATATTAAACCCATTTCATATCCTATAATATTTATTTCAATTGAATTAAAACACTTTTTAAGTTTGTTAACACTTGGCACGGCGTTTCGACGTTCATTCGTCACATGCCCGATTTGCCTCTCTTGTGTATGCTTAATATGCTTCTATAACTTATCTAATACATTATTTATTAATGTTAAGCATCATTATATTTACTAACATATATGTCTTATAACTTAGGACATCATTGTTTATGGCCATGAGCACTACACATGCATATGTGCATGCCCGACGCCCTCCGATTGCCCCTGAAAATATAACAGTCCTAAAGATGACCATTTTGACTACTGTTACAGACCTCAAATTAAAACACTTAAAGCATGAAAGTTGTAGGTCTACTCGTCCTCGTTCTGGATCATCTTGATTCATCTCAATCGAAGTTCGTATGAGAAAGCTATGGTCTCTTTACTACAAGAGGCCAAAACTGTCCGACTCAGACTTTTTTCCCCGCGCCGTGGCGCGAGAACTAGGCTAACCAGTGGCACCGCAACACGAGATTGGTGATGGGGCGCAAATTTCAGCGCTGGGGCACGAATTTTGGCCCTGGGGCGCGAATTTTGGCCCTGGGGCGCCGAAAACTAACAGAACGTAGCCCACGAAGAACAGAACAACTAAATTTCTGTCTATAACTTAATTTCTTACACTAATTAACATGTATAGCTTATGCCAATTACACATTTACACATTACCCAACATGCATATACTAATTTAAACCATTAAACAACAATCACAGAAAACGTAATTCCTTGAAACCCATATTTTAAACCCAAAAAGTCCATCTTTATACTTCTAGACACTGTGAACACGAAAATCACAGTTTATAACCCAATTTTGATTCCTTGAGACTATGATTCTCTGAATTTCATACCCAATTAACATAATCACACTTCAATTTCATAACTTCACAATTAACATATACTAATTTTGATATTTCTACAAACCACGTTCATACATGAATGTTTACTGTAAAAACTAATTTCTCTTTCTCTATGAACGTAATTTAGAATACCACACATATATACATATATACATGTTAGTTATTACCAGAATACATGATTTCATAATCATTTTGTAAAGCATAGTTTACAGACAACCTTTGAAAAACTTATATACAATGAAGTTGAGTTTCATGAAACACAGAGGCTAAATAATTATACTATAAATCATAAGTTAAGATTATGTAACATACCTTTAATTTGCTCAGACAATCCTTTTTAATCACTGAGAATATCTTGAAGAACTCAGAACTTTCTCTTGCTTTTCTTTCTCAGACTCTCTCTCAAACCTCTGACAATCTTTTCTTTCTTAGGCTTAAGCCAATTGCATTATACGTAAAACTAAACTGATAACAATTATGCGTAAACTAAAAAACTTATATGGCCTAATTAATAATCACCATAACTATTATCTGTTACCAAAATAATAAGCGTATATCCATTATAAATATATTTTATTTAGTTTAATTTATATTACTAATAAATCAAATATAAAAATCCAAAAGCCATAAGGCTCTGTTTGGCAAAACTTTTTAAAATTAAAGACTTAATATATTTAAACTTTGTTTGGCAAAATAAATTAAAACTACTTTAATTTATTTTAATAACCACTTATAATATAGTTATTTGTCACACTTCTAATTAATTAAGTTTTCATACTTAATTTAATTAATTCTAATAACAATTCATTGCATAATATAATAATTTATTTAATCATTATAAACTCTCTAACTTAATTATTAAATTAAATTAGAATATTATCTCAAAATAATTACTTTCCTTAACTCATTAATTATTTATTAAACAAATAAATAATCAAATCACATCAAATCAATTAAATAAATACTTATTCAACGATAAACACATCCATTAAATATTTATATAATTCAATAAATATTTAAATATTAATTAAAAATTTAGATTGTTACACTTATAAAATCTCTTATTTTAATTCCGCCACACTCTGAACCTAAATTCTTTCATCAAATCTTAGTAACCCCTCATTATTGAGATTAAACTTAATTTATTTCCAATCTGCAATCCTACTCTTTATTTTTCCACAATCTTCATCGTTAAGTTGTGCTTCCTTTATTTTGTTAGTTAGTGTTGGACGAACTTCCACTGCAGATAATTTTTCTCCTGATTCACTCGGAAGTTTAATTTCTAACTTCATCCTAATCATCTCTGTTATTAACTCGTCTTGAGCCGTTAACATTAATAGCTTCTCCCGACCTTTTCTACTTAAAGTGTCGGCCACTACGTTCGCTTTACCCAGATGATACAAAATTTCACAATCATAATCCTTTTTTAATTCTAGCCATCTCTTTTGTCTAATATTCGACTCCTTCTATGTAAAAATATATTTCAGACTTATAATCTTTATATATTTCACACTTCTCCCCGTAAAGATAATGCGTCCATATCTTTAGGGCAAATATCACTGCTACTAATTTAGATTATGAGTAAGATAACCCTTTTCATAATTTTTCAATTGCCTTGATGCATACTGGTAATCATATTGTTTATATGTTTATTTCCTCTTAAAATAAATTTATTAGTCCAATTTTATATTAATTTTATTGTAGTTGTATTTATTTATTTATTTTGCAATCAGGTGCACAACAATGGACAAAGCCCATGCAATCTCCCAAAATCGGACCCACCAAATAGGATGCTTAATTAGAATTGAAAATCACACCAGAATCAGAGAATTTTTCTTCTATAATATTGAGCGTATTTCTTTCGAGTTTTAGAAAGTTTTGAGCGTAGAAAACAGTGAAAGTTTTCTTTAAGAATATCTCTGCTCTACTAGTTGGAATAGTTTTCTTTTCAAGGTAAGGGATGTTATTTTTGTTCAATATTCGCTTGAAATAATATTTTCTTCCATACTATTTAGTATGTAAGTAATATTATTTCGTTTCAGATTTCGAATTCTATAATTGTTATGTTAAAGTTTTGGCTTCTAAACTCCATGAAATTAGTAGAATATCCTTGATATTTGCGCTTCATCCAGTATCTTTTTATAGAAATATTATTCGAAGCATTCTTGATAAGTTTTAACTTTTTCATGTCGGAGTACTATTCACGGGGTTTTTATTCCTAAAGTACTATTCATAGGGTATTATTCATTCGAGTACTATTCACCCGGGGTTTTCAGATTTTGAATTCTATAATTGTTATGTTAAAGTTTTGGCTTCTAAACTCCATGAAATTAGTAGAATATCCTTGATATTTGTGCTTCATCCAGTATCTTTTATGGAAATATTATTCGAAGCATTCTTGATAAGTTTTAACTTTTTTATGTCGGAGTACTATTCACGGGGTTTCTATTCCTGAAGTACTATTCATAGGGTATTATTCATTCGAGTACTATTCACCCGGGGTACTATTCATGATAAAAAATTAATTCGTTTTTGGTCCAAATTATTTTTGGTACAATATTATTCTTGAATTTTACTCCACAAAGCAGTATCATGTTGATAATTTGGACGTTATTGATTTCTGGATAAATTAAATTATAAATCTTTAAAAATTTATCCTTGAACTTTTTTTTATTGAATTCTTATATCATTGTCATCGTCATCATGTTTATAATATGTTGAAAATCATATGTGGCCTATAGTGCATAGATGGACTTGGTATGATTATGACCAGGGATTATTCGGTATAATCATAACCGTAATGTTACAAATGATGTGGTAAAAGTCCTCATTGGCCTGTAGTGCATTGATGGACAGTTGTTGGCATGATCATGACCATTGATGAATACATGAATATCCTTGGCCCGTAGTGCGTGGATAATTTTTGGTCGTGATACTAAAGAATATCCTTGGCCGTAGTGCAAGGGTGATTAGATGATGTGGATTATTTATTAAGCTGAGTCTCAGCGATAAAAGTGATGAAAAACCTTTTAAATCATAGAAGATGGTAGATTTTATGCTCTACTTGACTCTTCTAATGGATTGCTTGTTCCGCTGCAGTTAAACTAGATGTTTGTTATATTTTATCAGTTTAACAATGTTGAAGGCTAACAATAAATTATTATGCATTATCTTAGTCATAATATTTTTTACTGGGTTAGTTGAGCTCACCCTTTTGCTTTCATTGTCCTCTTCAGAAAATGAGAACGTAGCCGGGACTAGTCGGGGAACGGAGTGACGGTCCAGATTATAGCATTAGTAGTCCTCATTATTTTATGAAATAGTGTGATAATAAATGTATTGAGGACTCCATTTGTGACGCCCCCAAAACAGGTATACATCACCCATCTTGAGTCGCCAGATACATGGTACATAAATCAAATACAAACTTAATTATACAACTGTCATGCAAAATAGGACAAAACATAGCTTAGAGTTTAAGCACGAATATTGCATTCTAGACAGTATCCTCACTTAATGGAGTCCACATTACAATTATTATCACAATATTTTATAAAAATAGTGAGGACTTCTAAAGCCAACATCTGGATTATCACTCCATTCCCCGACTCGTCCCAGCTATATTCTCATTTCCTGAAGAGAATAGTGAAAGAAAAGGGTGAGCTCAACTAGCCCAGTAAGAAATATTATGACTAAGGTAATGCAGAATAATTTATCCTTAGCCTTCAATAGTATAACAACTGATTGAATATAATAGACAACAAGTTTTAGATCAACAACTGCAGCGGAATAAGCAATCCATTAGAAGAGTCAAGTAGAGCATGATATCTACTATCTTCTATGATTTAAAATTTTATCATCAATTTTATCCTTGTAATACCCATCAACAGTTTTTTATTATACCGAAGATAAATAGAACTTTTATCACCTGTCTTCACCTGAACCAGCAAAGATGTTAGTTAAATTCATAATTCATGTTTATAATAATGTGAATCAATAATTTCTTCTTGCCAAAAAGGCTTAATAGAACATTTACTCAATATCCTTACCCCAAATGCTAAAGATATTCAAATGTAATAACAATGATCATATCAATCAGTTGTTTACCTTTGCACTACGTGCCAAAGATATTTAACTATAAAACCAATGGTCATGATCATACCAATCAATTGTCTGTTAGTGCACTACGGCCAAAGACATTCAACTGTTAACTAATGGTCATGATCCTGCCAATCACATCATCGAATTATCCATGCACTACGAGCCAAGGATATTCGTTATTATCACAAGTGGTTATGATCATGTCATACACCTGTCCATCTTTGCACGTAAGCCAAAGATATACAACTATAAAACCAATAATCAATAGTCCATCTTTATACAACTGTAAAACCAATAATCAATAGTCTATCTTTACACGTAAGCCAAAGATATACAACTGTAAAACCAATAATCAACAGTCCATCTATGCACGTAAGCCAAAGATGACTTTCATCACAATATAAGCATGAGGATGTTGACCATGACATGACAATTCAATAAAACAAGTTCAAGGATAAATTTAAAAGATTTATAATTTAATTTATCCAGAATTCAATAACGTTCAAATTGTCAACATGATACTTCTTTGTGGAGTAAAATTCAAGAATGATATTCATGTACAAAAATAATTTGGACATAAAAGAAATGTATTTTTCGGGTAAATAGTACCACGTGAATAGTTCCTTATGAATAGTAATTCGAGAATAGTACCTTGTGAATAGTACCCTGACATGAAAAGTACCCCAAATACCCGAGTGAATAATATTTGGGTGAATAGTAATTGGGTGAATAGTAACCCATGAATAGTAACTCGTGAATAGTACTCCGGCATAAAAAGTACCCCGAATACCCGAGTGAATAATACTAGAGTGAATATTAACTGGGTGAATAGTAACTTGTGAATAGTAACTCGTAAATAAAATACCAAATAAAATGATATTTCATGACGATTACAAAAGAAATGATATCTCATACGAGTATAATAGAATATACAAAACTGCAAATGGATTTTCATCCGCCATGCGGTAATCCACGTAGACAAATCATTTCCACAATTTAATAAAGAATGAATACGAAAGGTCATTCACCATGCATGCGGTAGTCCGCGTAGACATGTTATTCCAACAGAATAATAAAGAACGGAATAATAGAAGAATTCACCATGCAAGCGATAGACCGCACAGACAGGTTATTTCAATAGAATAATAAAGAATGGAACCAGGTCATGCGTTATCCGCACAGACAGGATATTTTAACAGAATAATAAAGAATGGAATAACAACATAATTCACCAGGCATGCGATAGACCGCACAGACAGGTTATTCCAACAGAATAATAAAGAATGGAATAACAAAAGAATTTCACCATGTATGCGGTACTTCGCATAGACAGGTTATTCCAACATAATAATAAAGAATGGAATAACAACCCTTACGAGTATTGAAAGAAAATAACTCTCTTCATGAATACGAGAGAATAATACCCCTTACCTTAGAAGAAGACCGGACACTGGAATAGTGAGGTTGTAGACTTCTCTTCTTCTTTCTCTCAATAATTTCTCTCTATAATAATTGCTCTATAGCTTTAGTGAATTGGTGAGAAATGAAGGAAGAATGAGCTTCTATTTATAGGAAAATATAGTTTTGATAATTGCACATTTTGGAGCTTGAAATATTACAGTATAATACCTTCCTCTTTTTCTTCATTTTTAATTTAGTCTTACAAGTATTATCAAACTTACACCACCTCCGCTAATAGTACATCATATGAATCAATAGTATAATCATGTGAAAAAAATAATTAAAGTATAGAACCTTCATCTATACCTCTATTTTTAATTTAGTCATGCAAGTATTATCAATCTTGCACCTCCTCCCCTAATAGTATATACATATGAATCAATAGTACACACATGTGAACACATAGTTATAAGAATGTGAATTAATTGCAATTAATTGCTCATTTATCCGATTAATTACCCGATTGATCAATATAACCTCCAGACATCAATTATTATCGGAATAGATGTCGATTTCCACTAACACTTATAATCCCAACACAATGGAACTATCAATTTCATCTTTAATCAACAAAAACTTATTCATCATTAATATTATAACTCACAATATTTAACAACTAGATCATTCCCAGGAAAGAAGGGGCTTTCCGATAAGGATTTCTCCCCATTGGCGCGCAATTAGGTGACCAAACCTCTCCTTGACAGAATTTTCTAGACATTGTCAATATTGCAAATAATAATATGAATAACTTTGTCATCTCAATTATTGATTTAATAATGCAGATGATACTGTGATAATAATTGAATCAATAATATGAGAGATATGATGCAACAATTATCGTAGCAATAATTGAGTATAACTGAGTGACTTCTCACGTAAGCATCAATAATCAATACCGCGTGTTATTATGCAACCATGCGTATTACTGTACTTTTACTACCGGGTAGTTCAACGTTTTAACGGTAAAACTTTCGCCTTTATTTTTATAAAAAGATATTTCTGTCGTTTTCTAACTACGACAATACTTCCGTTATGGGGTCCACCAATGATTGTGCCATCGTACGAATATTACCTGTTAAAACGAATATTCCCCGACAAATCGAATATTCCCCGACACAACGAATATTTTATAATAACTTGCTTACTTTGCAAAATTTTCAAATATCATCCGGTAGTAAAATTACAATAATACGCGTGGTTCCATAGTAGCACGCGATACTGATTATACTCAGTTATACTCAATTATTGCTACAGTAATTGTCGCATCATATCTCTCATATTATTGATTCAATTATTGTCACAATATCATCTGCATAATATTTATTATTATTAAATCAATAATTGAGACGACAAAGTTATTCATATTATTATTTGCAACATTGAAAATATCTAGAAGTTCTGTCAAGGAGAGGTTTGGTCACGTAATTGCGCGCCAATAAGGAGAAATCCTTATCGGAAAGACCCCTCTTTCCTGGGAACGACCTGGTTGTTAAATATTATGAAATATAATATTAATGATAAATAAGTTCGTGTTGATTAAAGATGAAATTGATAGTTCCATTGTGTTGGAATTATTAGTGTTAGTGAAAATCGACATTTATTTCGATATTATTTGATGTCTGGAGGTTATATTGACCAATCGGGTAATTAACCAGATAAATGAGTAATTAATTGCTATTATTTCACATGCTTATAACTATTTGTTCACATGTGTGTACTATTGATTCACATTCATGTACTATTAGGGGAGGTGATGCAAGATTGATAATACTTGCATGACTAAATTAAAAATAGAGGTATAGTTGAAGGTACTATACTGTAATTAGTTTTTTCACATGATTATACTATTGAGTCACATGAATGAACTATTACTTCACATTATTTACTATTAGAGGAGGTGGTGCAAGTTTGATAATACTTGCAGGACTAAATTAAAAATGAAGTAAAAAGAGGAAGGTATTATACTGTAATATTTCGAGCCCCAAAATGTGTAATTATTGAAACTATATTTTCCTATAAATAGAAGCTCATTCTTTCTTCATTTCTCACCAATTCACAAAAGCTTTAGAACAATTATTATAGAGAGAAATTATAGAGAGAAAGAAGAAGAGAAGTCTGCTACCTCACTATTCCAGTATCCAGTTTTTCTAAGGTAAGGGGTATTATTCTTTCGTATTCATGAGGAGAGTTATTTTCTTTCAATACTCGTAAGGGTTGTTATTTCATTCTTTATTATTATGTTGGAATAACCTGTCTATGCGAAGTACCGCATACATGGTGAAATTCTTCTGTTATTCTATTCTTTATTATTTTGTTGGAATAACATGTCTGTGCGGTCTATCGCATGCTTGGTGAATTTTGTTGTTATTCAATTCGTTATTATTCTGTTAGAACATCATGTCTGTGCAGATTACGCATGACCTGTGTCAACATTGGAATTTTTGGGTGCCCCTTTCCGTTGCTTGTTCTTTGGTGTTCTCATTTTAGGTGAGATTTGTTTGAAAAAATAAGTGAAAAAGGTCCGACGTGTATAATGTCGACGATGGACTGTTAAGAGTCACCAGTTGATTTTTAAATGGTTATACCAACACAACCGAGAAAATGTTTGCACATTGACCCAGTGATGTGATACTGCTAAACGGGTCGGTGAAACCGAGATTCATTAGGGTCCGGGGACTTGGTTATGCGGGGGGAAGGTGTTAGGCACCCCCCGACATCTGTGTTACCACGATGACCGCCTCTTTTCAAGAAACTATTATCTTAATGTGTGTGTGTGTGTGTGGGTCAATGTGTTGTTTATTTGGAAGTAGTGCGAGGCCTCGTTCGAACTTATATACACAGGGTTTGAATTTATGTAAAAATTTAATTTTTAGCAAGATATAGCAATGATGTTTTATAAAAAGGTTTTTCAAACCCTGATGCTCAATAGTAATTGAGACCTTTTACACTCCCATTTTTATTAAGTGTTCGGCTTGATTGATTTTATTTGACAGATGCGAGGCATCCGTACGAAAATAATGTACAAAATAATGCCGACTTTCTCGTGGGTATGGAAACCATCTGAGGAAATTCAGACACCACAGAATAATTTACAAGCTGCTTATAGCTGAAAATGTCCATCACGGGAACCGAATCTATATCTAATAGGCTGAATCTGTGATCACATGATTCCTAGGCGCACAAGATACTGGAATTTGTATGAAAGCAGTAAGTAGGTATATATATAAAAGCTGTAAATATATATATACAGACATGATCACCAACCACGAAGCACCTCCATGGGGGATCAGAAATGTAAATAAAGCTGTAAAAGCTATCAACCGCCACAAAGGAAACTCCAGGCGGGACGAAACGTAAATAAAGCTGTAAATACGATCAACCGCCACGAAGGAAACTCCAGGCGGGACAAAATGTAAATAAAGTTGTACAAAGCGATATACTGCCACTAAGTAAACTCCAGGCAGGACGAAACATAAAGAAAGCTGTAAAAACGATCAACCACCACGAAGTAAACTCCAGGTGGGATGAACTATATATATATATATATATATATATATATATATATATATATATATATATATATATATATATATATATACAACCAGGATCAGGTCCGGACTCCCGGACCTGATCAAATCCGGACCCCAAATTTTTTTTTTTTTTTTTTTTTTGGTAGAACAACTAAAAAAAAAAAAAAAAAATTTATGGAACTGAAATTTTTCCAAAATAAAGTGTTTTGGGTGTGTTTTTAACACCTACCCCAACCAATGTATGTACAGTCTGCCCAGACTGTACAGCCATATTTCGTTATAGGCATCCAAATCACGCCCAAAACACTGTATTATGAAAAAATTTCAATTCCATAAATTTTTTTTTTTTTTTTTTTGTTTAAAAAAAAAAAAAAGCAAAAAAAAAAAAAAAAAAAAGTCCGTATTTTAGTAGAGTCCGGGATCCCGGACTGGATCCGGACTCTATATATATATATATATATATATATATATATATATATATATATATATATATATATATATATATATAAATTTGATCAGGTCCGGACCTCCCGGACGGGAGAAAATCCGGACCCGAAATTTTTTTTTTTTTTTTTGTAGAACAACTAAAAAAAATAAAAATTTATGGAATTGAAATTTTTCAATAATACAGTGTTTTGGGTGTGTTTTTAATACCTACACCAACCAATGTATGTACAGTCTGCCCAGACTGTACAGACATGTTTTGTTATAGGCATCCAAATTACGCCCAAAACACTGTATAATGTAAAAATTCCAATTCCATAAATTTTTTTTTTTTTAGTTGTTTAAAAAAAAAGCAAAAAAAAAAAAAAAAAGGTCTGGATTTTAACAAAATCCGGGAGTCCGGACCTGATCCGGACTATATATATATATATATATATATATATATATATATATATATATATATATATATATATATAAAAGCAGAGTAAACGCTTCAGACCAAAGTCTAGGCTCATCGAACAAAGTTCGACACATAGTTAATATATATAAATGTATATTTATATATATATATATATATATATATATATATATATATATATATTAAATTAAATAAATGCTCTAGACCGAAGTCTAGGCTCATCGAACAAAGTCTAACACACAGTTAGTATATATAAATTGTTATATATATATATATTAAAGCAGTAAATGCACCAGACCGAAGTCTAGGCTCAATCGAGGCATAAATCGATAATGTTAGTCAATATATATATAAATAATATATATATATATATATATATATATATATATATATATATATATATATATATAACATATATATAGACTGAAATGAAACCACGGACCGAAGTCCGGGCAAAAGCAAGGACTCAACGTGTAGAAGGGTGTATGCAAAGATGAAGAGAAAGACTCTAAAGTGTGTGAGAAGGCTTACAGCTAACTGCTAAAGAAGACTTCTATATCTTTAGAGTGGGTAAACATTGACTTTTGTAGGTACAAAAGGGCTATATATGAGCTCGCATGTATTTAGAAGGGGAAAATACACTGCATGGGGTGAGTGCAGAGCAAATTGGGCAGGGCTTCCTTTCCTTTTTCTCTTGCAAAATGGGCTGCCCAAGCCCTCTATTTATAGGAAATTTAGCTGCATGTGTACCTGCGGCTGAGCCGCAGGTGTACCAGAGGCAACCCAGGTGGGCTCGGGTTTGTCAGGTCTGGTTTTCTCGAAGTACGTGCACTCAGGAACTGTAATGTCCGAACTTTTAGAACTGCAATCCGGGCATCCGTTTGAGGTATTCAGGACCTATTTCGGACCGTCGTTGTCGAGAGTTATACGATGGCATGGTATTAGAGTTTGTACGAAGTCATTGAAGATGGGACAATGCCCTCCGGTCTTCAAGCTTCAACTTTCATCCGTTACCCCGCACAATAGTCACTCGGGATTAGTTAGCCTTGTGGGACATCGTTACGTAGAGACATGATGTGGCATCGTGTTGACGAGATGATGATGTTGCCCCTCACCGGTGTTATTACCGGATTGGGCTGATAAAGCAGACGTTGCTCAGACTTCGTTGAGATTGTACTGCTGTAATTGTTGAAGGTCCTCATTGTCACCATTGAGGTGTGAAGTTATTGCCGGGTTGGTGCGCCGGTATTGAAGCTGGTTGCATTTGAAACAAGCATTTCTGGGGTTATCGCCGAAATTGAATTCCTTGGGGCTATCACCAAGGTTGGTGGCTATTCCCATGGTTGGGACTGAGACTGGATACCTCGGGGTTATCTCTGAGATTAATCGGTCTTCTCTGGTGTGTGTTCCAATATTGTATATGCATGCCTCGGGGTTATCTCCGACGTTGGATTTGTTACTCCCAGAGTGTGATCTGGGGCTGATGATGAACTTCCGGTAGTATCTGGTATGGATTTGGATTGCCTTTCAGGGTTCTCTCTTAAAAGGAAAATTTGTCCTCCTGCAATGTTAGTGATAGTGGTACAGAAAATATCGAATGTCTACAGATCCCCCTCTTTATCATACTCATGCATGGCGATGCATGGGTAGGATAAAGAATCCTAGACACTTGAAATGCAACAAGACGAACATGGTACTGTGGATAGCAATATGATGCAAATGTATGATGCGTGTGTACGGGGTTGTAGCCCAACACGCTGGGGATGATTGTTGGCTCCTTGTTGCTTCAACTGGGGATTGGCAATGATGACCGGATTTGATGTGTGATCTGAATCTGTTAGGATGTTGATGTTGGAGTTATCACCAAATTCCTGTATCTTTGATTATGACTTAATCCTGAAGATGTACCTCTTATGTGTAAGAGATCTATGGGGATAAAGCTTGGTTTGTTTTGAGGATGTGTATAACATATTCCATCATCTATCCTCTTTGATAATATTGACCTTTCCTGGTTGGTATCGCCAGGACATGTCAGGATTCTGTTGGATTTATTGCCAACAATAAATGCTGTCAAGGATGCCTGACCTTTGTTGCCGTGTACTTCACCGATATGTGAATCAACGGTTGAAAAATCCTGTGGGATATACTATCAAGGTTACTTGACCTTCGCTGACGTGTGAATCAGCGGTTGAGGCTCTGTGAGTAGATTGTCAAGGTTGCTTGACTTTCGTTGTGGTGTAGATCAACGGAGCATTGCTTTGTGACCCCTGCCGGGGATATGCTGGGGAATACGAGCAGTTGGGTATGAAAACCTCGAATAGCTTTAGAGCTCTGATAGGTTTAAACGCTATCGGCTGAAATGACGTCAAGGTTGCTTGAACTTCGTTGATATGTGTGTCAACGGCTGAGCATGCATGGTTACTCCCTCCGGAGATATACGTGGTAACCCTCGTTGGGGATCTACTGGGGACTCATGAGTACGTATGCAACTATCGAACGGTTCTCAATGCTTCGATCGGTTTACTTGCCATCGGCTGAAATAACGTCAAGGCTGCTTGACCTTCGTTGATAGACATGTTAACGGATGAACGGGTTGTAACCCCACCGGGGATTTACGTTGTAACCCTCATTGGGGACATACGTTGTAACCCCCATCGGGGACTTACGTTGTAACCCCCATCGGGGACTTACGTTGTAACCCCCATCGGGGACTCATTTAGGGTAACGACCAGGAGTTGGCGGCATCGGACCTGTACGAGGTATTGTCGGATGTGATTTGTGACAAATGAGATCATTGGCAAGGTATACCTCATTTTCGGGTGACTACCAATGAGTGATGTACAGATTCAAAGTTTCATCTAAGAAGACCAGGATTGTTTGCTGTTTTTCTCAATCGCGTGGCATTTTTATTTCCTATTTGACTTTTCTAATCCGCAAGAACTCCTTTGCAACTCGAACTGGACCGAGCCGGAGGAGTGGATGCTCTATTTAGGAGAGGATGCTATTAGGAGCACCACAGGGGAAATTCTTATGCCGATCTTACCTCCTGTCAAGCGTCATTGGCCACTATCGCAGTCACCCGTCACTGATATCCCATTGTTTGGGGTTGAGGGTTTTGCATTATTAGAGGGTCCATGTACTCAGGAGACGTTCCAACGATGGTGGTCCCCTCACACTATTGAAGCCCAGTCCTCCTCCACACAGTTTATGGGGGATATGGTTCCAGGATCCTTGATGATGAAGGATTGGATAGCTTGTGTCCGAGATCCGACTCATATGACCTAGATTGATAGCTTGACCCGACAGTTGGACCAGACACATATTTATCCAGTATTTGGGCAGAGATCCAGCAGAGGCGGAGACATTTGTTCCTTCCAGCTCAGGCGCTGGCCCCTCAGACGACCTATTCGGTTTTGTCGGTGCAGATCCTCCTCTTTATAGGCCTAACATCCCTGTTGATAGAGATCCAGTGACTCAGGAGGAGTTACATCAGGTTGACAGGATTAATGATGTGGACATCGACACCTTGGTCTTCTTCTGATATGTATTCTCATTATATCTTTTGATAGGCCTCTGTTAGATATTGGGTGGCTGTTCCCCATTCTCGCTATATCTTTTGATAGGCCTTTCTTAGTAGTAGGGCGGTTATGCCCTATTTCCCTATATTTGTAGCTGTACAGAGCTGATGTATTAGATGATGATATACTTAGGAATGTATGCACCATTTTTTCCATTCCCTATATCATATTGTCATCCATTATCTGTTATGCATGTATCATGTTATGCATATATATGTATGTCCAGAGATATTCAGCATTGACCCCTGGATGGTCTTATGACACGGCCCGCACAGATGTCTTCTTCGACAGTTAGCCGTATAGATCATACCCCACCATCATTGGTGGCATTGGGTATGCGATCATGGTAAGATAGCATGTCACCACTAGATAGGGTGACCGTAGATCAGTTGCTGCAGCATACCACGACTTTATTGCCTTTTTAGGTTCTCGCAGGGTTTATGGACGGGATGCTAGAGCATTGGCTATCGGATAGGCAGGTGTTCCGATTCGGCAACCATGAGTTGACTCCTACTCTGGAGGAGTATACACGGTTGAAGATGCTGCCTTTAGACAGACCTTGCGTGCATCTGGCTTTGGGAGACATGAGTAGACGATTCATGACTCTCACAGGATTACGGCGCAGAGTAGTACAGGACGAGCTGACATCTAGCCACATGATATCCCAACATTTTTTGTACGACAAATTTGGCTCGGAGGATAGCTATTCACGACATTCTGGGGATTTCACCACACGGGAGGACCACTGGCGTTTGGCCCAAGTTGATGTACTATTGTTATACGTACTGTCGTATGTTTATATGCCATGATATATGGACGAGATAGACATTGGTGTTATCATAGCTGTGAGAGCTCTTAGAGAGGGTCGTACCATTATACCTATGATTGTAGCAGAGACCCTACGGTCAGCATCCTACTGTTGTACTTACCCAACAGGAGTTTTTACGGGTAGTTCGGTCATGCTGTACGTGTGGTTTATGTCACACTTGAGACCGGTTGGTACCCTTAGACGACATGGGTATTGCTTCTCCCATTATGTGGCCATGTTATACTCCTTTTAGCCGTCGGAGTGTACAGATGCTCTTTCTTGGTCAGCATTTTTGGCAGATATCAGAGATCCATTCAGCATATTGTCGTGCTCGGGGCTTTGCTCACCATACAGCTTCATTACTCACGCTCCGGGCATGGACTTCCTCCCTCTTGCTGGCTTGAGGGGCATGACTACTTATCACCCACTGGCCGTGATGTCGCAGTTCGATCAGTTCCAGGATTTCCATCCTTTTGAGGGGGCGATAGGTCAGTGTTCAGCTTCTCGATATCTCTCAGCAGAGGACCGATCCCGTGTGTATGCTTGTTGGGATCAGCGTGAGATAGCTTCTTTTTCTGTCAGTCATCCAGGTTGTTCTGCAGAGTATTCCGCATGGATGGAGACAGAGATTTTATCGGCTGTAGCAGTATCTGCAGTACCGGATAGCGAGTCAGACAATGTAGAGCCCATGGAGGACATTGATACTGACATCGAGGAGGAGCCCACTGCTGGGTTTCCAGCATTTCTTCCGGATTCTCCTAGTACTAGTACTTTTGTGATTCAGCACTCGGCACAGTACTTAGAGCAGAGTCTTCATCAGATAACCTTTGAGAGATATCATGATCAATCTATGATGTTGACTGCCCTTGAGGGGAGAGACGCAGCTCTGTTAGAGAGAGACGAGGCATTAGATCGTAGAGATGTCGCTGCTGTTGAGCGGGATGAGGATAGATCAGCCAGAGATGCAGTGATAGTTGAGTGGGATAGTGCTATATCTGCCCGGGATGTAGCCGTCACAGATAGTACTGCAGTGAGGTCCCTTACCACTGACATGATCTCAGAGATGAGCGCATATATTGATGATCATATGGTCACTATGCAGATGGCTACAGATCTTTTGGGTCGTGTGGATATTCTCGTACAAGAGACTACAACTTCAACTCCTTCTTCCGAGAGGGACGCCATGTTGGGCTTGTTAGCTCGCATATATCCTGACTTGTAGATGAGATTGTATTTTTCTGCAGAGACTAGCTTAGCCATTTTGTCATGTACAGTTTACATTGTATACATCAAACAGCATTATATATATGACAGGGAAATATATTTTTGGATCACTTCCCTTTTAGATATTCCTTGCTATTTGCTTTATATTTTGCCTGCTGCTTCTGGGCTTGTGGTCTTGATGTATTCTGAATTCCTCCTGGGTGGATGGACATTGAGTTATCTCTGGATAGTTCAGAATGGATTGTCGATCTCTGTGTATCCCTACCATCTTTGGTGTCTTGGGACTGGTTTTTCGATGGAAATGTGGAGAGGAGTATGGCTTTCCTCTCTGAGATTGACCGCACCACAGATGGTCGCCAGTACTTCTATTTAGGAGAAGCCTAGTTAATTCCATCTCTTATGGATTGGTGTTGCTCTTCAAGGTATGACCGCAACTTAGATGGTCGCTGAATCTCCTATTTAGGAGGAGTTCAGGTATTTCCATCCCTTTGGTCTGAAGCCGAATGAAATGTAGTGGAGTGAAAGATAATCCCAGTACTAGTTGACAATGGTTTGTGTTTTGGTAGGGGCAAGACCGAACCATGTATGGCTGCCTATGTACTCCTATTGAAGAGGAGATCAGGTCTGTGTAGTTCGAACCTGGTGTAAGAGGTTCAATGTTGTGTATGGCTGAAATGGTGTAGGAATATTTTTGGTTGTTTTTGTTTTTGTAAAGGTAGAAATGTTTTTGTTGTTTTTGTTTTATTGTGATTGGGCTATGTGACATTGTTGCCTACGTACTCCTATTGAAGAGGAGATCAGGTCGACGTAGTTCGCCCCTCAGGGCGAGATGAAAAGCGTAATCCCATGTGCAGGTCAGAGTGCGGGGAGGAGAAAGTTTAATCTTAGGATGAGGATAAACTGCAGGTTTAAGAAGTTTGATCCCAGGTATGGGTAGCCAAACTGCAAGTGCGAGAAGTTCAATCCGCGGTGGGATGACCTAAGTTGTAGGAACACAGAGGAGAAATCCAGGCTCGTGGCTTAAAATGTATGTTTCCCTAAGGAGCAAAGTATAGGAAAGTTGTAGGTGGTAAAGGGTTAAAGAACCGGAATGACTGGTGACGTAATGATTATGCACCAGGGTGTTTGCGAATTACTTCAGACATAGTACCGTTTCACGGCATCTGAGTTGATGAGTTGTGGAAATTCATCGTCGTCCATTTCTTGCAATCTAAGAGCGCTTCCTGTCAATACTTCTTTGATAACAAACAGGCCTTCCCAGTTAGGAACGAATTTTCCCTTAGACTGATCTTAGTTGTCAAGGATTTTCTTCAAAACCAAGTCATGTTGTTTAAACTGTCATAGACGAACTTTTTTATTGTAGGATCTGGCGATTCTTTGTTGATATAACTGACCATGGAAGATAGTCGCGGTTCGCCTTTTGTCTATCACAGACAATTGGTGATACCTATCTTGTACCCATTGGTCTTCATCCAGCTGAGCGTCTATCAACACTCTGAGGGATTCAATTTCAACTTCTATGTGGAGTACTGCTTCCATCCCAGAGGTTAATGCATAGGGGGTTGCTCCAGTGGAAGTGCGCATTGAGGTTCTGTAGGCTAACAGAGTCAGAGGCAATAGGTCAGGCCAATCTTTGTGGTTGACGGACATCTTTTGCATAATCTTCTTGATGTTTTTGTTAGCAGCTTCAACAGCACCGTTCATCTTTGGACGATAGATGACAGAGTTGAGATGTTTGATGTGGAATTTACTACATAATTCCTCCATCATTTTGTTGTTGAGGTTCTTGGCATTGTCTGACACAATCACCTCTAGTTGTCCATATCGACGAACGACATTATTTCTGATGAAAGCAATGATGACTTCTTTAGTAACCCTGGGGAAGGAGGCTGCTTCTACCCACTTGGTGAAGTAGTCGATCATGGTGAAGATAAATCGATGACCATTACTAGCTTTAGGCTCAATGGGCCCGATAACATCTATTCCCCACATTGAGAAGGGCCAAGGTGAACTCATATTATGGAGTTCCCGTGGAGGGGCGTGTATAGCATTCCCATGAATCTGGCACTGATAGCATCTCCTGACGTGGTCATTGCAATCAGCTTTGAGAGATTGCCAGTAATGTCCCGTCCTGAGGACTTTCTTGACAAGGAGGGGGCCACTCATGTGGGGGCCACAGATTCCACCATGGATTTCATCCATAAGCCTTTGGACTTGATATTTGTTTAGACATCTGAGGAGACCTAGTCCTGCATATCTTTTGTAGAGTGCATCTCCACTCAGGTAGAACTTCATAGCAAGTCGATGGATCTGCCTTTTATCAGTCGGGCTCGCCTCAGCGGGTGTAGATCTATCTCACAGATATTCCTTGATATGCTGATACTAAGGAGGTTGGATGGGAGGTAGCTCATCTAATACTTCTCCAATGTAATTCCCATAGGCTGGGGCCTTGTGCAGGGAGATCCCGACACTCGACAAGTGTTCCTTGTCTGATTTGCGAATCAGGGAGGCCAAAGTTTCTAATGCGTCTGCAAAGTCATTCCTATTACGAGGAATATGTAGAAAGGAGATTTCTTCGAACTCCAAAACCATCTGTAAAACCTGCCGATGGTAAGGCAGCAAATGTAGTTCCTTGGTTTGATAGATTCCGGTGGATTGTCTGATTACAAACTCTGAATCTCCAAAGACAGTTAACCGCCTGATGCCCATTGAACGGGTAAGTTTTAGCCCCATGAGACAGCCTTTATACTTAGCCATATTGTTGGTGCTGACAAACTGTAATTTGACGGTAATGGGATACTGCTCCCCCGTATCAGACACTAGAACTGCTCCAGCTCCAGAACCTTCCATATTAACAGCTCCATCAAAATACATATTCCATGATTGGCGCGTATCATACTGATGGTGTTGCTGCACTGTCATTACTCCTTCATCAAGGAAATATGTTTACAAGGGTTTTAAATCCCCTGAAGGTGTGGCAGCCAGTTGATCTGCGATTCCTTGACCTTTGATGGACTTTTGAGTCACATATACGATGTCAAATTATTGTAGGATCAACTGCCATCTGGACAGTCGGTAATTTAACATAGGTTTGTTGAAGATGTACTTGAGAGGATCCACTCAGGATATGAGATGGGTTGTGTGACCATGGAGGTATTGTTGTAACCTCATGGAAGCCCATGCTAAAGCACAACACATCTTTTCGATCAGAGTGTACTTGTGTTCACTGCTACTGAACCTTTTGCTGAGGTAATAGATAGCTCGTTCTTGGCCTCTATCGTCCTTCTGTCCCAGCATGCAGCCCATGGAATTGTCACTTATGGACAGGTACATAAACAGGGGAACATCATCCCTGGATGGCACCAAAATAGGAGCTTTGACTAGCTGTTTCTTGATTGTAAGGAAGGCCTTCTGACACTCGTCATTCCATTTCATGGAGGAGTTCTTCCTTAATAGCTTGAAGATTGGCTCACAGGTTGTTGTGAGTTGAGAAATAAACTTGCTAATGAAGTTGATTCTTCCCAAAAATCCCCGTATTTCCTTTTCTGTATGAGGAATGGGCATTTTAGTGATGGCTTGGATTTTGACAGGATCCAGCTCAATCCATTTGTGGTTGACTAGAAATCCTAGCAACCTGCCTGATTTAACGCCAAAGGCGCACTTGGATGGATTCAACTTCAAGTTGTACTTACGCAACCTGTTGAATAACTTTTTGAGATGGTCTATATGGTCATCCTCCTTCCGAGACTTGACAATGATGTCATCCACGTAGATCTCGATCTCTTTGTGCATTAAGTCGTGGAAAAGAGACATCATAGATTGTTGATAGGTAGCTCCAGCATTGATGAGGCCGAACGACAACCGTCTATAGCAAAAAGTTCCCCAAGGAGTGATGAAAGCAGTTTCCTCACAATCTTCCTCGGCAACCATAATCTGATGATACCCCGCAAAGCAATTAGCAAAGGAGTACATGTCATATTGCACAGTATTGTCAATGAGAATGTGGATAAATGGCAAGGGAAAACTATCTTTTAAGCAAGCTTTGTTCAAGTCCTGGTAATCCACGCAAACTCGTACCTTCCCTCCAGGTTTAGGCACGGGCACAATGTTGGATATCCACTCAGGATATGTAGACACCATTATGATGCCAGCTTGAAATTGTTTCACAATTTCTTCTTTTACCTTTAAACTCCATTCAGGTTTTAATCGCCTGAGATTTTGCTTCACTGGCATAAATCCCTCTTTAATGGGAAGGCGATGAAGAACAATGTCAGTGGACAAACCCACCATGTCTTCATGAGACCATGCAAACACATCCTGGAATTGGGTTAATAGCATAACCATGTCATTTTGTTGGTTTGGAGTAAGGTCTGAACCAATCTGAATTAACTTAGGGCTTTCTAAGGTTCCGAGATTGAAAGAAGTGGTTTGATCAAGGTTGGGTTTGGGTTTGTCTTTGACCTATTTTTGAATTTCTGGTGGCACCTCAATGTCATCTTGTATGTCCACCGAGGCTGAATTCATCTCTACATCAAAGGTACAATCCTTGTGGAGAAGAGGCATCGTATCAGCAAGTACAGGCACATCTAAATTCAGAGTCCTGAAACAAAATATGCTTTCATTTAGTATATATGAAATGTGTTGATCATACACAGTGTTAGCATGTATTGGCAAAATAAACTGCTAATATTGTACAAAAAGGTAAGCGTTTATTATATCTACAGGGCAGAAAGAGTTTCTGCCCACTTTACCCTTGACGACCAATGCAAGGAATGTTGTTCCAATTGGCAAGAGAAAAGTCTGGGTGGATCCCAGTGATGGAGGGATTGTCATCATCCTCCCTATCCCAAATGATGGCCATTACATCTGGGCAGTCATCGTCTGGGGTGTATTTGTTGGTATGCTCGTCATGAACGATGATGCGTATATCGGACATCATCCGTAACACGTCTTGCTTAATTTTTCGTTCCTCTTCTTCCACTGCAGGATTTGGAACAAAGATTTCTTTTTCTTTCACCAGTACATGCTTGGGACATAACATAGCCATTACATTGGCTGACACCTTTATGGGAGGTTGTGCGGACTCATAGTTTGAAGGTTAAGATAAACGCCACATGGTTGAAGCTGAAGGAATCTGCTGATGTTTATGAGGATTCCTGTGACTAGAACTGGTAGAATAACCTAGCCCAGCAGTTCCAGCTTACCTGGTTAAGCGAATTGTGTACTTGATACCCTGGAAATCTTTACCCAACCCTTGTCTCGGCTTATGACCCAATGACATCATTTCTTGAGTGGCCAACATTACCTCGGCAAAAATCTTGGGTTCGGGCAATGGTGCTCAAATAGCATGGTATTAGGTATTGCTTATTTCCAAAGCATAAAAATTGACCAGTTCCACATCTGCATTGGCATTGATGAATGACATGTCTCCGTGCTGAGGAATCTCCGGTTCAGCGTTGACTGTGACCAGGCTATTGTTGATAATGTATTTCAACTGTTGGTGAAGAGTGGAGGGGACTGCAACAGCCATATGAATCCATGGTCGTCCCAAGAGCAGGTTGTATCCCGAATCTATCTTGAGCACATGGAAAGATACGCAGAATGTGTGAGGACCAATTTCAATTGGAAGCTCAATTATTCCAACCGAATTTCGTCGGGCTCCATCAAAACTTTGATGATGATATGGCTACTCCGAATTCAGTTGAGATTGATGTTCATCTTCACCAAGGTAATATATGGGCAGATATTCAGAGATAAACCTCCATCTATTAAGACTCCAGTGACCATATATCAAGAAGACAAGACCGCAATGTGCAACTGCTTGCAATGACTGGTCCCTTCGGATGGTATGTCATCATCAGTGAAGGATATCACATTGTTGTTGAAAATGTGATCGACCAAATGTTGAAACTTTTCCGTATCCACTGATGTCGGGAGATAGGCTTCTTCTAAAACCTTTAACAAGACCTTCCGGTGATTTTCAGAAGTTAGGACCAAATCCAAAATTGATATTTGTTGTGGAGCTTCTTTCAAGCTTACAACCATCGTAGCTTCATTATGACCCACAGCGCGGAGGAATTTTTCAATCTTCTCCATGGGTATTTTTCCTTTTGATTTGGTGGTAGGCTTTATCACCCGTTGGGGAATATACAGTGGATTTTCCTTCGACACTGTAGCAGTTGTATGTGAGGTGGATCCTTCACCTTCTCCATAATTCCATAGAATTGTGAGCAAGCTAACAATAGGATATTGTTCTATGCATGACAAGTTGATTGGCTCGGGAGCGACCACTTTCAAAGGATTGTTGCCTCCCTTGAGTTGAATTGTTGGCGTTATGAGAAATGTATTAATCCCATCAATTTCAGTGGATATAACTGCTACCACACTTTTTTACTTAGTAGGGCCTGCATCCTCACTTGCATGTAACACAGTATCGTCGTCTGCTAGGCACATGACACCACTGTCGATTAGATTTTAAATAAGGTGGCGGAGTGCCCAGCATTCTTTTGTGATGTGACCATGAGACTGGGAGTGATATTGACACACTCCATCAGAATTGTACCATCCTGAACGAGGGTTGATTGGAGGTAGAAGGGAACTGATCCTTCCTTCATTGATTAACATATGAAGGATTTCCTCCATAGGTTGGCCCAGATAGGTGAATTCCCTTTTATTGGTGAAATCCTGACGGGCTTTGGCATTTGCTCTCTTTGTCACTTTGTCTTCCAGCATTTCATTTTCTGAAAGTGACGAGGGAATATTCATGACAATATGTAGGAGACTGGCATGCTCCTGGATGATTAACTGACGAGTCACTTGATGCTGATAAGTCACTAGTTCATCCAATTATTCAATTTGCTTGCAGAGAGCTTTCATCTTTCGTTCCATTGTGAACTGGAACTTGGCATAATCCCATTTTTCATCACCATCTTTGATGGTCTGGGAGGATTCACAGTTGAAATTGGAATTCTGTTCGCTACTCAATTTTATAATGTTGACCTCTTCTTCTTTGTGTTGAGGAAGAGGGTTTTATCTTGAATGTGAGGCTGATCTGGTTTGGTCACCACGATCTCTCCGTTGTCTATCAGGTCCTGGATCTTGTGTTTCAAAGCCCAACAATCCTGAGTATCATGTCTGGGTGCCCCGGCATGATAAGCACATTTCCTAGCAGCATTAAAACCCCGTCCATTAGGGCTGGCTGGTGCAAGAAGATGTGTAATTTTTTTTTTTGTTGTCAGAAGATTTAAGATGTTCTCGAGGGTATCCCCTAAGGGTGTAAACACTCGAGGGCATTTGACTTCTCCACCTTTTGGTATTGGAGGGTTTGTAGACTGTGCTGGAAAGGGAGTGTAGTTTTTCCTTTGAATAGGCATGTTTTGATTGCTTTTTTGCCCCTGTAGTATCAGGAAAACATCTTTTTCTTTCTTTTTATGGACCCTCTGGGGGTTGTTCCCATAATTTCCAGATTTTATGTGATCAGCAACAACTTTGAGTGCAGTTAGGTCTTGAATCTTTTCTAACTTCAATCCCATCTCAGCCATCTCCCCATGTTTGACCATCTCAGAAAATGGTTTGCCGATGCCGGCTAAAACTCTCTCATAGAAGGGAGCTTCTTGTATGTCTATGAAAGTCATGACCATTTCTGATTCTGTCATGGAAGGACTAACTTGAGTAGCCAGGTGTCTCCACCTCTGAGCATACTCTCTGAAAGACTCGTTAGACTGTTTCTTGATCTTGGTAATTTGATACGGATCAGGAGCCATCTGAGTTTGAAAGCTGTATTGAGTGAGGAAAGCATGTGCTAGCTGTTCTCAGCTATGGATTTTGGAGTTGTCTAATCTTGTGTACCACGAATGGGCTTCTCCAGTTAGACTCTTTTGGAATAATTGTATTCTGAGCTGTTCTTCCTCTGCATAAGATCCAAGTTCTCCAATAAACACTTTTAAATGTGTGTAAGGATCTCCTAACCAGTCATATTTTTCAAAGTCATGAGTTTTAAATTTTTCTGGATAATGGACCCCAGGAAAAATACAAAGATCAGCATATGAAACACTCCCGTGTGTTCCAATTCCTTTAATAGCATGAAGGGTCTCCTCCAGTTGGAGGACTTTCTTTTTGATGTCACTAGTGTCTGGATCTCCAGTGGTATGGGCATCATCAAGAGTTTTGTTGGTCGTATCCAACTGTGGAGGATTCAGCATGTACGGGTATTTTCTGACCCTATGTAGACTGGTGTAATTCTTTGAGTAGAACAACCAAATTTGTAATTTGTTTACTTAATCCGTCAAATTCTTTACGAGAAACTGGATTAAGTTCAGTCTGGTCGGATGACGACATAATTGACTGCAGGCTTGTTGCCTTTTTGGACTTTGAACGGGTAGTAGGTCCGATTGATTCCCTGCGAAAGACTTGCATAGTTTGGTCTTTAGGGAATGTATACAATAACATGCTATGTGATGTGTCCATTTTAGGAATTTTTATCCTGCACAATGGGTGTCAGCTGTTTATAGCATGTTAATATGTATGTGCACACATTTCTTCATATTTCCAATTACATGGAGATAGATATAGAATGTAATTACAAGTAATTGTGTTTACAAGTAATTGAAATGAGAGCATGAAGAGACTTTCCTCCGCTTTGGGTTTATCAGAGGCTAACCTATCTTAGGTTACTCTCGCGGCTTTTTGGCATGAAGGTTCCCAAATCATCGCAATCTAATAGACGGGAAGTTAATTCGATCTTTCAACTGGAGCGAATTTGGGTGGTGCCTTTCCTGGGCCTCAGAGAATTAGTCTTCTCACGAGTCCAGTAATCAAACACCGACGGGATAGCCTCCTGGTGGAGGGACCACACAACATACATTCACATACATTGCGTCTCAACGTATGAAAAATGATGACATGTGCGAAGCACTAATATCACAAGCAGATATGGTGCGAAGCACTAATATCGCAAGCAGTTATGGTGCGAAGCACTAATATCACAAGCAGTTATGGTGCGAAGCACTAAGTGCAATAAGGAAATGCATTCGTACACATTCATCAATTGTAAACGCAACATCCACACACAAGCAGATAACAGTTTTGAAAAGATTGAAATAGCGACTTAAGTCCTCTTACTGGAGTCCCCAGCAGAGTCTCCACTTGTCGACGTCGGGATTTTTGAGTGTCCCTTTCCGTTACTTGTTCTTTGGTGTTCTCATTTTAGGTGAGATTTATTTGAAAAAACAAGGGAAAAAGGTCCGACATGTATAATGTCGACGATGGACTGTTAAGAGTCGCCAGTTGGTTTTTTAAATGGTTGTACCAATACAACTAGGAAAAGGTTTGCACATTGACCCATTGATGTGATACTGCTAAACGGGTTGGTGAAACCGAGATTCATTAGGGTCCGGGGACTTGATTATGCAGGGGGAAGGTGTTAGGCACCCACCGACATCCGTGTTACCACGGTGACCGCCTCTTTTCAAGAAACTATTATCTGAATGTGTGTGTGTGTGGGTCAATGTACTGTTTATTTGGAAGTAGTGTGAGGCCTCGTTCGAACCTATATACACAGGATTTGAATTTATGTAAAAATTCAGTTTTTAGCAAGATATAGCAATGATGTTTTATAAAAAGGTTTTTCAAACCCTGATGCTCAATAGTAATTGATACCTTTTACACTCCCATTTTTATTAAGTGTTCTGCTTGATTGATTTTATTTGACAGATGTGAGGCATCCGTACGAAACTAATGTACAAAATAATGCCGACTTCCTCGTGGATATGGAAACCATCTGAGGAAATTCAGACACCACAGAATAATTACAAGATGTTTACAGCTGAAAATATCCATCACGGGAACCGAATCTAGATTCAATAGGCTGAATCTGTGAGCACATGATTCCTAGGCGCACAAGATATTGGAATTTGTATGAAAGCATTAAGCATGTATATATATAAAAGCTGTAAATATATATATACAGACATGATCATCAACCACGAAGCACCACCAGGGGGGATCAGAAATGTAAATAAAGCTGTAAAAGCTATCAACAGACCGAAGTCTAGGCTCAATCGAGGCATAACTCGATAATGTTAGTCAATATATATGTAAATATATATATATATATATATATATATATATATATATATAATATAATATATATATATATATAGACTGAAATGAAATCACGGACCAAAGTCTGGGCAAAAGCAAGCAACACGACTCTCAACGTGTAGAAGAGTGTATGCAAAGATGAAGAGAAAGACTCTAAAGTGTGTGAGAAGGCTTACAGCTGACTGCTAAAGAAGACTTCTATATCTTTAGAGTGGGTAAAGACTGACTTTTGTAGGTACAAAAGGGCTATATATGAGCTCACAGGTGTTTAGAAGGGGAAAATACACTGCATGGGGTGAGTGCAGAGCAAATTGGACAGGGCTTCCTCGCCTTTTTTCTCTTGCAAAATGGGCTGCCCAAGCCCTCTATTTATAGTAAATTTAGCTGCAGGTGTACCTGCGGCTGAGCATCCGTTTGGGCTCGGGTTTGTCAGGTCAGGTTTTCTCGAAGTACGAGCACTCAGGCACTGTAATGTCCACTCGAACTTTTAGAAGTGCAATCCGGGCATCCGTTTGAGGTATACAGGACCTATTTCTGACCGCCGTTGTCGAGAGTTGTACGATGGCATGGGATTCGAGTTTGCACGAAGTCATTGAAGATGGGACGATGACCTCCGGTCTTCAAGCTTCAACTTTCATCTGTTACCCTGCATAATAGTCATTCGGGATTGGTTAGCCTTGTGGGACATCGTTACATAGAGACATGACGTGGCATCATGTTGACGAGATGGCGATGTTTCCCCTCACCGGTGTTATTGCCGGATTGGGCTGATAAAGCAGACATTGCTCAGACTTCGCTGAAATTGGACTGCTGTAATTGTTGAAGGTCCTCATTGTCACCTTTGAGGTGTGCATGTCTTCCCGATGTTATTATCGGGTTGGTGCAGTGTATCTCGTTGTGAGCGTCGAGATTGAAGTTGGTTGCATTTGAAACAAGCATTTTCGGGGTTATCGCTGAAATTACATTCCTTGGGGCTATCACCAAGGTTGGTGGCTATTCCCATGGTTGGGACTGAGACTGGATACCTCGGGGTTATCTCCGAGATTAATCGGTCTTATCCGGTGTGTGTTCCGGTATTGTATCTACATGCCTCAGAGTTATCTCCGAGGTTGGATTTTTTACTCCCATAGTGTGATCTGGGGCTGAGGATGAACTTCTGGTAATATCTGGTATGGATTTGGATTGTCTTTCAGGGTTCTCTCTTAAAAGACGAATCTGTCCTCCTACAATGTTAGTGACAGTGGTACAAAAAATTTCGGGTGTCTACAACCTGGTTCCATTCTTTATTATTCTGTTGGAACATCCTGTCTGTGTGAATTACGCATAACCTGGTTCCATTCTTTATTATTCTATTGTAATAACCCGTGTGTGCGGATTACGCACGCCTGGTGAATTCTTCTGTTATTCCATTCTTTATTATTCTGTTAGAATAATCTGTCTACATGGATTACTGCGTGGCGGAAAAAATCCATTTGTGATTTCATATATTCTATTATACTCAGCTAATTAAAGTTTTGGCTTCTATACTCCATGAAATTAGTCGAATATCATTGATATTTGCGCTTCATCTAGTATCTTTTCATGGAAATATTCTTCTGAGCATTCTTGAATTTTACTCCATAAAGCATTATCATGTTGACAATTTAGACCTTATTGATTTCTGGATAAATTAAATTATAAATCTTTACAAATTTATCATTGAACTTGTTTTATTGAATTCTTATATCATTGCCTCATGTTTATAATATGTTGAAAGTCATCTGTGGCATGTAGTGCATAGATGGACTTGGTGTGATTATGACCAGGGATTATTCGGTATAATCATGATTGTAATGTTACAAATGATGTGGTAAAAGTCCTCATTGTTCATAGTGCATTGATGGACAGTTGTTGGCATGATCATGACCATTGATGAATACACGAATATCCTTGGCCCGTAGTGCATGGATAATTTGTGGTCGTGATACTAATGAATATCCTTGGTTGTAGTGCAGGGATGATGTAGTTTATTTATTAAGCAGATTCTCAGCGATAAAAATGATGAAAAACCTTTTAAGTCATAGAAGATAGTAGATTTTATTCTCTACTTGACTCTTCTAATGAATTGCTTTTTCCGCTGCAGTTAAACTTGATGTTTATTGTATTTTATCAGTTTAACACTGTTGAAGGCTAATGATAATTTATTATGTATTATCTTAGTCATAATATTTCTTACTGGGCTAGGTGAGCTCACCCTTTCTTTCACTATTCTCTTCAGGAAATGAGAACGTAGCCGGGACTAGTCGGGGAATGGAGTGACGGTCCAGATGATAGCATTAGTAGTCATCACTATTCTGTTAAATAGTGTGACAATAAATGAAATGAGGACTCCATTGAGTGTGGATATTGTTTAGATGACAATATTCTTATTAAAACTCTTAGATTATGTTTTGTCGTATTTTACACGACTGTTGTATAATTAAGTTGTATTTGAATTTTGTACCATGTATTTGGCGACTCAAAATGAGTGATGTATACTTATTTATGGGGTGTCACAGTTGGTATCAAATCTTAGGGATATGATCCCTGGCTGAGATGTGAGACAAGAACTAGGAGGAGAGAGACGGGGAATTCCTTCGATAGTATGACCTACCTAAGTTTATTTGGTATTTATTTTATAGGTCAGAGTATAGGGATAATATGTGACTTGTCAATTAACCCTTGTTTTGTGGTAGTTTTTGAAAATGACATCTGAGAATGTTGAGAATAGCAATGGAGCACAGGAGACCGTTGAGTCTCCACAGATTAATAATCAGGATAATGTGCATCAGGAAGGCGACAATCCTCATGCAAATAACAACACTGACCAAATGATGAACGATGGAATGATTAAAAGCTTTGTTGCAATTCATGCAACATCAGGCGAGAGCGGTTCCTATTCAAAATGCAGGTGGAAAAAATGGCAACCCACGGCTGGTCACTGCTAAGCAGTTCAAGGAACTGGGACCGCCGGAGTTTTTGGGAAAGCCAGAACCACTTAAGGCAGAGACGTGGTTAAAGCAGATCACCAAGATATTTGATGTATTGGGATGCTCCGAGGAGCAAAAGGTTCCCTTTGCCACCTTTATGTTGTGTGAAGAGGCAGATTACTAGTGGGGATCTGTGAAACGTACCCAGCCTGATGCACTTAAGATGTCTTGGGAGAAGTTCCAAGAGCTGTTCAACGACAAGTACTTTCCCAAAAGTATTCGTCATATGAAGGAGGTGGAGTTTATCAAGTTGGAGCAAAACAATATAACCGTGTCGCAATACGAGGCTAAATTTGCGGAGTTATCCCGGTTTGCTTCCCATTTGGTCGATAATGAGGAGCGAATGACGCGAATGTTTCTAAGAGATTTGAAACCCGATATACGTCAATATCTCATTTCTCACCAACTTTGTTTATATTCAGATGTTGTGAATATGGCTCAGTTATTGGAGCGCAATAATGAGTAAGCACAACCAAAAGGTAACGACCAACAACATGATAATAATCATACTGGTGGCAACGACCATCGCAACAATGATAACCATTCTGGGGGAAATTATCATGCCAAGAATGGTAACCACTTCGGTGGTAATCATGGCCAAGATAATAGGAGTGGAACTTTCAAGAAGAAAAGGTTCAACAACGATGGAAAGATAGCAGCACCAACACCCATTTTCAAGGAAGGAGAACGACTGCCAATTGTATGCTTCAAATGCGGAAGGGAGGGACATATCAGTCCAAACTGCATGATGCAGTCTAAAGAATGTTATAATTGTGAAAGAGAAGGTCACCTAGCCCGATTTTGTCGTGCAACAATGACAAGTCCAGCTGGGATGGAGGCACCAAAGGCCGTCCCAGAAAAAGTCAAAGACGGTAGTTCAAGGGAGTGCGTTTGTCGTAACCTCCCGAACGAGGTCATCACGGGTAAGCTTATCATAAACTCTAGCAAAGTCTATACCTTATTTGATACCGGTTCTATCCATTCTTTTATTTCTCCTACTTGCGCTCAACGTTTAAATTTAACTCCGAAGAAATTAGACTTTGACTTATCGGTTGAAACTATGTTGGGAGAAACCTTCATTACATCCACTTTTATAAGTCTTGTTTGATTCAAATCGGTAACCGCGTGTTATATGTCGATCTTATTTCTTTAAAAATACTTGCATTTGACGTGATTCTAGGGATTGATTGGTTAACTACTCATCATGTTAAATTTGATTGTTTTCATAAGGTTGTTAGCTTTCATATTCCTAATCAACCTATTGTGCGAATTCAAGCGACCAAACCATTAAAATCAATTACGGTCATCTCAAGACATTAAGCTATTCGTTTATTGAAAAACGGATGTCAAGCTTTCTTAGCTCATGTCATAGATTAAAACACAAATACGTCAAATTTGAAAGATATTTCTATTGTTACTAAATTTCCTAACGTATTCCCTGAAGAACTTCCCGGTTTACCCCCAGAGCATGAAATTGAATTTTTATCGACCTTGAACCAGGTACAAAACCCATTTTCAAAGCCCCATATCAAATGGCTCCTATTGAACATCAGGAGTTAAAGAACCAATTATAGGAATTGTTAGACATTGGTTTCATTTGTCCTAGTACGTCTCCTTGGGGTGCTCCTTTTCTATTCGTGAAGAAGAAAGATGGAAGTATGCGACTTTGTATTGATTATCGGGAGTTGAATCATGTCACCATCAAAAATAGGTACCCATTACCTCGCATTGATAACCTATTTGACCAGTTGCAAGGCGCTAAATTCTTTTCAAAGATTGATCTTTGTTCCGGATATCATCAGTTGAAGATTAAAACTGATGACATTCCAAAGACTGCTTTCAGAACTCGGTACGGGCATTATGAATTCTTAGTCATATCTTTTTGGTTGACTAATGCTCCTACTGCCTTCATAGATATGATGAATCGAGTATTCAAGGAATATTTAGATCACTTTGTGGTCGTCTTTATTGATGACATCCTCATATATTCTAAAACCTGTGAAGACCATGAGCAACACTTGAGGCTGATACTCCAAAAGCTTCGTGAAAACAAGCTATATGCCACGTTGAAGAAATACGAGTTCTGGCTTGAGGAAGTTGCATTCCTTGGGCACGTGATATCAAATTATGGGATATCTGTTGACCCGGCAAAGATTGAAGCAATTTAAAGCTGGGAGCAACCTAAATCAGTGACCGAAGTACGTAGCTTTCTCGGCTTAGCTGGTTATTATCGAAGATTCGTAGAAGGGTTTTCTCAAACCGCTACTCCATTAACTCAGCTGACTCGAAAAGATACAAAATTCAGTTGGAACGAAGAATGTGAGAAGAGTTTTCAAGAACTCAAGAGGAGACTCATTTCAGCACCTGTTCTGACAATACCATCTAGCTCGGAGGGATTTATCATCTACAATGATTCTTCAGGCAAAGGGTTATGATGTGTTCTCATGCAACATGGAAAAGTCATACCCTATGCCTCACGACAACTCAAAGAATATAAGAGGAATTATCCTACTCATGATCTAGAGTTGTCAGCAGTTGTTTTTGCACTTAAGATTTGGAGGCATTACCTGTATGGGGAGAAGGTGGAGATCTATACGGATCATAAAAGCCTCAAATATTTCTTCACTCAAAAGGAACTCAACATGAGGCAACGATGATGGCTTGAGTTTTTGAAAGATTACGATCATACCATTCAATACCATCCTGGAAAAGCGAACGTAATAGCTGATAAATTGAGTAGAAGATCATATGCGGGTACGAGTGCATTATTATCAACGCAAAGGCCCATTTTATATGACTTACAAAGGATGGAGATAGAGTTAAAGACTCCAGGGACCCATGTGATGATGACGAATATATGAGTAGAACCGACTTTAATCGATAAAGTTAAAGCTGCTTAAGCTACAGACTTGGAGCTGATGCATATGAGGAAGAAAGTGCAAAAAGGTGATATGCCAGAAGTAAGAATCGATGAAGAAGGAATACTTCAAGTCAACTCCAGACTTTGTGTTCCTAACAACCCTGATTTAAAGTATAAAATCATGATGGAGGTGCACAACACACCATTTGCAATCCATCCTAGGAGTACCAAAATGTATCGTGATCTTCGACATACATTTTGGTGGAGCAATATGAAGAGAGAGATAGCGGAGTTTATCTCAAGGTGTTTAACTTCTCAACTAGTCAAGGCGAAGCATCAAGTATGAAATGGTCCATTGCAACCAATTGAAATTCCAGAATGGAAGTGGGAGCACATTACCATGGATTTCGTTACTGGTCTTCCCAAGGTTTCTCAAGGCATAGATGCAATTTGGGTCATTGTTGATAGATTGGCCAAGTCTACTCATTTCTTACCTATACGAGAAACTTATGCACTTGAGCGTCTTGCTCGTATGTACATAAATGAGATTGTAAGACTGCATGGTATATCGGTATCCATAGTTTCTAATCGAGACCCAAGATTCACTTCAAGATTTTGGGTTAGTTTGCAAAAAGCTATGGGCACGGATTTACGATTTAGATCGGCATATCATCCTCATACGGACGGGAAGTCGGGGAAGACTATTCAAACTCTTGAAGATTTATTAAGACTCTGTGTCCTTGACTTCAAAGGAAGTTGGGACAAGTTCTTACCATTGGTGGAGTTTTCCTACAACAATAGTTATCAAGGAAGTATTGGCATGGCTCCATTTGAGGCGTTGTATGGAAGAAAGTGTCGTTCTCTAGTATGTTGGGATGAGGTGGGTGAAGCAACGTTATTAGGATCGGAGTTGGTATGTATGACTACGGAAAAAATTCAAACGATCCGACAACGTATAAAAACCTCACAAGATCGACAAAAGAGTTATGATGATCTTCATCGAAAGGACGTGGAATTCGATATTGGAGATCATGTGTTGTTACGTGTTGCTCCATGGAAGGGAGTTACGAGGTTTGGAGATCATGTGTTTTTCACATATCTATGTTACTTAAATATGTGAAAGACCCGAACCACATTATTGAATTAGAACCAGATGAGATAGAGGAAGATTTAACGTATGAAGAGTTACTTGTTAAAATCTTGGATAAGAAGGATCATATTCTACGCTCTAAAGTTATACCTCAAGCTAAAGTTTTGTGGAGAAACCACGATGTTGAGAAATGACCTGGGAGTTAGAATCTGAAATGAAATCAAGGTATTCTCACCTCTTCGATATACCAGGTATGTACCCTAATTTCGAGGATGAAATTTCATAAGAAGGGGAGGTTGTAAGACCCCAACTTTTATGAATAAAGAATAATTTTCTCGAAATATATTTTTGAATGTTATGGTGTGGATTTGATATAATGTTATAGTTGTAAGTAATATTTACAAATTTTGCAAATTAAGCAAGTGGTTATATGACCACTTGCTTACTTTGCAAAATTTGTAAATATTACCCACAACTATAATATTATATCATATCCACACCATAACATTCAAAAATATATTTCGAAAAAATTATTCTTTATTCATAAAAGTTAGGGTCTTACAATAATCATTTTAACAGGGAATATTCGTACGACGGCATAATCATTGGTGGACCCCACAACGGAAGTATTGTCGTAGTTAGAAAATGACAGAATTATCTTTTTATAAAATAACGGCGAAATTGTTACCATTAAAATTGTTGAACTACCTAGTAGTAAAAGTACAGTAATACGCGTGGTTGCATAGTAGTACACGGTATTGATTATTGATGCTTACGTGAGAAGTCACTCAGTTATACTCAATTATTGCTATAGTAATTGTTGCATCATATCTCTTATATTATTGATTCAATTATTGTCACAATATCATTTGCATAATATTTATTATTATCAAATCAATAATTGAGACGAGAAAGTTATTCATATTATTATTTGCAATATTGACAATGTCTAGAAGTTCTGTCAAGGAGAGGTTTGGTCACCTAATTGCGCGCCAATAAGGAGAAATCTTTATCGGAAAGCCCCCTCTTTCTTGGGAACGACCTGGTTGTTAAATATTATCAAATATAATATTAATGATGAATAAGTTCGTGTTGATTAAAGATGAAATTGATAGTTCTATTGTGTTAGAATTATTAGTGTTAGTGAAAATCGACATTTATTTCGATAATATTTGATGTCTGGAGGTTATATTGACCAATCGGGTAATTAACCAGATAAATGAGTAATTAATTGCTATTATTTCACATACTTATAACTATTTATTCACAGGTGTGTACTATTGATTCACATTCATGTACTATTAAGGGAGGTGGTGCAAGATTGATAATACTTGCATGACTAAATTAAAAATGGAGGTATAGTTGAAGGTACTATACTATAATTATTTTTTTCACATGATTATACTATTGAGTCACATGAATGAACTATTAATTCACATTATTTACTATTTGGGGAGGTGGTGCAAGTTTGATAATACTTGCATGACTAAATTAAAAATAAAGAAAAAGAGGAAGGTATTATACTGTAATATTTCGAGCCCCAAAACGTGCAATTATCGAAACTATATTTTTCTATAAATAGAAGCTCATTCTTCCTTCATCTCTCACCAATTCACAAAAGCTTTAGAGCAAATTTTATAGAGAGAAATTATAGAGAGAAAAAAGAAGAGAAGTTTGCTACCTCACTATTCCAGTATCCAGTTTTTCTAAGGTAAGGGGTATTATTCTTTCGTATTCATAAAGAGAGTTATTTTCTTTCAATACTCGTAAGGGTTGTTATTCCATTCTTTATTATTATGTTGGAATAACCTGTCTATGCGAAGTACCGCATACATGGTGAAATTCTTCTGTTATTCCATTCTTTATTATTCTGTTAGAATATCCTGTCTTTGCAAATTACACATGACCTGGTTCAATTCTTTATTATTCTGTTGGAATAACCTGTCTATGTGAATTTTCATATGCATGATGAATGATCCTTCGTATTCATTCCTTATTAAATTATGGAAATGATCTGTCTACGTGGATTACCGCTTGGTGGGCGAAAATCCATTTGCAGTTTCATATATTCTATTATACTCAGTTGGTTAAAGCTTTGGCTTCTATACTCCATGAAATTAGTGGAATATCCTTGATATTTGCGCTTCATCCAGTATCTTTTCATGGAAATATTCTTCTGAGCATTCTTGAATTTTAATCCACAAAGCAGTATCATGTTGATAATTTGGACGTTATTGAGTTCAGGGTAAATTAACTTATAAATCTTTAAAATTTATTCTTGAACTTGTTTTATTGAATTGGCATCATCCTCATGCTTATATTATGTTGAAAGTAATCTTTGGCTTACGTGCATAGATGGATTTGGTATAATTATGACCAGGGATTATTCAGTATAATCATTATCGTAATGTGACGAATGATGTGGTAAAAGTCCTCATTGGCCTGTAATTCATTGGTGGACAGTTGTTGGTATGATTATGACTAGGGACTATTCGGTATAGTCATGATCATTGATGATTACATGAATATCCTTGGCCGTGGTGCAGAGATGATTCGATTTTATTTATTAAGCTGAGTCTCAGCGATAAAGTTGAAGAAAAACTTTTTAAATCGTAGAAGATAGTAGATTTTATGCTCTACATGACTCTTCTAATGGATTCCTTGTTCCGCTGCAGTTAAACTTGATGTTTGTTATATTTTATCAGTTTAACACTGTTGAAGGCTAACAATAAATTATTCTACATTATCTTAGTCATAATATTTCTTACTGGGCTAGTTGAGCTCACACTTTCTTTCACTGTTCTCTTTAGGAAATGAGAACGTAGCCGGGACTAGTCGAGGAATGGAGTGACGGTCTAGATGATAGCATTAATAGTCCTCACTATTCTGTTAAATAGTGTGACAATAAATGAAATTAGGACTCCATTGAGTGTGGATATTGTCTAGATGACAATATTCTTATTAAAACTCTTAGATTATGTTTGTGACACCCCCAAATCCGGGTTACCTGACTCCCGAGTTTGGTGTTCACGATCCACACTATAATTAACATTTAACTACCCATAATATATATAGATAGTAACTTTCATAAGATTTTATCGGAGTTTCTTAATACATCACCCAGGTTTTCTAACCTTAACTTTACAAACATACCCTTTAGTTATACAAAAAGGGTTTACAATACAACAATATAAATAATACTGTTTAACATAGCTAATTATAACTAGTTTATTACAACGCCTTTGCCTTTGTCCTTTGCAGCACCTCCTGCAACTTCGCCCCTAGCTGAAAAGTTTTATTTAGCAAGTGTGAGCAACTAATTTGCCCCGCAAGTTAATACATACAATAAATGTATAATGATTCAAAACAACAGACTATCTATTTTGATAGAATGAAATCAAAGTTCGGGGAACTTTGAAATATCTGAACAAATCGTTATTCAATAACAAGTTTTCTCGTATTCTATACAACACAATAATTCAATAATGAAAGAGTACAACGCTTTCAAAGTTTCTACGATATTCTATTGAATAATCAAGAATCAATTCTACGAAATATCAAAATGGAATGTTTTCCAGGTTTAATACTGAGCGATCACACAAGATCTTGAACATATTTTCTCGGATAGATATCAAAGATTTACTTTGATAAATACTCAGGTGTATCAGATAACCATAAAAATTAAATCATACCCCTCTGCAAGTACAACAAGTGATCAGCTTATTATACCCTATATTATGCATAATACTCAAAACGCGCGCAAAGGTCGAATTCACGACCAACAAAATGTTCTCTTTATATAAAAGGTTGTTCTTCTCAGTCTTAGAATCAAGATTTTGATTTTACAACAAAATATTGTGATTTCAAATTCTATTTACTTCTCTTCTCAAACCTAACAAGTTTTTACAAATGTTTGTCTAACCAGAATAATTGGCTAAGATATTTCTCAACACAATTCGACAATAAGCATGAATTATCTGTACTGTCAATTCTAACTTCTACAGCTATGAATATCCAACAACAGTAATTCTACGAATATATATTTTCTAATTCGAAAATTTAATTTCAACAATAAATCCCTAGACGTGGCTTAATCAACAATAATTAACCACCAATAATAATTGAATGAAATAACTCAAGATTGAGTTAGGGAACTTGCCTCTTCTGCTGATTACAGCTACACAAAATACTTATCTGCTTTCGAAAGACCTATAACCAATAATATCGGTCTAACAATTAGCACAATATTTCATAACACACAACACTGTAATTCACAGTCAAACTTCTCCTAGACACATTACCACATAGCCACATTAGTGTTTATAACCTATTTAAACACTTAACAAGTCAAACTAGTTCAGTCTGGTTGGACTTTAGTCCATTCTCGGTGTTCTGGTCAACCTATCCGACAATTAACACATTGATTGTCAATTAAACTTGGTCTCTAAGCTTCAATATTAATTTAGATAAGTCAATTATCAATTATAATATTTTTCGGAAGCTTTTAATAATTATCAAGCAATTATTATAATTTATAATAATTTTTCAAATATCAGAATCATTTCTAACTGATTTAATTATCAAATAATCTTATCATTATTAATATTTAATAATAACATACATTCCAAAATATTAAAGTTATCATCAATAACTTAAAATATTTTTAAATCATCAATATTCTACTTAAATGATTTTTAAAATAATTAAAATTATTTTTAAATCATCACCATTAATATATAAATATTAATGAAATTATTATCCAAATATTAAAAGTCATTAATTATAACTTAAAATATTTTTAAACCATTTTTTTATTTTTAAATGATTTTTAAATCAATAAAATCATTTTTAATTCATTTATTTAATATAATAATTAAATAAATCAAACATCATTAATATTAATTTATTAATGAAAATTCTCCAAAAATATTGAAAATTATATTTTATAATTTAAAATATTTTCTAACACTTTATTCTCAATTAAAATAATTTTTAAATAATTAAAATTATTTTTATCTTATTTATTTAATTTAATAATCAAATAAATATAATATCATTAATATTAAATTATTAATGAAAATTCTCCAAATATATTAAAAGTTACATTTTATAACTCAAAATATTTTTAAATACATTATTCTTAATTAAAATGATTTTTCACAATATTAAATCATTTTTATCTAATTTATTTAATACACTAATTAAATAAATTAAATACCTTTAATATTTAAATAATTATAAATATTAAAGAAAAATATTCCAATTGGTCAAAAATTATTTTTCATAATTTAAAATAATTTTTAAAACCATTTTTGGTAATTTTTAGAATTTATTTCTATTTTTTTAATAATTTCCAAAATATTCAGAAAATAAATTAATTAAAACCGTCCCTATAGGCCTTTAACGACACAAAGCGTCGCTGTAGGTGTTCTTGAGCTCAAGAACACTGACAGCCGGCAGATCTAGGGGTCATGTTTGACCGGCTTTAACTTCCAATATGCTCATGTTCTGGGCTATCTAAAACTTTAGTATTGTAGTATTAATGTAACACTACAATACCTAATCGATACTTTGGTTAAACAACATCACAACAAGGAAATCAAAGCCTCCCAAGTTGCTGTCAGACGGATTCTGGTTTTCCAGAAACCCATAAAATTCGACCAGCCACTTTCAACTTCACTTTAATCCATGTTCTGGTCTTAGTTTAAGTCGTTTAATGGCTCAAAGTTATAGTACTAGTGTCAAGGTACAACTATATAACAATATATAAGTCCAAAAACAACATATTCATACGTTATGGCTCAGTCAAAGCTTGTCAGAAAATCGTGTTCTTCATTTTTCTGGAAATTCCAGAAAATGACTTTGTGTTCCGATGTGTATCTTTGACCATCTATTTCGTACAACGGATTTGTTGTTTAAGAAGTATAAAGACATGGATTTAAAGTCTATCTTGCAGGCTACAACATGTAATCAACAACATCAATAAACAACAATTATTCAAACAGATCTGGACGTCGTAAAAACCTGTCAGACGCTGATTTAACAGTTCTGGGTTACCCAGATTTACAGCTGGTCAACGTCGGTCAACCTACTTTGACCGTTAATAACATCTGATCTAGAAATCCAATGACCCTGATACCACTTGCAGTTTAAAGACAATGTACCAGGCTACCAATATCAAGTTTAAAACAACAAAAACAACAAACGAGCAAAGATCTGTGGCTCCTGATATTACTTGTCAGAGTACAGAAACTGCTCAAGAATAATTTTCGAAAAACGTAATTTTTACTCATTTTAATGCTATGGATCCATCATGGATCATCATATCACAACTTAAAACACCCTCTAGCATTAATCTAAACACATAAACACGAACTTTGTCTTAGCAACATGGATCAAAAATAAAAGTAGGTTTTATACCTTCTTGACCAAACTTTGATCTTGATCTTTCCAATCTGATTTTTGGTGTTTCTAGGATGTATTTGGTGACTGATTTACTAAAAAAATTCGGAGGTTTGGGAGGGAGAGAGAGTTGGTATGAGCTTGGAGTGAAAATGAATAAAATTGACACATTTTCTCTCTCTTAATCCTATATATATTGTTTGATTCATGAACCACCAGATCTTGCTATCACAAGGGGCTGAAATGGCTGAGATTTTTGAGTCACATAAGTCAACAAAGTTGCTCAACAACTAAAGTTGTTACCAATAATGCAAGCTATCCAATAATTTATACAAAAAGGGCATTTAGGACTTTTGAAAAATACTTTAAATGGCATTTTTGGAATTTACACAAACCCTTAGGGTTTAGGGTTTGAGAAATCTAGGGTTTAGGTTTTGAACCCTTTAGGTTATAAAATTCTAATTCCCATAAATTTCAAATTTAGGGTTTAATTAGAAAAATAAAATTTCTAAAATAAAATTAGGGTTTCTAAAATAGAAATTTAACTTACAAAAATATAATTAGTGTTTTCTAATCATATTTAAATTTATCAAACACTTTAGGCATGCTAATAAAAATTAGGGTTGCCTAATTAGGGTTTAAAATTCCCGATTTTAAATTAGGGTTTCTCGGCGTACAATTAGGGTTTTAATTGTACAATTTATTTTCTAAATTTAAGATTAGGGTTTTAAATCCCTTATTAAGGTTTATTAATTACAAACCTTATCCGATCAATTATTGATCAACATTTCTAAATCGTACAAACACATAATCAACAATACAATTATTTTAATTGTATTTTCTATCGAATCCCTATCCGAAAATTAGGGTTAGGGTTTTTTAAAGTTGTTAAGCACAACTCTACTCTAAATTTATTAGTCAATACACAAATTGACTTTCTCGAGACTCGTATCACAGATACTTATCACAAAATTGATAATTAATATTAATATTAATTAAAAAAAATTTATTCGCAAAATTTTGGATTATTCGAAATCCTGGGTTATCACATTCACCCCTCCTTAAAAGGATTCCGTCCTCGGAATCACCGCTTTCTTATTCTCTACAATCTTTTAAAGTTGTATCATCAATTTATTTTGATCAACACAATATTACTTTGTGTTTCAAATTCTAACCTGTGACTTAAATCTATAAAAGATAACAGTTCACAGAATTATTTAAATCATAATACTCGCGTAATTAAATTTCTAAACGAAATCATTACCTGCTACTACCTCCTGAGTAGCCACTGCGTCTAGCGCCGTCATGTTGAATGTACGGGCTATTGGTCTTCCTGGCTGAGCAGGTCCTCGAATCGCCAAGGTTCCACCACCAGGTCCCTTGTTGGCACTTTCTTTTTCTGCATTCTTCTTCGGAAAGTTCTGCACCAGATGATCAGTCGATCCACACGCATAACAACCTTGAATCTTTTTTGGGCTGGGACAATTTGGCGACATATGCCCCTCTTGTCCGCAGTTGTAATAAACCCCCTTCTTCTTCAAACAAACTCCCGCATGATTTTTCCCACAATTTGCAGAAGGCACTCCTCCTTTCTTATTCCCTTCAGCTTTGCTACCCGATTGGGTATTCTCACTCCACTTTCTCTTATTCGGGTTACTATTACCACTACTTCCACCTCCATTGGTATTCTTCTTCTTCTCTTGATGAAAACGAGATGCAGCCTCGCTTCCTCCTTCCGCAATTAATGCTTTCTCCAATAAAGCCGCAAAAGTGTTGATCTGTAGCACCGCTACTTTGTTGTAAATCCCCGGCTTCAATCCGTTCTCAAATCTTCTTGCTTTTCTAGCTTCTGTATCCTCCTGATGAGGTGCAAATCGTGCCAATTAGTTGAATTTAGCAGCGTACTCCGAAACAGACAAATTCTCCTGCTTAAGTTCCAAGAACTTAACTTCCATCCGAGCTTGCATACTCAGCGAGAAGTAGTTCTCAAAGAACAACTCCTTAAATCTAGTCCATGTCACCACCACTGTACCCGCTCTCGCTTGATTGGTTTCCCACCAATAATTGGCTTCTCCCTTCATTAAGTATGTCGCAAAAGCCGTCTTTTGCTCTTCCGCCACACGAGCAATCACAAACGCTTTCTCCATCTCTTTCACCCAAGTTTGGGCTTCGATCGGATCCGTAGTCCCCTTGAATTCAGGCGGTCCTACCGCTTTAAAATCCTTAAAATTAGCCAATCTATCAGCTGGTTGATTCCTTTGTCTTCCCCTGGCTGGAGCCCTATTTTCCATAGCTTGGGCCAGCATATCCACAAAATTCTACATCGGGTCCGCTTGACCTTCTTCGTTATTCACTGATTGTTCTTCTCTTTGGTTTCGATTCCGTCGTCTTGGCGGCATGATCTGATTTAAATAAAAATCTTATATTAATACTCTTATTCTACACAAATTCTTAACACAATATGAATTCAACACATAATTGTCAAGTAATTGCATATTTATTCAAATAGCACATAGTACATTTAGTACTTCATATATTACTATCCTTTTAAAATAATACTAGGGTTAACACACACAACTTTACAAAAGTTGCAATTCCCCAACTTTACACAAAAAGTTGGCATTCTCCAATTACACATTACTATTTCCAGTTCATCAAACTTACCACACTTAGGAGTTCAGTAACTTATCATAATTATATGGGTGTATGAACTTATCCTAGTCAGACCTTTGGCGTCCATTCGCTGAGGGGTTCAAAATATTTCATATAATTATGAGTCATTAATTTATCATAAGTATGAGTTTTAAGAACTCACCAATTTCATTTTAATCTTATATTCATATAGAAAATAAAGATTTCATTCATACAAATATATATTTACATATGTCCAAACATCGTTCTTGATATTACATATCTTAATATCAGAAACTTCTACCAAAAGATACGATTACATATATCTAAGTTGTCTACCGACCACTTCCTTCTCCAATCTTCTTCTTGTTGGGACACTTGTTGAATCTGTGACCCGTCGGCCCACAGGAAAAACACTTCCTCATATTCGGTTTAGGACAATGCAAAGAGATATGTCCTTCCTGTTTATAGTTGAAGCACACGTTCTTCCACATCATGCATTCCCCCACGTGAGTTTTGCCACACTTACTACAAGCTTTCTTTTTCTTCGGGTTCGAATTTCCAGAGTTGTCGCTGTCTTTGTTCCTCTTTCTTTTCTTCTTTTCCTTTTTGCTGGTTCCTTCAGATGATCCACCACCTTCAGCCTTCATTCGTTCCACTTGCGCTTTCAACTCGTTCCGTTCTTCAGTCATTTCACGTAACGCCCGCTCCGTCTTCCACAACTCCTCCAAGAGAAATACCTTGCTTCGGAGTTCCTGGACTTCCACAGATAGCTGATCTTGTTCACCAACCTTGATCTTATTCTTCAATTCCACTTTAACTGGCTCAGACTCTGCCTCCTCATCTCCACATAGATACATCTCAGGATAATCGTCATGATCACTCCCAAGATTGATCATTGGTTCATCTTTCCCCATTTCTTCACCCGATTCGCTCTGTGCTGGCACCTCGGCTACTGGCATTGGTGCGACAGCCGCTGGCTTCTCCGTACTCATTTTATCTTCTCCCGACATCCTACAATTAGTTTTGAACAACTTGATTAGTATTTCACCAGTACAAATTTCTCTCACTACGAATTTACTTATCTTACTATCGATACACTTCAACGATCCCTCACTTAGTACTCTAAGTGAGTATTCTCTATCTCGCTATGGTCATAATCCTAGGGTTTTTCCCCCAACCCCACTTAAGGTTTATCACCTACAGCTCTACTACCAGCTGGTGACACCTTGGTCACTACAGCTCTGATACCAACCTGTGACACCCCCAAATCCGGGTTACCTGACTCCCGAGTTTGGTGTTCACGATCCACACTATAATTAACATTTAACTACCCATAATATATATAGATAGTAACTTTCATAAGATTTTATCAGAGTTTCTTAATACATCACCCAGGTTTTCTAACCTTAACTTTACAAACATACCCTTTAGTTATACAAAAAGGGTTTACAATACAACAATATAAATAATACTGTTTAACATAGCTAATTATAACTAGTTTATTACAACGCCTTTGCCTTTGTCCTTTGCAGCACCTCCTGCAACTTCGCCCCTAGCTAAAAAGTTTTATTTAGCAAGGGTGAGCAACTAATTTGCCCCGCAAGTTAATACATACAATAAATGTATAATGATTCAAAACAACAGACTATCTATTTTGATAGAATGAAATCAAAGTTCGGGGAACTTTAAAATATCTGAACAAATCGTTATTTAATAACAAGTTTTCTCGTATTCTATACAACAAAATAATTCAATAATGAAAGAGTACAACGCTTTCAAAGTTTCTACGATATTCTATTGAATAATCAAGAATCAATTCTACGAAATATCAAAGTGGAATGTTTTCCAGGTTTAATACTGAGCGATCACACAAGATCTTGAACATATTTTCTCGGGTAGATATCAAAGATTTACTTTGATAAATACTCATGTGTATCAGATAACCATAAAGATTAAATCATACCTTTCTGCAAGTACAACAAGTGATCAGCTTATTATACCCTATATTATGCATAATACTCAAAACGCGCGCAAAGGTCGAATTCACGACCAACAAAATGTTCCCTTTATATAAAAGGTTATTCTTCTCAGTCTTAGAATCAAGATTTTGATTTTACAACAAAATACTGTGATTTTAAATTCTATTTACTTCTCTGCTCAAACCTAACAAGTTTTTACAAATGTTTGTCTAACCAGAATAATTGGCTAAGACATTTCTCAACATAATTCGACAATATGCAGGAATTGTCTGTACTGTCAATTTTAACTTCTACAGCTATGAATATCCAACAAAAGTAATTCTACAAATATATATTTTCTAATTCGAAAATTTAATTTCAACAATAAATCCCTGGACGTGGCTTAATCAACAATAATTAACCACCAATAATAATTGAATGAAATAACTCAAGGTTGAGTTAGGGAACTTGCCTCTTCCGCTGATTACGGTTACACAAAATACTTATCTGCTTTCAAAAGACCTATAACCAATAATATCGGTCTAACAATTAGCACAATATTTCATAACACACAGCACTATAATTCACAGTCAAACTTCTCCTAGACACAGTACCACATAGCCACATTAGTGTTTATAACCTATATAAACACTTAACAAGTCAAACTAGTTCAGTCTGGTTGGACATTAGTCCATTCTCGGTGTTCTGGTCACCCTATCCGACAATTAACACATTGATTGTCAATTAAACTTGGTCTCTAAGCTTCAATATTAATTTAGATAAGTCAATTATCAATTATAATATTTTTCGGAAGCTTTTAATAATTATCAAGCAATTATTATAATTTATAATAATTTTTCAAATATCAGAATCATTTCTAAATGATTTAATTATTAAATAATCTTATCATTATTAATATTTAATAATAACATACATTCCAAAATATTAAAGTTATCATCAATAACTTAAAATATTTTTAAATCATCAATATTCTACTTAAATGATTTTTAAAATAATTAAAATCATTTTTAAATCATCACCATTAATATATAAATATTAATGAAATTATTATCCAAATATTAAAAGTCATTAATTATAACTGAAAATATTTTTAAACCATTTTTCTCATTTTTAAATGATTTTTAAATCAATAAAATCATTTTTAATTCATTTATTTAACATAACAATTAAATAAATCAAACATCATTAATATTAATTTATTAATGAAAATTCTCCAAAAATATTGAAAATTATATTTTATAATTTAAAATATTTTCTAACACTTTATTCTCAATTAAAATGATTTTTAAATCATTAAAATTATTTTTATCTTATTTAGTTAATTTAATAATCAAATAAATCTAATATCATTAATATTAAATTATTAATAAAAATTCTCCAAAAATATTAAAAGTTACATTTTATAACTCAAAATATTTTTAAATACATTATTCTTAATTAAAATGATTTTTCACAATATTAAATCATTTTTATCTAATTTATTTAATACACTAATTAAATAAATTAAATACCTTTAATATTTAAATAATTATAAATATTAAAGAAAAATATTCCAATTGGTCAAAAATTATTTTTCATAATTTAAAATAATTTTTAAAACCATTTTTGGTAATTTTTAGAATTTATTTCTATTTTTTTTAATAATTTCCGGAATATTCAGAAAATAAATTAATTAAAACCGTCGCTATAGGCCTTTAGCGACACAAAGCGTCGCTGTAGGTGTTCTTGAGCTCAAGAACACTGACAGCCGACAGATCTAGGGGTCATGTTTGACCGGCTTTAACTTCCAATCTGATCATGTTCTGGGCTATCTAAAACTTTGGTATTGTAGTATTAATGTAACACTACAATACCTAATCGATACTTTGGTTAAACAACATCACAACAAGGAAATCAAAGCCTCCCAAGTTGCTGTCAGACGGATTCTGGTTTTCCAGAAACCCATAAAATTCGACCAGCCACTTTCAACTTCACTTTAATCCCTGTTCTGGTCTTAGTTTAAGTCGTTTAATGGCTCAAAGTTATAGTACTAGTGTCAAGGTACAACTATATAACAATATATAAGTCCAAAAACAACATATTCATACGTTATGGCTCAGTCAAAGCTTGTCAGAAAAACATGTTCTTCATTTTTCTGGAAATTCCAGAAAATGACTTTGTGTTCCGATGTGTATCTTTGACCATCTATTTCGTACAACGGATTTGTTGTTTAAGAAATATAAAGACATGGATTTAAAGTCCATCTAGCAGGCTACAACATGTAATCAACAACATCAACAAACAACAATTATTCAAACAGATATGGACGTCGTAAAAACCTGTCAGACGCTGATTTAACAGTTCTGGGTTACCTAGATTTACAGCTGGTCAACGTCGGTCAACCTACTTTGACCGTTAATAACATCTGATCTAGAAATCCAATGACCCTGATACCACTTGCAGTTTAAAGACAATGTACCAGGCTACCAATATCAAGTTTAAAACAACAAAAACAACAAACGAGCAAAGATCTGTGGCTCCTGACATTACTTGTCAGAGTACAGAAACTGCTCAAGAACAGTTTTTGAAAAACGTAATTTTTACTCATTTTAATGCTATGGATCCATCATGGATCATCATATCACAGCTTAAAACACCCTCTAGCATTAATCTAAACACATAAAAACGAACTTTGTCTTAGCAACATGGATCAAAAATAAAAGTAGGTTTTATACCTTCGTGACCAAACTTTGATCTTGATCTTTCCAATCTGATTTTTGGTGTTTCTAGGATGTATTTGGTGACTGATTTACTAAACAAATTCGGAGGTTTGGGAGGGAGAGAGAGTTGGTATGAGCTTGGAATGAAAATGAATAAAATTGACACATTTTCTCTCTCTTAATCCTATATATATTGTTTGATTCATGAACCACCAGATCTTGCTGTCGCAAGGGGCTGAAATGACTGAGATTTTTGAGTCACATAAGTCAACAAAGTTGCTCAACAACTAAAGGTGTTACCAATAATGCAAGCTATCCAATAATTTATACAAAAAGGGCATTTAGGACTTTTGAAAAATACTTTAAATGACATTTTTGGAATTTACACAAACCCTTAGGGTTTAGGTTTTGAACCCTTTAGGTTATAAAATTCTAATTCCCATAAATTTCAAATTTAGGGTTTAATTAGAAAAATAAAATTTCTAAAATAAAATTAGGGTTTCTAAAATAGAAATTTAACTTACAAAAATATAATTAGTGTTTTCTAATCATATTTAAATTTATCAAACACTTTAGGCATGCTAATAAAAATTAGGGTTGCCTAATTAGGGTTTAAAATTCCCAGTTTTAAATTAAGGTTTCTCGGCGTACAATTAGGGTTTTAATTGTACAATTTATTTTCTAAATTTAAGATTAGGGTTTTAAATCCCTTATTAAGGTTTATTAATTACAAACCTTATCCGATCAATTATTGATCAACATTTCTAAATCGTACAAACACATAATCAACAATACAAATATTTTAATTGTATTTTCTATCGAATCCCTATCCGAAAATTAGGGTTAGGGTTTTCTAAAGTTGTTGAGCACAACTCTACTCTAAATTTATTAGTCAATACACAAATTGACTTTCTCGAGACTCGTATCACAGATACTTGTCACAAAATTGATAATTAATGTAAGACCCCGAAAATTTTTAAATAAAAAGGAATTTCCTTTATTTAATATTTTGAAATAGTAAGGGTGAATTTGATTAATGTGGTTAGTTATGGGTAAAATGCGCAAATATTTTAAATAAGCAGGTGGTTATAAAATATTCATTGTTGTTGGGGATTATTAGTTTGGTCGTGGAATATTCTAGTTGTCGGGGAATATTCGTATGACGGCACAGTCTTTTTTGAGCCCCATAACGGAAAGCGATTGGATGAAGAAAACGACAAGTATAGTTGTTTATAAATAACGGCGTAGTTGTTACCGTTAACACTGTTGGAATACCCGGTGGGTAAAGTAAAGTAATACGCGTTGTTGAATAGTAGCACACGGTATTGCACCAATTATTGATTCTTACGTAAGAAGGCACTACTCAATAATTGTTACAGTAATTACTGTTCAGTATTTTATGTTATTGATTCAATAATTGCTGAATTGATATTTTATATTACTGTTGTTTCAATAATTGTCACTACACAGTATTTTCCATTATCGAAGCAATAATTCATATTATCTAAATAATATTATTTGATAACATTATTGGCAATGTCTAGAAAGTTCTGTCTAAGGAGAGGTTTGGTCACCTAATTACGCGCCAGTAAGGAGAAATTCTTATTGGAAAGCCCCCTCTTTCCTGGGAACGGCCTGGTTGTCAGTATTGTGATTCTGTAATATTATTTGTGAATAATTAAATTATTGATTTATATGATGAGGAAAATATTGATTTTATGTGGATATAGATGGAGAAAATTTTTATTGTGACAATTGTTGAAAATTAATATTTTATCTTTTTATGATAAAATAATTCATTTAAATATATTATTATATTTTAATAATATAATAATGATGATATTTTTACGATGAATGTGGGATATATGAGTATATGTGGAGGAGGAGTATTTTTGTTACCAAAAATATTTAAAACATGTTAAATATGTCGGTGGACCCCATTTCTTGACTGAAATTTGATTATAGCCTGTAAAATCGCTCGTTTGTGGATTTCGGCTAATTTTTGTTTGGAATTTGGAAAAACTTTCTTCTGCAAAGTTGTAGAGAATTGAATTTCCTATAAAAACGCGCGAGATTCGAATTTTCTGGCAAAAGGACTATTTATTGTGAATTATTGAAGTTCCGGAGCTCCGAAATAATTGATTTTTGGAAGTTTAAAATATTTTTAATAATAAAAACATTTTTTATTTATTTTTCTAGAAGGGAGCACATGTTATTGAGCTGAAATCAGATCTGAAAAAAAATGGGCGTAAGAATTTTTAATATATATTATTATTATATTAAATTTTCTGCTTTAGTGTTCTAAGCAATTTCCTATAAATAGGGTGCTTAGGTTAGAATTGAAAATCACACCAGAAACTGAAGTTTTCTCTCTCTATATTATAGAGCGTATTCTTGTGAGTATTTTGAGTATACTTTGAGTATTGTTATACGGTGGAAGTTCAAGTCATAGCCTATATCCGGTGTTTCAACCAGAAGTACTGTCTTTCGAGGTAAAGGATGTTATTTTCTTGTCAAATGATATTATTTCTTCAATATCATTATGCTGAAATATTGGTTGGAAGTTTTTATCAAATTTGGAACTTTTTCATGTTGGGGTTACTATTCATGAGTTACTATTCATGAGTTACTATTCACGAGCTACTATTCACGAGTACTATTCACGAAGCATGATGATATTTTTTGTGAAATTTCTATCTTTTGGTGTCGGAGTTACTATTCACGTATACGGCACTATTCACGTATACGGCACTATTCACGAATACGACACTATTCACCGAAAAATGAAATTTCTTCTTTTTGTCCAAAATATCTATTCTGGATACTAGCTTTGATTGGATCTATGTTTTGATCATTCTTGAATTTTACTTCAGTATGATTATTTATGAAGTATTTTTGAACTTGGATTGTTTAAAGTACGAATCCTTAATACTTGTTATTTTGTTTCACTGGATTCGTTTCCTTTAAAATATTTTTCAGCATCCTCAGTCCTAAATGATGGTGTTACTGAATATCTTTGGCCTGTAGTGCAAAGATGGTTGATTTTATTATGAATATCTTTGGCCCGTAGTGCAAAGATGTACAGGTGTTGAGATGAACATGAACAATTGATGAATATCTTTGGCCTGTAGTGCAAAGATGAACAGGTGTTTAGATGAACATGACCGACTGATGAATATCTTTGGCCTGTAGTGCAAAGATGAATATTTGATTTGATTTGAGATATATATTGATTGATGTTACAGGGATAAAATATTGATGATGGACTTTTAAATTCATAGATGTTAGTAGATTTCATTCTCTACTTAACTCTTCTAATGAATTATTGTTTCCGCTGCAGTTGTTGATCTAAAACTTATTGTCTACTGTATTCTATCAGATTTTTCCCTGTTGAAGACTAAGGATAATTTGTTGTACATTATCTTAGTCATAATATTCTTTATTGGGCTAGTTGAGCTCACCCTTTTCCTTGTTGTTCCATTTTTCTTCTCAGGAGGCGAGAATGTAGCGAGTACAAGTCGGGGGATGTAATGATGGTTCTAGAGAGAGTTGTTTAGTAGTCCTCACCATTTTTGTAAAATTATGTATCAATAATTATGATGGGGATTTATTTGCATGTGGATATTGTCTAGATGATAATGTTTGTATTCAAACTCACAGTTTATGGGTGGTAAAAGTTGTAGTTGTTTCTGTACCATGTGTATTTGGCGACTCAGAATGGGTTGGATGGAATGGACCTATTTTGGGGTTGTCACAATTAATATTAATATTAATTAAAAAAAATTATTCGCAAAAATTTGGATTATTCGAAATCCTGGGTTATCACAATGTTTTTTTGTATTTTACACGACTGTTGTATAATTAAGTTGTATTTGAATTTTGTACCATGTATTTGGCGATTTAAGATGGGTGATGTATACCTATTTTGGGGGCATCACAGACTGTGTATGAATTAAGGATGTAGTTATAATTCTAAATGTTAGAACTAAAATCAATGACCCAAAAAAAATCATGAGTGCACATCATAGTTGTACTAATATGTTCCACAAATTAGATAAGTAAGAAAATGGAATGAGAAATCCAATAAGAGTATATTCAAAAATGAATGTGGCTACTTTTTTATGAAATTCAAGGAAAGACATCAATTTAGAAAATAAAGTTTTAAAATATGAATTTAAAAAAAGGCTCAAAAAGAATAACGTTGTTTTTGAAAATTTCTGTTACCAAAACACTTATACTAGTATACCATTAAGCACTAATCAGTGTCATTTTAGCAAATTGCTTGTTTAGCCCAAACACCATACACAAAATCAGCTATTGTAGCAACAGTCATAAATAATGTGCTTTCTACTTTAGGACAATTTGCAGATAACTCAACTATTAAAACATTAAACATTCACAAATATAGTATTCACTAATTGATTAATTCCATATTAATCAATAAATTAGCAAAAATCCAAATCTCCATTCACAAAACCAAATCAGAATCAATAAATAATTACAAAATCAATAGTTGAACAAAACACTAAAGGAGAAACCCTAAATTGAACAAGTTATATAGAGGGAACATTACAAAACTTAAGATTTGGAACCTTTTTACCTTTCGTTTGAGGTTGTAATGGTGAAACTCGGACTTGTAATGAAGAAGTAGAAACAAACGGCACAATAGCTCGTGGTGAAGGCGGCACCCCCTCCCTCTTCTCTTCTCCCCCTACTCCCTATTCTCCCTCTCGTCTGTTTCTCCCTCTCTTTTTTTCCTTCTGTACTGATCGAACGAACTCCTGAACCTGATTATGTTTATGAGAATCAGTAACTGCCATCAGCGACCGCATGCGGTCGCTAATTTTTAATGATGTGGACATATCAGTGACCGCTAACGGTCGCTGCTAAAAAGTGGTCGTTGCGCCAAAGTTTCGCACCAATTTTTGGGAGGAAAACTCATTCCAGCGACCGCATGCGGTCGCTGATATAAATTAACTACTAGTATCCTTATCGATCGCAGATAGCGGTCGCTAGTACTATTATCAGCGACCGGATAGGGCGGTCGCTGATATCATTGGTCGCAGATAGGCCTTTTTCATATAGTGGTAAACCATATTTATGGCCTACCCTTTTGTCTAAGGATGTGTTGAGATTGTTTCTACGTATGAGCAATAGTGAAAAGTGAGCTTGAAAAAAAAAGACATGAAAAGAAAAGTGATGAAATCTTTTTTAAAGATCAAAGAAAAAAAAAATTGAACAGAAAGAAGATGTTAAAAAATGGAAAAAATTGAAGAAAAGCTCAAATGAAGTTGAATTAAGCCCAGGGGTGATAATTTTATATCTCAACATGTTTCTTAGATCGTTGAATTCCTTATATGCCCTTTTATTTCATAACCCTTGCCCTAAGCCTTGCATTATAACCTTAAAAAGTCTTAATGATCCTTTGGAATATGATTTAGAGGTGAGAGTAGTATAGGGGATCCATTTATGCATTTCACCTTTCTAGTAGGATTTATCCGTTCATGACACTTTGTTCTTTCATTTATAGTGTTTTTTTCATATATACATGTGAGAGGCATTTGAATTTGAATACATTTACTCTTTATAGCCCGCATTTAATGAGAGTGATTACACCCTATTCTTGAATGTTTCATTTGTTGAGTGTATGCCATGTGAGGAGTTGAGTCAAAGTATAGTTTGGATGGAGTTTGAAAGTTTAGCTTACTTTAATGTCAATGATGTTATGTTGTTGTCAATTCACACACTCACAATGAGATTTGCAAGAATGAAATGTTCTTATTGATCTTGCTAATTTGAGAACTTTGATGTTGGATGTGTGTCATATTGCCTTGGCATGTGGGTGTTTTGATGTCTTTGTTGAGTCATTTTTATTGGTGAATAAAGGAGAAACACATTTTAGAAAAGAACCATTGCATTCAAATTTTGTTGGTATATTCATTGTAAACCATCAGGAGACAAAACTCCTCCTACTAGGGACACCTAAAGGTTTAAAGGCTTGTAGTATACGCTAAATACTATCGTGTTCCCTACGAAAGTGGCTTAGTTTTATGTAGGATTTTATTTGATCATTTTCTTAGCATTTAATTTGCTTGAGGACTAGCAAAATCTAGGTTTGGGAGTATTTGATAATCATATTATTTATATGTTTATTTCCTCTCAAAATAATTTTATTAATCCAATTTTATATTAATTCTATTTTAGTTGTATTTATTTATTTATTTTGCAATCAAGTGCACAACAATGGACAAAGCTCATGCAATCTCCCAAAATCGGACTCACCATAAGAGCATGAGGGGACTTGGATTATAAAGCAACCTATTGGTCTAAAGTAGTCCTCCCAAGTAATTCATAACCCAACCAAGTCTTCACAACTTTTTAATTAAAAAGCCTGAAAAAATTAAATAAATAAATTGCAAGCTGAAGGATTTTAAAAGGGAGACGACATCAGCAGTTGGAAAAGATAAGGGAGAGCAGCAAATCAGAAATTGGGATATTAGATAAGGAGATCGCGGCAGAAAATAAGGGGAATATCAGATTTAAAAGGGGGGGTGAGCTTATTTTCTAGCTGAACTTCTAGCTGAACTTGAATAAGAGTTTTTTTTTTCTTCCTCTCGTTTTACAAAATAAAGGAGTATTATTTTGTTATTCCAATTTTTTTATTCTTTGTTTTTAAGTAGTGAGGGATTATCAATTTTTTAAAGGAGCAGCAACAATACATGGATAAATTTAATTCATTTCTTTTTCCAATTAATTAGGACATTCAAGTAAGTACTTTGTTTATTTAATTACGTATTATTTTATTATGTTTTGTGTTCCAATTTCAAGCACGTTAGGTTAGATTATTTTCTAGGATTAACGATGCGTATAATTGATTTATTCCACTACACATATTCATGCCATAGTTGTGACGCCCCCAAATCCAGATTCCTTCAAACCTCGGATCTGGTCCGCCACGATACTACTATCGTCAACTATTTATATCTTTTATTCATAACTTAATGAATATAACTTTACTTTTTACAATTTAGAATATAAATTTTTTCCATTTCCAAGATCTATATAATGAGCCCAAACTTTTATAAGTTTCAAATCTTGATCATTTACCATTCATGTCTTGCATCATATTCGATGTTATAAAAATTTACGGAATAATTTAAACTTTTTCAATCTCCTAAAAAAATATTATATTGATTTCATAACTTGGATCAATTACATATCCTTGAATCAAATTATGTTATGATTTATTTTATTCGAATTAATGTATAAATTTTTACATCTCGATTCGAATTCCTCTATGCATCATATAGTACAATTTTATAACTCAACATGTATTACACATCATAAACTACTATCATATACATCTCCTAGAACCTAAACATGGTTTAAGAGCATATATTTAAATAAATGAATCAATCTCCATTGATACTATTGAACTCTATCAATCAAGTAGCACGTAATCTTTATCGTGAGTCTTTAACCTGCAAAAATGGTTATTTGCAAGGGTGATCTCGACAGCCCATTAATTCTAACATTTTCCATCCATCACATAGCATATAATTACTTACTTAGATCATGCATTCATAATCAAATAATATTTACTACGCATGTTACTTCTCACATAATAGGCATATAGATTTACTTCACAAGCATATCATCAAAGATCAACTTTCAAATTTCTTACATATCTCATATACATTTCATATATATGCATCAACATTCACATAGCATAATATAGCTCAACTAACAGTTTTCGAATTCATATATCAAATAGGAACTGAAAGACTTGCCTGATTCGTAGTTTATCAACTACGACTTAACTGCTTAAAGTTTATCTACACTGTGTGTAGTCCTACATAGTTATATAAGCATAGATTCATACCCATCAGTCATACATTTCATATGCTCTTAATATAAGAAATATTATTTCCTAACTTGGTTTCATTTTTACTTGAACTTAGGATAACCATGAGACTAGCTCATTCTACTATCATATTTATTTAAACAATCTTGTTTCATAACTTGTAGTCCTCAAGGACAACATGTAACCATAACTTAAGACCATGCAGTTAACAAACTGCTCTTGGTCACTCTGCAGAACGGCGCGGCCGCGCTGCATTATGCAAAACCAGACTTAGGCTTTTTTGCCCAATATAATTTCTAGCATAACATGTATTCTAATACGTACTGTAAACATACATCAAATAGGTTGTGATCTATTTTCAAGATCATATTCAAACTACTTATCTCCATAATGATTTATTTCAATCAATAAGGCTTAACAACTTTCTTTAACAAGATTTGATGTTATAAGCTTTTAAACCATATATTGTTACTAATAAGCCTCTAATAGCGTGCTCACATGTATATATCTTATTTACATAGACATACCATAGTTCATTATTTGAAAACTTATTTTAAACCATGCTTGGAAGGTTATAACTTAAAGGATATCAGATTCGTCATGTTTTTCTTTTTAAAACATAAAGTTTTCTTTAGAAAATCCTTAATACCAAGCTAACACAACTCATTATATACAAGGTAACCTTAGACCACATGTTAGGCTCAGTTACATACATATTTAAGTTGTCTACACTTGCTTACAAGATCAGAATACCAGTAAGTTTATCTTCAACAAAGTTTGCCTTTCCAAACTTATCAGTTACCTTTAAAACTCAAACTAAATCAAGTTATAATGACCTACTATAACTAAGGTAACTTCAATCCATGTGTTGGGGTTATTTATATGCATTTCTAAACCAATTAACCTAACATACTTAGAAATCAGATATAGCAAAAGTTGGATTTTAAGACTAACATACGGCGCGGTCGCACTGGGATTGTACTGGGAAGTGGCGCAGCCGCGCCACTTCGGTACAAGCCAAGACATGGCCTCTGCTTCTGCAGATTCTAGACCACACACCCATTATAATTTCGTTTATCATGCTCAAAACATTACGTTGACACCTAATACACATATAAACTATGTTAACACCATAACATTAAATTTTCAACCCACTTAACAGGGAATTTAGGTGAATTCTGAGAATTTATCCAACTTTGGAATTAATAACATTCATAACTACATTACCTCCTTTGAAGTTAAATTGTCAATCCTTGCTACCAACTCAGATTATTCACACTAATAGCCACTCACTCACTATTTAGAACTTATCAGAATTCATCAAATTGATTTTGAGAAGGAGTCTCTATTTATAGAGATTTCAATGTCCAGACCAAAGCTTTGCCTCAAAGATTAAACTAATGGAAGAAGGAAGAAGATGTTGGACAAGAAGGAGTTGGTGGAAAATGGCTAACCTCTCCCTCTCCACCATTTTCATAGACATCGTTAGCAAGCATTCTAGCCTTTTTGGTTTCTCAGCAAAGAAGGGAATATGCCATTTGCCTACACACGGATGATGCCATTTTGGGACTAATAAATTGGGACAAGATATATTACTCTCTTATATATATCAGTAGAATGGGTCTAATTCTATTAAGGCAAATTTCTTTAGGGCTTGTTAAATCAATTATAATGATTTAACATTACTGCATTAAATTAAGTTATGGGCATATATATATGTACCTACCCACATATAAGAAGTATACTTATATTTTAAATATACACCCATATATAATCTTATATCTCATGTACATTGGGTTAGTCCAAATAATATTTTAATTGGGTTAATTATAATTTAGTTAGATATTCTCAATCCATCATTTTCCATAAAATTTATCATCTCAAATATACCTAATTACCATAATGATAATTAATATCAATTATTTATTAACTCGCCATTTATTTTAATACCTCCCATTAAATCTCCATTTAATTTAACTTCACTAGTTATGCCACACAAGACATAATTATGTGAACTTAGTAATTAATAGTCTACAAACTTATAATAATATAATCTCACAAAATAGTATTATTCTTAACATTACATCTTATAATATGGCCATAATGTAATATCATTACATTAAATGTTCTCATAACTTATATACTAGCACTAATTAATTGTCTCTATTCATAACCAATCTATTACCCTCCTATGGTCATTACACAAGGGGCAAAGAATAGTTTGTGGCTAACTCCCACCAACTACTACTATTTATTGTACCCTAGCCATTGGGCTAACCATCATCGCTATCACATGAGCTATCTAGCAAGCTTATTAAACTCCAATTTTCAGCATTTCTAATGGTCATGGGAGTAGTCTATTGCACCATGTTATATTTTATTATCTCACTTGTACATAATGCTAACATATAAGTCTTTATACATACGTATTCAAATACTTCCCTTATACATCCATATACGTATATAGATGTATACATGTATCCCACACATTATATAATCCATGTACATTTGATAGTACCGAATATATTTTAATTGAGTAGTGTCACACCGCATTATCATGAACTTTATTATTTCAATTATACTTAATTTTAGAAGTAATTATTAACAATAATTATTTATTTAGTTTAATTTAATATTCTTCATGAAGTACACATTAATGTACCACACATAACTCATTGTCACAGAGGTCCATTTATGTAACTCATGCGACTCATTCCACTTTGCCCTATAGTTTCCTATATTATATAGTTACTATTGAAGTGTCACACTTCATTTCATATCATATAGATGTAGCTACTATATAATATATAATCATTGCGCATACAAATTAATTCCTTCAATTATTCATTCATTAAATTATTTAATGAATGTTTATTCCATCACTTTGCCACACTAGGCATATCTCACAAGCTTACATTAAGCTTATTCTCATTCTCATTACTTATTAATTTCCCACGACATTATTATTTATAACATGTTCAATTTACATCGAACTATTATATCACAAGGTCCACATATATAAATATATCGTGAATGGAAATATTTAAATATTCTTTATAACATTCGCGATAATATAATAACTCAAGTTATTAAAATAACTTAGTTTTCTTTTATAACTTTAACCCTCTTGGAAATACATTACTATAATCAAAATTATGTTTTTCGCCATAACATAACATATGATATTTTTATCATGTTTTCTCTAAATATAGAAACTAATCGTAATAAAATGATTTACTCATTTTCTCAAGATATTACTTTTAATATAATATCTATGTATTATTAAAATATTTACATGCACGATGTGACGCCCCCAAATCCAGGTTCTCTAACCTCAGATTCGGTGCTCACGATCTATCATCATCATAAGCATTCTATAACTATTACAGAATAATAAACATACATTAATCATTATAATAAAGTTTCATAACATGGTCCCAAGGTCTTCTTAACCTTGACTTAAACACACCATTCAAATTACAAAAGGTTTACATAAAAGAATCCATCAGATAAAACAACTAACATTCGTTCTAAACTATTCCAAGATATTGCCCTTGCCTTTGTCCTTCGTATTGGATCCTTCAGGCTTAACAGAAATAAATGTCATAATATAGCAAGGGTAAGCAACTAATTTGCTTAGCAAGTTTATATACAAGGGAGATATATCATGACTGGAAAGAAGTTTTGCTTTCAATGTTCAACAATAATATAAGATTGTGAAGGAACATGAATTAATAATCAACAATTGAATATTCGAATAATTGAATAACATGAACTGAGTGGTTTTGAAATAACCATGAACATTTGCCAAGGTTCTCAGTCATTTAAATTGGACCTCATAATAAGTTTTGGTATTCAAGGGGATCAGCCTTTCATACCCCATGATTTATGCATAAACACTTAATAATTCAGCATTGATGTCATGCCTTAATCAAATTCATCCTTTTCTCAGTCAAGAGTTCTTATCATATCAATTAAATAAGAACAGCTTTTTAAAACACATTTGATTTAACAAATTTAAACATGCTTGATCTAGCTGATACGATTAGCATAGATCTATCTCATAAACAGTTCATGAATGAAAGAACTTTAATTTAATTCACAGTTCAATAATAATAGAATAGGAATTCAATTGCACAAAGTGCGAATTTCAATAATCATTATAGATGTGAATACTCATCAATAACTATTCACTAACATGCTTTGAAAATAATAACTTGAGTTTGAGTTAGGAAACTTGCCTCGTTTGTAGGTTACGGCTACGCAATTAAATTCTATCCACTAAGTAGTTTAATTATCTTCCTTTAAGAGACCTATAGTTAATCTTTCAATTAGTCATAGCATAACATTAGATCATGTAATCACATAGCTATATTATATTACATTTAGTTCTTAGAAATATTATCCTGCTTCGATAATGTTACTATTAAATAACAACTACCTTTAATTCACTTAATATTATTAATCTAGATAATATTTAATTCACCTCTTAGTATTATTAGTTCACTAATAATACTTTCATTCGCTTACTATTATTATTAATCATTTAATAATATCTTATTCCATTACTAATATTATTAACTGTGACGCCCCCAAAACAGGTATATATCACCCATCTTGAGTAGCCAGATACAAGGTATTGAATATAAATAAAAACTTAATTATACAACTGTCGAGTAAAATACGACAAAACATATGCTATGAGTTTTAATACAAATATTGTCATCTAGACAATATCAACACTCAATGGAGTCCTCATTACTTTTATTGTCACACTATTTAACAAAATAGTGAGGACTACTAATGCTATCATCTGGACCGTCACTCCGTTCCCCGACTAGTCCCGGCTACATTCTCATTTTCGGAAGAGAATAGTGAAAGAAATGGTGAGCTCAACTAGCCCAGTAAGAAATATTATGACTAAGATAATGCAGAATAATTTATCGTTAGCCTTCAACAGTGTTAAACTGATAAAATATAACAAACATCAAGTTTAACTGCAACGGAACAAGCAATCCATTCGAAGAGTCAAGTAGAGCATAAAATCTACTATCTTTTATGATTTAAAAAGTTTTTCTTCAACTTTATTGCTGAGACTCAGCTTAATAAATAAAATCGAATCATCCATGCACCACGGCCAAGGATATTCATGTAATCATCAATGGTCATGACTATATAGAATAATCTCTGGTCATAATCATACCAACAACTGTCCACCAATGAATTACAGGCCAATGAAGACTTTTACCACATCATTCGTCACATTACGGTCATGATTATACCCAAGAATCCATGTTCATAATCATACCAAGTCCATCTATGCACGTAAGCCAAAGATGACTTTCAACATAATATAAGCATGAGAATGATGACAATTCAATAAAACAAGTTCAAGAATAAATTTTAAAGATTTATAAGTTAATTTATCCTGAACTCAATAACGTCCAAATTCCCAACATGATACTGCTTTGTGGAGTAAAATTCAAGAATGCTCAAAAGAATATTTTCATGAAAAGATACAGGTTGAAGCGCAAATATCAAGGATATTCCACTAATTTCATGGAGTATAGAAGCCAAAGCTTTAACCAACTGTGTATCATAGAATATATGAAACTGCAAATGGATTTTCACCCGCCATGCGGTAATCCATGTAGACAGATTATTTTCACAATTTAATAAGGAATGAATACGAAGGATCATTCACCATGCATGTGGAAATCCACATAGACAGGTTATTCCAACAGAATAATAAAGAATAGAATAACAGAAGAATTCACCATGCATGCGATAGACCGCACAGGCAGGTTATTCCAATAGAATAATAAAGAATTGAACCAGGTCATGCGTAATCTGCAAAGACAGGATATTCCAATAGAATAATAAAGAATGGAACCAGGTCATGCGGTACTTTGCATAGACAGGTTATTCCAACATATAATATGTAAGACCCCGAATTTTATGAAATAAAAGTATTCAATTTTTCTTATAATTACAATTCAGTAAATGGTTAAATTGATAGAAGGTTAAAGTTAAGGGTGATATATGAATTTTTTTTTTTCAAAATACGCAAGTGGTTATAAAATACTCATTGTTGTCGGGGAATATTCGTTTGGTCGTGGAATATTCTTTCTGTAGGGGAATATTTGTACGACGGCGCAGCCTTTTGTGGGCCCCGTAACAGAATAACTGTCGGATGAAGAAAACGACAAATTAACGTTTTTTAAAAATAACGGCGTAGTTGTTACCGTTAATACTGTTGGAATACCCGGTGGGTAAAGTAAAGTAATACGCGTTGTTGCACAGCAGCACACGGTATTGCACCAATTATTGACTCTTACGTAAGAAGGCACTACTCAATAATGGTTACAGTAATTATTGTTTAGTATTTTATTTTATTGATTCAATAATTGCTGCATTGATATTTTATATTACCGTTGTTTCAATAATTGTCACTACACAGTATTTTTCATTATCGAAGCAATAATTCATATTATCTGAATAATATTATTAGATAACATTATTGGCAATGTCTAGAAAGTTCTGTCTAAGGAGAGGTTTGGTCACCTAATTGCGCGCCAGTAAGGAGAAATTCTTATTGGAAAGCCCCCTCTTTCCTGGGAACGGCCTGGTTGCCAGTACTGTGATTCTGTAATATTATTTGTGAATAATTAATTATTGATTTATATGATGAGAAAAATGTTGATTTTATGTGGATATAGATGGAGAAAATTTTTAATGTGACAATTGTTGAAAATTAATATTTTATCTTTTTCAGATAAAATAATTCATTTAAATATATTATTTTAATAATATATTAGTGATGATATTTTTACGATGAATGTGGGATATATGAGTATATGAGGAGGAAGAGTATTTTTGTGGCATTAAATGTTTAAAACAGATTTTGTGTGTCGGTAGACCTATTTATTGACTGAAAATTTGATTATAGCCTGTAAAATCGGTCGTTTGTGGATTTCGGTCAATTTCTGTTTGGAATTTGGAAAAACTTTCTTCTGCAAAGTTGTAGAGAATTGAATTTCCTATAAAAACTCGCGAGATTTGAATTTTCTGATAAAAGGGCTATTTATTATGAATTATTGAAGTTCCGAAGCTCCGAAATAATTGATTTTTGGAAGTTTAAAATATTTAAAGTGTGAAAAACATTTTTTTGTTTTGTGGCAGCCCTAGCATGTGTTTATTTAGCTGAAATCAGATTTCTAGAGGCGTAGGAATCTTGATTTATATATATATATTAATTTATTAAATTTTCTGCTTTGGTGTTCTAAGCAATTTCCTATAAATAGGTGCTTAGGTTAGAATTGAAAATCACACCAGAAACTGAAGTTTTTTCTCTCTATATTATCGAGCGTATTCTTGTGAGTATTTTGAGTATACTTTGAGTATTGCTATACGGTGCAAGTTCGTTCAGCGTTATTCCAGTCAGAAGTACTGCTCTTTTGAGGTAAGGGATAATAAGGGATTTTAAGGGTTATTATTTCGAAATTCTTCTGAACCTTCAAAAATTCTGGAAAAATTTGAAATGATATTTTGATGAGTTTTGTAGATTGTGTCCAAAAATGGTGATTTTTGGATATATAGATTAATAGTTATGGATTTTATGAGAAAAGACTATTTTTAAAATTAATCGCTTATAACTCCTTGTGGTTAACTCCAAAATTGATGAAATTTTTATTGGGAGTACATCTATATGATATCAGTATACCCTGTGAGTTTCGGAATTTTTGGATAAAAGTACAATTTATGATAAATGTTTAAATATTCGGTGGTTTTGGCCATGTGAAAAATAGTAAATGACTTTTAAAAATTCTGAGAAAAATATATGTTCAATATAGGACTATATTCTGCTAAATCCCAGAAAAGAAATATTTTTGGAACTGATTTAGTATTTTTCATGAAAATATTCTAGTTATGAGTAAATGAATTAAATATGTTATGAGAAGTAAGAAAATTGGAAAATATGATTTTATGGCTTGAGAATCATATATGAGGTATATGCAGATTTTTTATGAGGGTTTTGGTTATTGGTGATGAAATCTTATGAGTTTGGCATTTTAGAATGATTAAATGCATTATTTAGTAAAGTGTAAACAATTAAAATAAATTGTTTATAAGCTTAAATAAATATTATTCTTTCAATATCATTATACCGAAATATTGGTATGAATTTTATTGTGGGATTTCTACCTTTTTGAGTCGGGTTTACTATTCATGAGTTACTATTCACGAGTTACTATTCACGAGTTACTATTCATGAGTTACTATTCACGAGTTACTATTCACGAAGTTACTATTCATGAGTTACGTTTCTTTTTCTAACCAAATTATAGTTGATTTATGAATATTACTCTGGAGATTAAAACTATATATTGATTATATTGATTTTATTATCATATATAACATTTTTTATAACCCTGATGTTGAAATTCTCTTTCACTGGAGTGTAAAGATGGGTAGATTATTGGTATGATCATGACTAGGGTTCTCTTTGGCCAATAGTGAAAAGTTGAATTGTGACTGGTATGATCATGACCATTGAATTTATAATTGAATATCTTTAGCTTAAGTGCAAAGGTGAATTGATCAACATATATGGTTATAATTATGGTTTATATAAATTCTGAAATGATTATGTATTTCTTTGAGATATGAATATCTTTGGCCTGTAGTGCAAAGATGACTTGTTGATGAATATCTTTGGCCTGTAGTGCAAAGATGACTTGTTGATGAATATCTTTGGCCTGTAGTGCAAAGATGACTTGTTGATGTATATCTTTGGTCGTAGTGCAAAGATGAATTTATTAGTATGATTATGAACATGAACTGTGATTTGGTATAACCATGATCTTTGATGTTTCAGGTGATAAAAATTATCTTTGTCCTGGATGAGAAGAGTAATTAGAATCACAATTATTATTATGAGTTATTCACATGATTGTGGAAAGGAACTGTTGATTGATGTTACAGGGATAAAACATTGTTGGTGGATTTTTAACATGGAGAAGATAATAGACTTTATGGTCTATTTGACTCTTCTAATGGATTGCTCGTTCCGCTGCAACTATGGTTGAAATTTTTATCATCTACCATATGTTCTAAAGCTCTGATTTATTATTGATGAAGGCTATTGATAATTTAATTATCTTTAGTCATGATATTCTTTACTGAGCTAGTTGTGCTCACCCTTTTGCTTCACAATTCCTTTCAGGTAATACGAGTGTAGCTGGGTTGAGCGGGGGAATAACAAGGGAATAGAACGGTGGTCTATAGATGTTGAGGGTGAGGTGAATTTAACTTGGAAGGGTGTTTTGCCACTGTCATACAAGATGTCTAGTGACATACCACCTCGTGTCATCATAAGACATGGATGTGCTCATCCACTTGCTGAGTATATCTACCAGCACTATCTATATAATCTTGGAATCTATTTGGAATATAACTCTCAATTAGAGACAGTGGAGATAATGATATATCAAGAGAAGACTCGCCATTGGAAAGAATATGATAGTAATCTTCTCGTTTTTCTTTGGGGTCTATTGGGTCAACCAAGGATAATTCTGTGGCCATATGATATCTATAATAACCTAGTCGCATGGCCTCCTATGTACGAAGGTTTCCTTGAGCACTTCCCAAAGATTCTAATTTCTAAAACAGTTTTCGACTATACCTTTATGTAAGGTGTCAGTATGAGGTGTTGTCCACGATTGGGACATGAGTCACAGTTGATATATATTTGTATCCAAACTCACAGTATATGTGTTGTTGTATTTTGCACGACAATTATTGTAATAAAGTTGTAGTTGTTTTCTGTACCATGTATTTGGCGACTCAGAATGGGTTCGGTGGAATGGACCTATTTTGGGGTTGTCACATAATAAATAATAGAATAACAACCCTTACGAGTATTGAAAGAAAATAACTCTCTTCATGAATACGAAAGAAATAATACCCCTTACGAGTACAACAAATAATATCCCTTGCCTTAGAAAATTGAATGCTGGAGTAGTGAAGTAGCAGAATACTTTTCTTCTTTCTCTCTATAGTTTCTCTCTCTAGAGTTTCAGTGAATTCGTAAGAAATAATGAAGGAATGAGCTTCTATTTATAGGAGAATGGATTGAATAGTAACTAATTCATGAACGGTCCAGATTGATTTACTTTTAAACGGACGGTCCATACTTATTTACTATTAAAACTTTAAACCAACGATCCATATTGATTTACTATTAAAACTTTAAACCAGCGATCCATATTGATTTACTATTATAACTTTCCACCAGTGGTCCATATTGATTTACTATTATATCTTTAACCAACGATCTATATTGATTTACTATTATACCTTCAACCAACGGTCTGAAAATTTATCACATCTCCTCATGGAATAATATTGTACCCAAAAATGATTTGGACCGAAAAGAAATATATTTTTCGGGTGAATAGTACTTCGAGAATAGTACCCCGTGAATAGTACCCCGACACAAAAAGTGTCCCAAATACCCGAGTGAACAATACTAGAGTGAATAGTAATCGGGTGAATAGTAACCCGTAAATAGTACTCCGACACGAAAAGTGTCCCAAATACCCGAGTGAACAATACTAGAGTGAATAGTAACCGGGTGAATAGTAATCTGTGAATAGTACTTTGACACGAAAAGTGCCCCGAATACCCGATTGGTCAATATAACCTCCAGACATCAATTATTATCGAAATAAATGTCGATTTCCACTAACACTAATAATCCCAACACAATAAAACTATCAATTTCATCTTTAATCAACACGAACTTATTCATCATTAATATTATAACTCACAATTTTTAACAACCAGGTCGTTCCCAAGAAAGAGGGGGCTTTTCGATAAGGATTTCTCCTTATTGGCGCGCAATTATGTGACCAAACCTCTCCTTGACAGAACTTTTAGACATTGTCAATATTGCAAATAATAATATGAATAACTTTATCGTCTCAATTATTGATTTAATAATAATAAATATTATGCAGATGATACTGTGACAATAATGAATCAAAAACATGAGAGATATGATGAAGCAATTACTGTAGCAATAATTGAGTATAACTAAGTGACTTCTCACGTAAGCATCAATAATCAATACCGTGTGCTACTATGCAACCACGCGTATTACTGTACTTTTACTACCGGGTAGTTCAACGGTTTTAACGGTAACACTTTCGCCGTTATTTTTATAAAAAGATAATTTTATTGTTTTTTAACTACGATAATACTTTCGTTGTGGGATCTACCAATGATTGTGTCGTCGTACGGATATTCCCCTATAAAAGAAATATTCTCCGATCTAACGAATAGTTTATATGAACTTGCATACTTTGTAATATTTATAAATATTACCAACAATAATAACATTATGTCAAATCCACACCATAATATTAAAAAAAATATTTTGAGAAATTTAAATCTTTATTCATAAAATTTGGAGTCTCGCATTAACCATTTAATAATATTTTATTCCTTTACTAATGTTATTATATTTTTAATAACATTTTATTTAATTTTGAATATTATTATTTACTCAATAATAATACTTTAATCTAATATTAATAATATTTTAATATAAAATTAATATTTTTAATCTAATATTATTAATCATTTTATAATACTTTAATCATTTATTAATGCTTAAATCAAATATTATTAACCATTTAAAAATATTTTAATAAAGTTTTAATCTTAATATTTTTATTTACTTAACAATATCATATTCTAATATTATTAATATCATAATAATATTTTTAATAATTTATTGGATTAATAAACAATTTATTCTAATTGATCACCCTTTATTAAACATCTTATTTAATATCCATAAATGGTCATAAATAATATTTCTTATCATAAATTACCAAAATGCCCTAAAATAGTCATAATATTATATATTAGGAGTATTCGATCATTAAAATCACATTTTTTTAATTTAAAACATCATTTAACTATTTATTTCGTTTTATTCATAACTTAATTATTTTTAGAAAAAATAGCAAACTGATTCCAAAAATTCTCATTTTCTGGATTTGGATAGTATATGAACCAACAATAATCCCCAAATTTTGCTAGAATTTTAGAAAATGATTTACTAATTTTAAAGTGCCCAAAACACTCGGATCTTGCTTCATTTTTCATAAATCAAGTTTTGCTAAGCAAAATCTGAACTTTTCAGGGTATACTCTCATAACATATATGAACCTACTGTAAAAATTTTGGAATTTTCCAGTGTATACACAATGAGATATTCGGGTGTAAATATTTAGGAGTCCTTTACGGAAATAGCCATTACGCACAACCTATAACTCGAAACACGTCCGTTCTTTTTCCTACACGTAGATAACTTCTTAAGGTACCTCTGTGATTTTTTTCCAGATTTTTAAAAGACTTGCAACTGACTGAAGCAGCCTCATGAAAAACGGGGACAGTAGCTTTTTAGGGTTTTTAAAGCTTTAAATTTCTATGTGGACTATTTTGGGAATAACAGCCCCCAAGGCTTCAATACTTGCTAGATTTGTATTCTACCACTTGGGTTTACTAGATAACTCATGTATCTAGCACCCCCCCTTCGACGGATCACAAATTCAAGTTGTAAAACTTGAGTTACACAAAATTTAGTGGAAGAAAAACAAGGGTATCACCCCTTGGAGAACATATGTTCATTTCCTTCCTCTAAATCTATACCCTAATACTTGGAGAACTAAGGTACTTGGAGTATTAGACCATAACCTCCATATATTTTGAGGTAATAACCAAAATAGAATAAGAATAAAAAAAGAATGGAAGAGAATCCCCACCTAGTTTTCTTTGCTATACTTCTTGTTCTTCCAAAGTATGATATAAACTTAGGATGCATGAACTAAATCTCACTCCCTTTCTTGCACTCCTAAAATTCGGCCCAAAGCTCTCCAAATCCTCATTTTGCTTTTATTTTTAAATGCCCAATTTTGATTAATCAAATGTTTACAATACCCTTAATCAAGTGGGCTAAGTATTGGTTTGCATTCTATTTCTTTTGGGCTTCTCCTTTAATTGTTTTGGGCCATGTTAATGAACATAGTCTAACAATTTTAATATAGGTTACCCAAATTATTTATTTAGGGTTTCCATTCCCAAACTTATGAAATGTAATTACATATACATGTGACTTTAGTTCATAGCCTAATTAGGTTTACTAGAATTAGGTTTAAAATTATTAGTCACTAGAAATAACAAGATTATCCACTAAAGTTAGTATACATATTAAATAATAACCATTCCTTATTACCATAACCCTTAGGTTATTTAATTGTCTCACCCAATGTATAATTAGGTTATGAAGCTTTCATTTTTAATGAAAACTATAAATGTATATATCCATAATTATAGTATATATGTTTATTGATCCATGCACCACTTCCCATATGTTGTCACATATTAAATCACTATATAACACAATGTTTTAAATATCAATAATGTACATATGTCGACGTTGGGATTTTTAATTGTCCCTTTCCGTTACTTGTTCTTTGGTGTTCTCATTTTAGGTGAGATTTGTTTGAAAAAACAAGTGAAAAAGGTCTGACATGTATAATGTCGACAATAGACTGTTAAGAGTCGCCAGTTAGTTTTTTAAATGGTTGTACCAACACAACAGAGAAAAGGTTTTCACATTGACCCAGTGATGTGACATTGCTAAACGGGTCGGTGAAACCGAGATTCATTAGGGTCCAGTGGCTTGATTGACCCAGTAATGTTGATTAATTGCTGCTCATAGCTGAAAATGTCCATCATAGGAACCGAATCTAGATCCAATAGGCTAAATCCGTGATCACGTGATTCCTAGGCGTACATGATACCGCAATTTGTATGAAAGTAGTAAGCAGGTATATATATAAAAGCTGTAAATATATATATATATACAGACATGATCACCAATCACGAAGCACCTCCATGGGGGATCAGAAATGTAAATAAAGTTGTAAAAGCTATCAACCACCACGGAGGAAACTCCAGGTGGGACAAAACGTAAATAAAGTTGAGAAGCTATTAACCACCGCGGAAGAAACTCCAGGCGGGACAAAATGTAAATAAAGTTGTAAAGCTATCAACCACCACGGAGGAAACTCCTGGCAGGACAAAATGTAAATAAAGTTGTACAAAGCAATTAACTGCCACAAAGTGAACTCCAGGCAGGACGAAACGTAAAGAAAGCTGTAAAAGCGATCAACCACCAAGAAGTAAACTCCAGGTGGGACGAAAGTATATATATATATATATATATATATATATATATATATATATATAAGCGATAAACGCACCAGATGTAAAATTCAGGCTCATCGAACAGAGTTCGACAACAGCTCATATATATATATATATATATATATATATATATATATAAGCAAGTAAACGCTCCAGATGTAAAATACAGGCTCATCGAACAGAGTCCGACACATAGTTCATATATATAAGTATATATATATATATAAGCAAGTAAACGCTCCTGATGTAAAATCCAGCTCATCGAACAGTGTCCAACACACAGTTAATATATATATATATATATATATATATTAAAGCAGTAAACGTTCCAAACCGAAGTCTAGGCTCATCGAACAAAGTTCGACACACAGTTCATATATATATATATATATATATATATATAAGCAAATAAACGCTCCAGACCGAAGTCTAGGCTCAATCGAGACATAACTCGATAATGTTAGTCCATATATATAAATATATATATATATATATATATAATATATATATATATATGTATATACAAACTAAAATAAAACCACGGACCGAAGTCTGGGCAAACACACGCAACACGACTCTCAATGTGAAGAAGGGTGTGTGCAAAGATGAAGAGAAAGGCTTTAAAGTGTGTGAGAAGGCTTACAGTGGGCTGCCAAAGAAGGCTTCTATATCTTTAAAGTGGATGAAACTCAGCTCCCGCCGGTACAAATGACCACCCCAAGCCCTCTATTTATAGAAGGGGGAGCCGCAGGTGTACCTGCGGCCAGCCGTAGGTGTACCTGAGGCTGCCCGGGTTGCCCCGGGTTTCTCAGGTCGGGTTGTCTCGCAGTACGTGCACGTAGGCACTACAATGTTCGCTCGAACTTTCAGAATTGTAATTCGGGCATCCGACTGAGGTATATAGGACCTATTTCGCACCGCCGTTGTCGAGAGTTGTACAATGGCATGCGATTAGAGGTTGTATGAAGTTATGAAGATGGGACGATGCCCTCCGGTCTTCAAGCTTTAAATTCTATCCGTTACCCCGCACAATAGTCACTCGGGGTTGGTTTTCCTTGATTCTTGTGGGATATCGTTGTGTAGAGATGTGGGTAAGAAATGTTGAGATGACGTGATGTGGCTTTAGAGTGGTGAGATGATGCCTTGGCCCCTCACCAGAGTTATCACTGGTTTGGGCTGATAAAGTAGACGTTGCTCAGGGTTAGTGCTAAGATTAGACTGCTGCAAGTGTTGAAGGTCCTCATCGTCAACTCTGAGGTGTACCTGTCTTCTCGGTGTTATCGCTGGGTTGGTACTGGGTGTCTCGTTGTGAGCGCCAAGATTAAAGCTGGTTGTATTTGAAACAAGCATTTCTGGGGTTATCGTTGAAACTGCATTCCTTGGGGTGATCACCAAGGTTGGTAGCTATTCCCATGATTGGGACTGAGACTGGATACCTCGGGGTTATCTCCGAGATTAATTGGACTTCTCCGGTGTGTGTTCCGGTATTGGATCTGCACGCCTCGGGGTTATCTCCGAGGTTGGAATTGTTACTCCCAGTGTGTGTCCTGAGGTTGATGCTGAACTTCTGGTAGTATCCATAATGGATATGAACTGTCTTCCAGGGTTCCCTCTTGAAAGACGAATCTGTCCTCCTGTAATATTTGTGACAGGTGTGCAGAAAATTTTGAGTGTCTACAACATACATATATAATGACTTAAAATTCACGGTTATTACATCCCCCCCCCCTTCCCTTTATAAGAATTCCGTCCCGGGAATTACATATAGGGTTACTCAAAAGATGTGGATAATTTTCTCTCATCTTTTCTTCGAGTTCCCACGTAGCTTCTTCCGCATTGTGGTTCCTCCAAAGAACTTTTACATAATGTATAACCTTATTTTGCAATTTTTGCTCTTTTCTATATAAAGTTTCAACCAGAATTTCCTCGTCAGACAAATCCTTTTCCACCTGAATTGGCTCGTACGATATCATATGCTTCTAATCAGGCTTATATGGTCGTAGAACTGACACATGAAACACATTATGAATATGTTCCAGTTCAGGAAGTAGAGCTACCTCGTACGCCATTTCGCCTATCTTCCTCAAGATCTCGAAAGGTCCAATAAATCTCGGACTCAGTTTACCTTTCTTTCCAAACCTTATCTTCCCTTTCCAGGGAGATACTTTCAAAAATGCATAGCTTCCCACTTCAAAATCTCTCTTCTGGCAGTGTAAATTTGCATACTTCTTCTGGCGATCTTAAGCTGCTACCAGCCGGGCTCTTATCACCTTGATGATCTTTACAGTCTGTTACACCAGTTCTGGTCCCAACAGTCGACGTTCACCCACTTCATCCCACCATAAGGGCATTTTATATTTCCTCCCATATAGTGCTTCGTACGGCGGCATTCCAATGCTGGCGTGATAGCTATTGTTGTATGCGAACTCTACTGATGGAAGATGATCCTCCCAACTACCCTTGAAGTCCATCACACAAGCTCTGAGCATATCTTCAAGCGTTTGAATCGTTCTCTCGCTTTGTCCATCGGTCTGTGGATGATACGCGGTGCTCATCCGTAGCTACGTGTGAATCAACGGCTGATACTCTGTGGGTAGATTATTAAGGTTGTTTGACCTTTTCTGACGTGTGAATCAACGGAACACTGCATTGTGACCCCCGCCGGGGATCTACGTTGTAACCCCCTTCGGGGACCCACGTTGTAACCCCCGTCGGGGATTTACGTTGTAACCCTCATCGGGGATGTATGTTGTAACCCCAGTCGAGGATGCACGTTGTAACCCCCGTCGGGGATGTACGTTGATCTTTAGGATAATGACCCGGAATTGGCGGCATTGGACCTGTACAAGGTATTGCCCGATGTGATTTGTAACAAATGAGATCATTGGCATGGTATACCTCGTGTTTGGGCGACTACCAATGATTGATCTATTATCTGTGATGCATATGTATGTATGTCCAGAGATATTCAGCATTGACCCCTGGATGGTCTTATGACACGGCCCGTACAGATGTGTTCTTCAATAGTTAGCCGTATTGATCATACCCCACCATCATTGGTGGCATTGGGTATGTGATCGTGGTATCATAGCATGTCACCATCAGACAGAGTGTCCATAGATCATTTGTTGCATCATACTATGACCATGTTGATGTTTCAGGTTCCCACAGGATTTGTGGATGGCATGCTAGAGCACTAGGTATCAGAGAGGCAGGTTTTCCAATTTGGAACCCAGGAGTTGACTCCCACTATGGAGGAGTATGCACGGTTGACGATGCTGCCACTAGATAGACCTTGCGTACATATGGCTTTGGGGGACATGAGTTGATGATTCATAACCCTCACTGGATTAAGGTGTAAAGTAGTGCAAGATGAGCTTATATCGAGCCACGTTATATCTCAGTATTTTCTGTTTGACAGATTTGGCTCTAAGGATAGTTATACATGACATTACGGGGATTTCACCGCACCAGATGATCATTGGCGTCAAGCCAGAGTGGATGTACTGATATTGTGCGTGCTGTCGCATGTCTATATGCCACGGTACATGGATGAGATAGACATTGGAGTCATCATTACAGTGAGAGCTCTCAGGGAGGATCATACCATCATTCCCATGATTATAGCAGAGACTTTGAGGTTAGCTACATACTGTTGCGCTTATCCGACAGGAGTGTTCACGGGCAGCTCGGTCATGCTATACGTGTGGTTTATGTCACACTTGAGACCGATTAGCACTTTTAGATGGCATGGGTATTATTTCACCCATGACATAGCCATGTCATACTCCTTTCAGCCATCAGAGTGTACAGATTTTTTGGCTTGGTCTATGCTCTAAGAAGATATCAAGGATCTGTTTAGCATATTGTCGTGCTCGAGGCTTAGCTCACCTTACAGCTTTATTACTCATGCTCTGGGCATGGATTATATCCCTCTGGCTGGTTTGAGGGGCATGACTACCTACCACCCGCTTGTCGTGATGTCGAAGTTTGACCAGTTTTAGGACTTTCATCTTTTCGAGTGGGCGTCGGGTCAGCATTCCGCTTCTCGCTATCTTTCAGTAGAGGACCGATCCCGTGTGTATGCTTATTGGGATCAGCGTGAGATAGCTATTTTTATGTGAGCCATCCGGGTTGTTCTGCAGAGTATTCCGAATGGATGGATACAGAGATTGTATCGGCTGCGGTAGTATCCACATTACCGAGTAGTGATCCAGAGGATGTAGAGCCTATGGAGGACATTGATTCCTACATCGAGGAGGAGCCAGTTGTTGGGTTGCCAGCATTTTCTTTAGATTCTCCCAGTACTAGTACTGTTGTAATCCAGTATTCAGCATAGTATTTTGAGCAAAGTCTTCATCTGATAACCTTCGAGAGAGACCAAGCTAGAGTCTTGATGTTGACTGCCCTTGATGGGAGAGACGCAGCTCTGTTAGAGAGAGATGAGGCATTAGCTCGCAGAGATGCCACTGTTGTTGAGCGGGATGATGCTAGTTCAGCCAGAGATGCAGTGATAGTTGAGCGGGATAATGCCATATCTGCCCGAGATGTAGCCATTACAGATAGTACTGTAGTGAGGTCCCTTACCACTGGCATAATCATAGAGATGAGTGTTTACATTAATGAGCATATGGTCACCATGCAGATGTCTGCAGACCTGTTGGGTCGTGTGGATACTCTCGTACAGGAGACTACAGCTTTGCCTCCTTCTTCTGAGAGGGACGCCATGTTGGGCTTGTTAGCTCGCATATACCCTGACTTATAGATGATTTTGTATTCTCTTGCACAGACCAGCATAGCCATTTTGTCCTGTACAGTTAACATTATGTATATCAAACAACATTATATATAGAAGGGAAATATATTTTTGATCACTTCCCTTTTAGAGATGTTTGTTGCTTGCTTGATATTTTGCATGCTGCTTCAGGGCTTGTGATCTTGATGTATTCTGAATTCCTCTTTGAGGGATGGACATTGAGATGTCTCTAGACAGTTTATAATGGATCATTGATATGTATGTATCCCTACCATCTTTGGTGTCTTGGGACTAGTTTCTGCATAGAAATGTGGAGAGGAGTTTGGCTTTCCTCTCTGAGATTGACCGCACCACAGATGGTTGTTAGTACTTCTATTTAGGAGAAGCCTAGTTAATTCCATCTCTTATGGATTGGTGTTGCTCTTCAAGGTATGACCGCAGCTTAGATGGTCGCCGAATCTCATATTTGGGAGGAGTTCAGGTAATTCCATCTCTTTGGTCTGAAGCCAGTGAAATGTAGTGGATTGAAGGATGATCCCAGTACTAGTTGACAAGGGTTTGTGTTTTGGTAGGGGGTGAGACCGAACCATGAATGGCTGCCTACGTACTCCTATTAAAGAGGAGATCAGGTTTGCGTAGTTTGAACCTGGTGTAAGAGGTTGAACATTGTATGTGGGAGTAATGGTGTATGAATTTTTTTTTGGTTTTGTAAGGAGAAAAGGGTAGAAATGTTTTTGTTGTTTTTGTTTTATTGCAACCAGGCCATATGAAATGGTTGCCTACGTACTCCTATTGAAGAGGAGATCAGGTCGGCGTAGTTCGCCCCTCAGGGCGAGTGAAAAGCGTGATCCCATGTGCAAGTCAGATTGCGGGGAGGAGAAAGTTTAATCCTAGGTTGAGGATAAACTGCAGGTACTAGAAGTTTGATCCCATGTATGGGTAGCCAAACTGCAAACGCGAGAGGTTCAATCCGTAATGGGATGACCTAAGTTGTAGGAACGCATAGAAGCCAGACTGCTAGCTTGAAAAGTATGTTTTCCTGAGGGGTAGAGTGTGGAAAAGAGTTATATGTGGTAAAGGGTTAAAGAATCGGAATGAATGTTGATTTGATGATCCAACACCAGGATGTTTGCATGATGGAAACTTCAGACACAGTACCATTTCACGGCGTCCGAGTTGATGAATATTGGAAATTCATCGCCATCCATTTCTTGCAATCTGAGAGTGCCTCCTATCAATACTTCTTTGACAACAAATGGGCCTTCCCAATTATGAGCGAATTTTCTCTTAGATTAATCTTGGTTGTCAAGGATCTTCTTCAAAACCAAGTCATGTTGTCTAAACTGCCGTAGCCGGACCTTTTTGTTGTAGGATCTGACGATCCTTTGTTGATATAACTGACCATGGAAGATAGTCGCGGTTTGCCTTTCGTCTATTAGAGACAATTGGTGATACCTTTCTTGTACCCATTGGTCTTTATCCAGCTGAGCGTCTATCAACACTCTGGGGGATTCCATTTCAACTTCTATGGGGAGCACTGCTTCCATCCCATAGGTTAATGCGTAGGGGGTTGCCCCAGTGGAAGTGCGCATTGACGTTCTGTAGGCTAACAGAGTAAGAGGCAATAAGTTAGGCCATTCTTTATGATTGGCGGACATCTTTTGCATGATCTTCTTGATATTTTTGTTAGCCTCTTCAACATCACCATTCATCTTTGGAAGATAGATGACAGAGTTAAGATGTTTGATGTGGAATTTACTGCATAATTCCTCCATCATCTTGTTGTTGAGGTTTTTTGAATTGTCTGACACAATCACCTCTGGTTGTCCATATCGACAAATGACATTGTTTCTGATGAAAGCAATGATGACTTCTTTGGTAACCCTGGGGAAGGAGGCTGCTTCTACCCACTTGGTGAAGTAGTCGATCATGGTGAAGATAAATTGATGTCCATTACTGGCTTTAGGCTCAATGGGCCCGATAACGTCCATTCCCCACATTGAGAAGGGCCAAGGTGAACTCATATTTTGGAGTTCCCGTGGAGGGGTGTGTATAGCATTCCCATGAATCTGGCATTGATAGCATCTCCTGATGTGGTCATTGCAGTCAGCTTTGAGAGGTAACCAGTAATGTCCTGTCCTTAGGACTTTCTTGACAAGGAGGGGGCCACTCATGTGGAGGCCATAGACTCCACCATGGATTTCATACATAAGCCTTTGGGCTTGATCTTTGTCTAAACATCTGAGGAGACCTAGTCCTGCATCTCTTTTGTAGAGCGCATCTCCACTCAGGAAGAATTTCGTAGCAAGTCGATGGATCCGCCTTTTCTCATTCGGGCTCGCCTCAGCGGGTGTAGATCCATCTCGTAGGTATTCCTTGATATGTTGATACAAAGGATGATGGATGGGAGGTAGCTCGTCCGATACTTCTCTAATGTAATTCTCATAGGCTGGGGCCTTGGCAGGGAAATTGTGACGCTTGGCAAGTGTCCTTTGTCAGATATACGAATTAAGGAGGCCAAAGTTGCTAATGCGTCTACAAAGTCACTCCTATTATAAGGAACGTGTAGAAAGGAGATTTCTTCGAACTCCAAAACCATATGTAACACTTGTCGATGGTAAGGCAGCAAATGTAGTTCCTTGCTTTGATAGATTCTGGTGGATTGTCTGATTACCAACTCTGAATCCCCAAGGACAGTTAACCGCCTGATTCCCATTGAACGGACAAGTTTTAGCCCCATGAGACAGCCTTCATACTCAGCTGTGTTGTTGGTGCTGACAAACTGCAATTTGACGGAGATGGGATACTGCTCCCCCGTACCGGATACTAGAACTGCTCCAGCTCCAGAACCTTCCATATTAACAGCTCCATCGAAATACATCTTCCATGCTTGGCTTGTATTGTACTGATGGTGTTGTTGAAATGTCATTACTCCCTCATCGGGGAAGTATGTCTCCAAGGGTTTGAAATCCCCTGAAGGTGTGGCGGCCAGTTGATCTGCAATTCCTTGACCTTTGATGGACTTTTGAATCACGTAGACGATGTTAAATTATTGTAGAATCAACTGCCATCTGGACAGCCAGCAATTTAACATGGGTTTGTTGAACACGTACTTAAGAGGATCCACGCGGGATATGAGATGGGTTGTGTGACCCTGGAGGTAATGTTGTAACCTCATGGAAGCCCATGCTAAAGCACAACATGTCTTCTCGATTAGAGTGTACTTGTGTTCACTACTGCTAGATCTTTTGCTGAGGTAATAGATAGCTCGTTCTTGGCCTCTGTCGTCCTTTTGTCCCAGCATGCAGCCCATGGCGTTGTCACTTATGGACAGGTACATGAACAGGGGAACATCATCCCTAGGTGGTACCAAAATGGAAGCTTTGACTAGCTGTTCTTTAATTGTAAGGAAGGCCTTCTGGCACTCATCATTCCATTTTATGGAGGAGTTCTTCCTTAATAGCTTGAAGATTGGTTCACAGGTTGCTGTGAGTTGAGAGATAAACCTGCTAATGAAGTTGATTCTTCCTAAAAATTCCCGTATTTCCTTCTCTGTCTGAAGAATGGGCATTTTCGTGATGGCCTGGATTTTGGTAGGACCCAGCTCAATCCCTTTGTGGCTGACTAGATGTGACACCCCCAAACCTGGGTTACATGACTCCCGAGTTTGGTGTTCACGATCCACAATATAAATAACATTTAACTACCCATATTATATATAGATAGTATCTTACATAAGTTTTTATCAGAGTTTCTTAATACATCACCCAGGTTTTCTAACCTTAACTTTACAAACATACCCTTTAGCTATACAAAAAGGGTTTACAATACAACAATATAAATAATATTGTTTAACATAGCTAATTATAACTAGTTTATTACAACGCCTTTGCCTTTGCCTTTGTCCTTTGCAGCACCTCCTGCAACTTCGCCCCTAGCTGAAAAGTTTTATTTAGCAAGGGTGAGCAACTAATTTGCCCCGCAAGTTAATACATACAATAAATGTATAAGGATTCAAAACAACAGACTATCTATTTTGATATAATGAAACCAAAGTTCGGGGAACTTTGAAATAGCTGAACAAATCGTTATTCAATAACAAGTTTTCTCGTATTCTATACAACACAATAATTCAATAATGAAAGAGTATAACACTTTCAAAGTTTCTGTGATATTCTAATGAATAATCAATTCTACGAAATGTTAAAGTGGAATGTTTTCCAGATTTATACTAAGCGATCACACAAGATCTTTGAACTTATTTTCTCGGGTAGATATCAAAGATTTACTTTGATAAATACTCAGGTGTATCAAATAACCATAAAGATTAAATCATACCCCTCTTCAAGTACAACAAGTGATCAGCTTATTATACCCTATATTATGCATAATACTCAAAACGCGCGCAAAGGTCGAATTCACGACCAACAAAATGTTCCCTTTATATAAAAGGTTGTTCTTCTCAGTCTTAGAATCAAGATTTTGATTTTACAACGAAATACTGTGATTTCAAATTCTATTTGCTTCTCTTCTCAAACCTAACAAGTTTTTACAAATGTTTGTCTAACCAGAATAATTGGCTAAGACATTTCTCAACATAATTCAACAATAAGCAGGAATTATCTGTACTGTCAATTCTAACTTCTACAGATATGAATATCCAACAATAGTAATTCTACGAATATATATTTTCTAATTCGAAAATTTAATTTCAACAATAAATCCCTGGACGTGGCTTAATCAACAATAATTAACCACCAATAATAATTGAATGAAATAACTCAAGGTTGAGTTAGGGAACTTGCCTCTTCCGCTGATTACAGCTACGCAATATACTTATCTGATTTCGAAAGACCTATAACCAATAATGTAGGTCTCACAATTAGCACAAACATTTATATCACACAGCACTGTATTCACAGTCAAAATTTTCCTAAGCACATTGGCACACAGTCAAATCAGTGTTTATAACCTATATAAACACATAATAAGTTTAACTATTTCGGTCTGGTTGGACTTCGGTCCATTCTCGGTGTTCTGGTCACCCTATTCGACAATTAACACATTGATTATCAATTAAACTTGGTCTCTAAGCTTCAATATTAATTTAGATAAGTCAATTATCAATTATAATATTTTTCGGAAGCTTTTAATAATTATCAAGCAATTATTATAATTTATAATAATTTTTCAAACACTTAAATCATTTTTAAATGATTTAATTATCAAATAATCTTATCATTATTAATATTTAATAATATCAAAATATTAATAACATACATTCCAAAATATTAAAGTTATCATCAATAACTTAAAATATTTTTAAATCATCAATATTCTACTTAAATGATTTTTTTAAAATAATTAAAATTATTTTTAAATCATCACCATTAATATATAAATATTAATGAAATTATTATCCAAATATTAAAAGTCATTAATTATAACTTACAATATTTGTAAACCATTTTTCTCATTTTTAAATGATTTTTAAATCAATAAAATCATTTTTAATTTATTTATTTAATATAATAATTAAATAAATCAAATATCATTAATAGTAATTTATTAATGAAAATTCTCCAAAAATATTGAAAATTATATTTTATAATTTAAAATATTTTCTAACACTTTATTCTCAATTAAAATGATTTTTAAAGCATTAAAATCATTTTTATCTTATTTATTTAATTTAATAATCAAATAAATCTAATATCATTAATATTAAATTATTAATGAAAATTCTCCAAAAATATTAAAAGTTACATTTTATAACTCAAAATATTTTTAAATACATTATTCTTATTTAAAATGATTTTTTATAATATTAAATCATTTTTCTCTAATTTATTTAATACACTAATTAAATAAATTAAATACCTTTAATAATTAAATAATTATAAATATTAAAGAAAAATATTCCAATTGGTCACAAATTATGTTTCATAATTTAAAATAATTTTTAAAACCATTTTTGGTAATTTTTAGAATTTATTTCTATTTTTTTAATAATTTCAGAAATTCTGAAAATTAAATTAATTAAAACCGTCGTTATAGGCCTTTAGCGACACAAAGCATCGTTGTAGGTGTTCTTGAGCTCAAGAACACTGACAGCCGGCAGATCTAGGGGTCATGTTTGACCGGCTTTAACTTCCAATCTGCTCATATTCTGGGCTATCTAAAACTTTGGTATTGTAGTACTAATGTAACACTACAATCCCTAATCGATACTTTGGTTAAACAACATCACAACAAGGAGATCAAAGCCTCCAAAGTTGCTGCCAGAAAACAATCTGGGCTTTCTGGGCTTAAACAGTTCGAGTTGCCATATTCAACCTCAATTTAATCTATGATCTGGTATCGGTTTAAGTTGTTTTATGGTTCAGAGTTATATTCCATGTATCAGAGAACAACATCAAAGCAACAAATCAAATTATCATCAACAGAATCATCACAAAACACACGGTCAAACTCTGTCAGACAGCTTGATCTTAAAAATCTGGAAATTCCCAAAAAGTTTCAGTCTTGATCAAACGACCAAGTTTGACCATTTGTCACGATCGATCTATTGACGTTTTTAGTGTTATATAAGCATGAATTTGTAGTCCTACTTATAGGCTACAAGATGGTTACAAACATCACATTAAATAACCTATACACTGTTAGATTCGCTCGCTACAAAACTTGTCAGAGGGTGTTTTAAACTTCTGGGCTTGCCCAGATTTGTACTCGGTCATGGTCGGTCAACCGACTTTGACCGAGTATAACTTGCAATCTATACATTGGATTTCTATGATTTCAATTCCAGATCCAAGAAAACATGTCTGGCTACCGATCCAAACAATAAAACATAACAAAACATTTACAGAACAAGATCTGAGCGGCCTGACATTTAGCTGTCAGAGCACAAATCTGCTCAAGAACAGTTTTTGAAAAAAAAATTATTTTAAGGCACTTTAATGCTATGGATTCATGATAGATCATCATAGATCTTCATATAACATCCAATAGCAATTTTCTAAACACAAAAACACAAAAATGTTTCAAGCATACAAGATCAAAAATTAAAAACTTGGTTATACCTTTTTAACTTTGAATCTTGATCTAATCTTTCCAATATGTTTATGATTGATCTAAGGCTGGTAATATGACTGATTCTACTAGTTATTTTCGGACACCAAGAGAGAAGGGGAGTTGGTAGGAACAAAGTTGCAAAATAATCAAGTTTTATGATTTTTCTCTCTCTAAACTTATATATAATGCTTGATGTTGCTTTGGCTGATCATTTGGACGATTTTGGCTGCTGATTTGCTGGATTTCTAGAGTCACCAAGTCAAATGGTTAGGTGAACAACTAAAGATTTTACCAATTTTACAAGTTAGCTCATTTAAAATGTAAAAAGAGTATTTTTGACATTTGATAAATATATTTAATGGCATTCTTGTCTAATACACAAACCCTTAGGGTTTAGGGTTTGAATTAGGGTTTAAGATTTGAACCCTTTAGGTATCAAAAATTCTAGTTCCCAAAATTTTCAAATTTAGGGTTTACAATTTAGAAAAATAAATTTTCTAAAATAAAATTAGGGTTTCTAAAATAGAAATTTAACTTACAAAAATATAATTAGTGTTTTCTAACCATATTTAAGTTTATCAAACACTTTAGGCATGCTAATAAAATTAGGGTTGCCTAATTAGGGTTTACAATTCCCGGTTTTGAAATTAGGGTTTCCCGGCGTACAATTAGGGTTTTTAATTGTACAATTTATTTTCTAAAATTAAGATTAGGGTTTTAAATCCCTTATTAAGGTTTATTAATATTAAACCTTATCCAGTCAACCATTGGTCAACATTTCTGCACAGTACAACCACATAATCAATACAATTATTTTAATTGTATTTTCTATCGAATCCCTATCCGAAAATTAGGGTTAGGGTTTTCTAAGGTTGTTAAGCACAACTCTACTCTATTTTCTCAGTCAAAACACATATTGATTGGTTCTCGAGACTTGTCTCACTAATTCTCAGTACAATATTAACAGTCAATGTCAATATTAAATAAAAAAAATTATTCGTAAAATTTTAATTATTCGAAATTCCGGGTTATCACATTCACCCCTCCTTAAAAGGATTCCATCCTCGGAATCACCGCTTTCTTATTCTCTACAATCTTTTAAAGTTGTATCATCAATTCGTTGTTATCAACACAATATTAATTTGTGTTTCAAATTCTAACCTGTGACTTAAATCTATAAAAGATAACAGTTCACAGAATTATTTAAATCATAATAGTTGCGTAATTAAATTTCTAAACGAAATCATTACCTGCTACTACCTCCTGAGTAGCCACTGCATCTAGCGCCGTCATGTTGAATGTACGGGCTGTTGGTCTTCCTGGCTGTGCAGGTCCTCTAATCGCCAAGGTTCCACCACCAGGTCCCTTGTTGGCACTTTCTTTTTCTGCTTTCTTCTTCGGACAGTTCCTTACCAAATGATCAGTTGATCCACAGGCAAAACAACCTTGTATCTTCTTTGGGTTGGGACAATTAGGTGACATGTGGCCATCTTGTCCGCAGTTATAACAAACTCCTTTCTTCTTCAGGCAAACTCCAGCATGATTCTTCCCACAATTTGCACACGGCCCTCCTCTTTTCTTATTCCCTTCAGTTTTATTACCCGATTGGGTATTCTCACTCCACTTTCTCTTATTCGGGTTACTACCACCACTGCTTCCACCCTCATTGGTATTCTTCTTCTTCTCCTGATGAAAACGAGATGCAGCCTCGCTTCCTCCTTCCACAATTAATGCTTTCTCCAGTAGAGCCGCAAACGTGTTGATCTGCAGCACAGCTACTTTGTTGTAAATTCCCGGCTTCAATCCGTTCTCAAATCTTCTCGCTTTTCTTGCTTCTGTGTCCACCTGATGAGGTGCAAATCGTGCCAATTCGTTGAATTTAGCCGCGTATTCAGAAACAGACATGTTTTCCTGCTTAAGTTCCAAGAACTTAACTTCCATCCGAGCTTGCATACTCGGTGAGAAGTAGTTCTCAAAGAACAACTCCTTAAATCGGGTCCATGCTACTACCGCTGTACCCGCTCTCACTTGATTCGTCTCCCACCAATAATTGGCTTCTCCCTTCATTAAGTATGTCGCAAAAGCCGTCTTTTACTCTTCTGCCACACGTGCAATCACGAACGCTTTCTCCATCTCTTTCACCCAAGTTTGGGCTTCAATCGGATACGTAGTCCCCTTGAATTCAGGTGGTCCTACCGTTTAAAATCCTTAAAGTTAGCCAATCTGTCGGCTGGCTGATTCCTTGGTCTTCCCCTGGCTGGAGCCCTATTTTCCATAGCTTGGGCTAGCATATCCACAAAATTCTGCACCGGGTCCACTTGACCTTCTTCGTTATTCACTGATTGTTCTTCTCTTTGGTTTCGATTCTGTCGTCTTGGCGGCATGATCTGATTTAAATGAAAATCTTATATTAATACTCTTATTCTACACAAATTCTTAACACAATAAGAATTCAACACATAATTCTCAAGTAATCATATATTTATTCAAATAGCACATAATACCTATAGTACTTAACACATATAACTATCCCTTTAAAATAATACAAGGGTTAACGCACACAACTTTACAAAAGTTGCAATACCCCAACTTTACACAAAAAGTTGGCATTCTCCAATTACATATTACTATTTTCAGTTCATAAAACCACACTTATGAGTTCATAACCTGGCCACAATTATATGAGTTTACGAACTTACCCTAGTCGGACCTTTGGCGTCCGTTCATTGAGGGGTTCATAAACATTTCATATAAATATGAGTCAAGAATGTCACATAAGTATGAGTTTTAAGAACACACAATTTCATTTTAATCTTATATTCATATAGAAAATAAAGATTTTATTCATACAAACATATATTTACATATGGTCAAACACCGTTCTTGATATTACATATCTTAATATCAGAAACTTCTACCAAAAGATATTATTACATATATCTAAGTTGTCTACCGACCACTTTCTTCACCAACATTCTTCTTGTTGGGACACTTGTTGAATCCATGACCCGTCTGCCCACATGAAAAACACTTCCTCATATTCGGTTTAGGACAATGCAAAGAGATATGTCCTTCTTCCTTACAGTTGAAGCACACGTTCTTCCACATCATGCATTCCCCCACGTGAGTTTTGCCACACTTACTACAGGCTTTCTTTTTCTTCGGGTTTGAATTTTCAGAGTTGTTGCTGTCATTGTTCCTCTTTCTTTTCTTCTTGTCCTTTTCGCTGGTTCCTTCAGATGATCCACCACCTTCAGCCTTCATCTTCTCCACCTGCGCTTTCAGCTCGTTCCGTTCTTCAGTCATTTCATGTAACGCCCGCTCCGTCTTCCACAATTCCTCAAAAAGAAATACTTTGCTTCGGAGTTCTTGTACTTCCACAGATAGCTGATCTTGTTCACCAACCTTGATCTTATTCTTTAGTTCCACCCTAGCTTCTTCTGACTCCGCCTCCTCATCACCACTTAGATACATCTCAGGATAATCGTCATGATCACTCCCAAGATTAATCATTGGTTCATCTTTCCCCACTTCTTCAACCGATTCGCTCTGTGCTGGCACCTCGGCTACTGGCATTGGTGCGACAGCCGCTGGCTTCTCCGTACTCATTTCATCTTTTCCCGACAACCTGCTATCAGTTTTAAACAACTTGATTAGTACTTCACCAATAAAAATTTCTCTCACTACGAATTTACTTATCTTACTATCGATACACTTCAACGATCCTTCACTTAGTACTCTAAATGAGTATTCTCAATCTCGCTATGGTCATAATCCTAGGGTTTTCCCCCACCCCACTTAAGGTTTATAACCTACAGCTCTACTACCAGCTGGTGACACCTTGGTCACTACAGCTCTGATACCAACCTGTGACACCCCCAAATCCGGGTTACCTGACTCCCGAGTTTGGTGTTCACGATCCACAATATAAATAACATTTAACTACCCATATTATATATAGATAGTATCTTACATAAGTTTTTATCAGAGTTTCTTAATACATCACCCAGGTTTTCTAACCTTAACTTTACAAACATACCCTTTAGCTATTCAAAAAGGGTTTACAATACAACAATATAAATAATACTGTTTAACATAGCTAATTATAACTAGTTTATTACAACGCCTTTGCCTTTATCCTTTGCAGCACCTCCTGCAACTTCGCCCCTAGCTGAAAAGTTTTATTTAGCAAGGGTGAACAACTAATTTGCCCCGAAAGTTAATACATACAATAAATGTATAAGGATTCAAAACAACAGACTATCTATTTTGATAGAATGAAACCAAAGTTCGGGGAACTTAAAAATAGCTGAACAAATCGTTATTCAATAACAAGTTTTCTCGTATTCTATACAACACAATAATTCAATAATGAAAGAGTATAACACTTTCAAATTTTCTGCGATATTCTAATGAATAATCAATTCTACGAAATATTAAAGTGGAATGTTTTCCAGATTTATACTGAGCGATCACACAAGATCTTTGAACTTATTTTCTCGGGTAGATATCAAAGATTTACTTTGATAAATACTCAGGTGTATCAGATAACCATAAAGATTAAATCATACCCCTCTTCAAGTACAACAAGTGATCAGCTTATTATACCCTATATTATGCATAATACTCAAAACGCGCGCAAAGGTCGAATTCACGACCAACAAAATGTTCCCTTTATATAAAAGGTTGTTCTTCTCAGTCTTAGAATCAAGATTTTGATTTTACAACGAAATACTGTGATTTCAAATTCTATTTGCTTCTCTTCTCAAACCTAACAAGTTTTTACAAATGTTTGTCTAACCAGAATAATTAGCTAAGACATTTCTCAACATAATTCAACAATAAGCAGGAATTATCTGTACTGTCAATTCTAACTTCTACAGATATGAATATCCAACAATAGTAATTCTACGAATATATATTTTCTAATTCGAAAATTTAATTTCAACAATAAATCCCTGGACGTGGCTTAATCAACAATAATTAACCACCAATAATAATTGAATGAAATAACTCAAGGTTGAGTTAGGGAACTTGCCTCTTCCGCTGATTACAGCTACGCAATATACTTATCTGATTTCGAAAGACCTATAACCAATAATGTAGGTCTCACAATTAGCACAAACATTTATATCACACAGCACTGTATTCACAGTCAAAATTTTCCTAAGCACATTGGCACACAGTCAAATCAGTGTTTATAACCTATATAAACACATAACAAGTTTAACTATTTCGGTCTGGTTGGACTTCGGTCCATTCTCGGTGTTCTGATCACCCTATTCGACAATTAACACATTGATTGTCAATTAAACTTGGTCTCTAAGCTTCAATATTAATTTAGATAAGTCAATTATCAATTATAATATTTTTCGGAAGCTTTTAATAATTATCAAGCAATTATTATAATTTATAATAATTTTTCAAACACTTAAATCATTTTTAAATGATTTAATTATCAAATAATCTTATCATTATTAATATTTAATAATATCAAAATATTAATAACATACATTCCAAAATATTAAAGTTATCATCAATAACTTAAAATATTTTTAAATCATCAATATTCTACTTAAATGATTTTTTTAAAATAATTAAAATTATTTTTAAATCATCACCATTAATATATAAATATTAATGAAATTATTATCCAAATATTAAAAGTCATTAATTATAACTTACAATATTTGTAAACCATTTTTCTCATTTTTAAATGATTTTTAAATCAATAAAATCATTTTTAATTTATTTATTTAATATAATAATTAAATAAATCAAATATCATTAATAGTAATTTATTAATGAAAATTCTCCAAAAATATTGAAAATTATATTTTATAATTAAAAATATTTTCTAACACTTTATTCTCAATTAAAATGATTTTTAAAGCATTAAAATCATTTTTATCTTATTTATTTAATTTAATAATCAAATAAATCTAATATCATTAATATTAAATTATTAATGAAAATTCTCCAAAAATATTAAAAGTTACATTTTATAACTCAACATATTTTTAAATACATTATTCTTATTTAAAATGATTTTTCATAATATAAAATCATTTTTCTCTAATTTATTTAATACACTAATTAAATAAATTAAATACCTTTAATAATTGAATAATTATAAATATTAAAGAAAAATATTCCAATTGGTCACAAATTATGTTTCATAATTTAAAATAATTTTTAAAACCATTTTTGGTCATTTTTAGAATTTATTTCTATTTTTTTAATAATTTCAGAAATTCTGAAAATTAAATTAATTAAAACCGTCGTTATAGGCCTTTAGCGACACAAAGCATCGCTGTAGGTGTTCTTGAGCTCAAGAACACTGACAGCCGGCAGATCTAGGGGTCATGTTTGACCGGCTTTAACTTCCAATCTGCTCATGTTCTGGGCTATCTAAAACTTTGGTATTGTAGTACTAATGTAACACTACAATCCCTAATCGATACTTTGGTTAAAAAACATCACAACAAGGAGATCAAAGCCTCCAAAGTTGCTGCCAGAAAACAATCTGGGCTTTCTGGGCTTAAACAGTTCGAGTTGCCATATTCAACCTCAATTTAATCTATGATCTGGTATCGGTTTAAGTTGTTTTATGGTTCAGAGTTATATTCCATGTATCAGAGAACAACATCAAAGCAAAAAATCAAATTATCATCAACAGAATCATCACAAAACACACGGTCAAACTCTGTCAGACAGCTTGATCTTAAAAATATGGAAATTCCCAAAAGTTTCAGTCTTGATCAAACGACCAAGTTTGACCATTTGTCACGATCGATCTATTGACGTTTTTAGTGTTATATAAGCATGAATATGTAGTCCTACTTATAGGCTACAATATGGTTACAAACATCACATTAAATAACCTATACACTGTCAGATTCGCTCGCTACAAAACTTGTCAGAGGGTGTTTTAAACTTCTGGGCTTGCCCAGATTTGTACTCGGTCATGGTCGGTCAACCGACTTTGACCGAGTATAACTTGTAATCTATACATTGGATTTCTATGATTTCAATTCCAGATCCAAGAAAACATGTCTGGCTACCGATCCAAACAATAAAACATAACAAAACATTTACAGAGCAAGATCTGAGCGGCCTGACATTTGGCTGTCAGAGCTCAAATCTGCTCAAGAACAGTTTTTGAAAAAAATTTATTTTAAGGCACTTTAATGCTATGGATTCATGATAGATCATCATAGATCTTCATATAACATCCAATAGCAATTTTCTAAACACAAAAACACAAAAATGTTTCAAGCATACAAGATCAAAAATTAAAAACTTGGTTATACCTTTTTAGCTTTGAATCTTGATCTAATCTTTCCAATATGTTTATGATTGATCTAAGGTTGGTAATATGACTGATTCTACTAGTTATTTTCGGACACCAAGAGAGAAGGGGAGTTGGTAGGAACAAAGTTGCAAAATAATCAAGTTTTATGATTTTTCTCTCTCTAAACTTATATATAATGCTTGATGTTGCTTTGGCTGATCATTTGGACGATTTTGGCTGCTGATTTGCTGGATTTCTAGAGTCACCAAGTCAAATGGTTAGGTGAACAACTAAAGATTTTACCAATTTTACAAGTTAGCTCATTTAAAATGTAAAAAGGGTATTTTTGACATTTGATAAATATATTTAATGGCATTCTTATCCAATACACAAACCCTTAGGGTTTAGGGTTTGAATTAGGGTTTAAGATTTGAACCCTTTAGGTATCAAAAATTCTAGTTCCCAAAATTTTCAAATTTAGGGTTTACAATTTAGAAAAATAAATTTTCTAAAATAAAATTAGGGTTTCTAAAATAGAAATTTAACTTACAAAAATATAATTAGTGTTTTCTAATCATATTTAAGTTTATCAAACACTTTAGGCATGCTAATAAAATTAGGGTTGCCTAATTAGGGTTTACAATTCCCGGTTTTGAAATTAGGGTTTCTCGGCGTACAATTAGGGTTTTTAATTGTACAATTTATTTTCTAAAATTAAGATTAGGGTTTTAAATCCCTTATTAAGGTTTATTAATATTAAACCTTATCCAGTCAACCATTGGTCAACATTTCTGCACAGTACAACCACATAATCAATACAATTATTTTAATTGTATTTTCTATCGAATCCCTATCCGAAAATTAGGGTTAGGGTTTTCTAAGGTTGTTAAGCACAACTCTACTCTATTTTCTCAGTCAAAACACATATTGATTGGTTCTCGAGACTTGTCTCACTAATTCTCAGTGCAATATTAACAGTCAATGTCAATATTAAATAAAAAAAATTATTCGTAAAATTTTAATTATTCGAAATTCCGGGTTATCACATTCACCCCTCCTTAAAAGGATTCCATCCTCGGAATCACCGCTTTCTTATTCTCTACAATCTTTTAAAGTTGTATCATCAATTCGTTGTTATCAACACAATATTAATTTGTGTTTCAAATTCTAACCTGTGACTTAAATCTATAAAAGATAACAGTTCACAGAATTATTTAAATCATAATAGTTGCGTAATTAAATTTCTAAACGAAATCATTACCTGCTACTACCTCCTGAGTAGCCACTGCATCTAGCGCCGTCATGTTGAATGTACGGGCTGTTGGTCTTCCTGGCTGTGCAGGTCCTCTAATCGCCAAGGTTCCACCACCAGGTCCCTTGTTGGCACTTTCTTTTTCTGCTTTCTTCTTCGGACAGTTCCTTACCAAATGATCAGTTGATCCACAGGCAAAACAACCTTGTATCTTCTTTGGGTTGGGACAATTAGGTGACATGTGGCCATCTTGTCCGCAGTTATAACAAACTCCTTTCTTCTTCAGGCAAACTCCAGCATGATTCTTCCCACAATTTGCACACGGCCCTCCTCTTTTCTTATTCCCTTCAGTTTTATTACCCGATTGGGTATTCTCACTCCACTTTCTCTTATTCGGGTTACTACCACCACTGCTTCCACCCTCATTGGTATTCTTCTTCTTCTCCTGATGAAAACGAGATGCAGCCTCACTTCCTCCTTCCACAATTAATGCTTTCTCCAGTAGAGCCACAAACGTGTTGATCTGCAGCACAGCTACTTTGTTGTAAATTCCCGGCTTCAATCCGTTCTCAAATCTTCTCGCTTTTCTTGCTTCTGTGTCCACCTGATGAGGTGCAAATCGTGCCAATTCGTTGAATTTAGCCGCGTATTCAGAAACAGACATGTTTTCCTGCTTAAGTTCCAAGAACTTAACTTCCATCCGAGCTTGCATACTCGGTGAGAAGTAGTTCTCAAAGAACAACTCCTTAAATCGGGTCCATGCTACTACCGCTGTACCCGCTCTCACTTGATTCGTCTCCCACCAATAATTGGCTTCTCCCTTCATTAAGTATGTCGCAAAAGCCGTCTTTTACTCTTCTGCCACACGTGCAATCACGAACGCTTTCTCCATCTCTTTCACCCAAGTTTGGGCTTCAATCGGATACGTAGTCCCCTTGAATTCAGGTGGTCCTACCGTTTAAAATCCTTAAAGTTAGCCAATCTGTCGGCTGGCTGATTCCTTGGTCTTCCCCTGGCTGGAGCCCTATTTTCCATAGCTTGGGCTAGCATATCCACAAAATTCTGCACCGGGTCCACTTGACCTTCTTCGTTATTCACTGATTGTTCTTCTCTTTGGTTTCGATTCTGTCGTCTTGGCGGCATGATCTGATTTAAATGAAAATCTTATATTAATACTCTTATTCTACACAAATTCTTAACACAATAAGAATTCAACACATAATTCTCAAGTAATCATATATTTATTCAAATAGCACATAATACCTATAGTACTTAACACATATAACTATCCCTTTAAAATAATACAAGGGTTAACGCACACAACTTTACAAAAGTTGCAATACCCCAACTTTACACAAAAAGTTGGCATTCTCCAATTACATATTACTATTTTCAGTTCATAAAACCACACTTATGAGTTCATAACCTGGCCACAATTATATGAGTTTACGAACTTACCCTAGTCGGACCTTTGGCGTCCGTTCATTGAGGGGTTCATAAACATTTCATATAAATATGAGTCAAGAATGTCACATAAGTATGAGTTTTAAGAACACACAATTTCATTTTAATCTTATATTCATATAGAAAATAAAGATTTTATTCATACAAACATATATTTACATATGGTCAAACACCGTTCTTGATATTACATATCTTAATATCAGAAACTTCTACCAAAAGATATTATTACATATATCTAAGTTGTCTACCGACCACTTTCTTCACCAACATTCTTCTTGTTGGGACACTTGTTGAATCCATGACCCGTCTGCCCACATGAAAAACACTTCCTCATATTCGGTTTAGGACAATGCAAAGAGATATGTCCTTCTTCCTTACAGTTGAAGCACACGTTCTTCCACATCATGCATTCCCCCACGTGAGTTTTGCCACACTTACTACAGGCTTTCTTTTTCTTCGGGTTTGAATTTTCAGAGTTGTTGCTGTCATTGTTCCTCTTTCTTTTCTTCTTGTCCTTTTCGCTGGTTCCTTCAGATGATCCACCACCTTCAGCCTTCATCTTCTCCACCTGCGCTTTCAGCTCGTTCCGTTCTTCAGTCATTTCATGTAACGCCCGCTCCGTCTTCCACAATTCCTCAAAAAGAAATACTTTGCTTCGGAGTTCTTGTACTTCCACAGATAGCTGATCTTGTTCACCAACCTTGATCTTATTCTTTAGTTCCACCCTAGCTTCTTCTGACTCCGCCTCCTCATCACCACTTAGATACATCTCAGGATAATCGTCATGATCACTCCCAAGATTAATCATTGGTTCATCTTTCCCCACTTCTTCAACCGATTCGCTCTGTGCTGGCACCTCGGCTACTGGCATTGGTGCGACAGCCGCTGGCTTCTCCGTACTCATTTCATCTTTTCCCGACAACCTGCTATCAGTTTTAAACAACTTGATTAGTACTTCACCAATAAAAATTTCTCTCACTACGAATTTACTTATCTTACTATCGATACACTTCAACGATCCTTCACTTAGTACTCTAAATGATTATTCTCAATCTCGCTATGGTCATAATCCTAGGGTTTTCCCCCACCCCACTTAAGGTTTATAACCTACAGCTCTACTACCAGCTGGTGACACCTTGGTCACTACAGCTCTGATACCAACCTGTGACACCCCCAAATCCGGGTTACCTGACTCCCGAGTTTGGTGTTCACGATCCACAATATAAATAACATTTAACTACCCATATTATATATAGATAGTATCTTACATAAGTTTTTATCAGAGTTTCTTAATACATCACCCAGGTTTTCTAACCTTAACTTTACAAACATACCCTTTAGCTATTCAAAAAGGGTTTACAATACAACAATATAAATAATATTGTTTAACATAGCTAATTATAACTAGTTTATTACAACGCCTTTGCCTTTATCCTTTGCAGCACCTCCTGCAACTTCGCCCCTAGCTGAAAAGTTTTATTTAGCAAGGGTGAACAACTAATTTGCCCCGAAAGTTAATACATACAATAAATGTATAAGGATTCAAAACAATAGACTATCTATTTTGATAGAATGAAACCAAAGTTCGGGGAACTTAAAAATAGCTGAACAAATCGTTATTCAATAACAAGTTTTCTCGTATTCTATACAACACAATAATTCAATAATGAAAGAGTATAACACTTTCAAATTTTCTGCGATATTCTAATGAATAATCAATTCTACGAAATATTAAAGTGGAATGTTTTCCAGATTTATACTGAGCGATCACACAAGATCTTTGAACTTATTTTCTCGGGTAGATATCAAAGATTTACTTTGATAAATACTCAGGTGTATCAGATAACCATAAAGATTAAATCATACCCCTCTTCAAGTACAACAAGTGATCAGCTTATTATACACTATATTATGCATAATACTCAAAACGCGCGCAAAGGTCGAATTCACGACCAACAAAATGTTCCCTTTATATAAAAGGTTGTTCTTCTCAGTCTTAGAATCAAGATTTTGATTTTACAACGAAATACTGTGATTTCAAATTCTATTTGCTTCTCTTCTCAAACCTAACAAGCTTTTACAAATGTTTGTCTAACCAGAATAATTGGCTAAGACATTTCTCAACATAATTCGACAATAAGCAGGAATTATCTGTACTGTCAATTCTAACTTCTACAGATATGAATATCCAATAATAGTAATTCTACGAATATATATTTTCTAATTCGAAAATTTAATTTCAACAATAAATCCCTGGACGTGGCTTAATCAACAATAATTAACCACTAATAATAATTGAATGAAATAACTCAAGGTTGAGTTAGGGAACTTGCCTCTTCCGCTGATTACAGCTACACAATATACTTATCTGATTTCGAAAGACCTATAACCAATAATGTAGGTCTCACAATTAGCACAAACATTTATATCACACAGCACTGTATTCACAGTCAAAAATTTCCTAAGCACATTGGCACACAGTCAAATCTGTGTTTATAACCTATATAAACACATAACAAGTTTAACTATTTCGGTCTGGTTGGACTTCGGTCCATTCTCGGTGTTCTAGTCACCCTATTCGACAATTAATACATTGATTGCCAATTAAACTTGGTCTCTAAGCTTCAATATTAATTTAGATAAGTCAATTATCAATTATAATATTTTTCGGAAGCTTTTAATAATTATCAAGCAATTATTATAATTTATAATAATTTTTTAAACACTTAAATCATTTTTAAATGATTTAATTATCAAATAATCTTATCATTATTAATATTTAATAATATCAAAATATTAATAACATACATTCCAAAATATTAAAGTTATCATCAATAACTTAAAATATTTTTAAATCATCAATATTCTACTTAAATGATTTTTTTAAAATAATTAAAATCATTTTTAAATAATCACCATTAATATATAAATATTAATGAAATTAGTATCCAAATATTAAAAGTCATTAATTATAACTTACAATATTTGTAAACCATTTTTCTCATTTTTAAATGATTTTTAAATCAATAAAATCATTTTTAATTTATTTATTTAATATAATAATTAAATAAATCAAATATCATTAATAGTAATTTATTAATGAAAATTCTCCAAAAATATTAAAAATTATATTTTATAATTTAAAATATTTTCTAACACTTTATTCTCAATTAAAATGATTTTTAAATCATTAAAATCATTTTTATCTTATTTATTTAATTTAATAATCAAATAAATCTAATATCATTAATATTAAATTATTAATGAAAATTCTCCAAAAATATTAAAAGTTACATTTTATAACTCAAAATATTTTTAAATACATTATTCTTATTTAAAATGATTTTTCATAATATAAAATCATTTTTCTCTAATTTATTTAATACACTAATTAAATAAATTAAATACCTTTAATAATTAAATAATTATAAATATTAAAGAAAAATATTCCAATTGGTCACAAATTATGTTTCATAATTTAAAATAATTTTTAAAACCATTTTTGGTAATTTTTAGAATTTATTTCTATTTTTTTAATAATTTCAGAAATTCTGAAAATTAAATTAATTAAAACCGTCGTTATAGGCCTTTAGCGACACAAAGCATCGCTGTAGGTGTTCTTGAGCTCAAGAACACTGACAGCCGGCAGATCTAGGGGTCATGTTTGACCGGCTTTAACTTCCAATCTGCTCATGTTCTGGGCTATCTAAAACTTTGGTATTGTAGTACTAATGTAACACTACAATCCCTAATCGATACTTTGGTTAAACAACATCACAACAAGGAGATCAAAGCCTCCAAAGTTGCTGCCAGAAAACAATCTGGGCTTTCTGGGCTTAAACAGTTCGAGTTGCCATATTCAACCTCAATTTAATCTATGATCTGGTATCGGTTTAAGTTGTTTTATGGTTCAGAGTTATATTCCATGTATCAGAGAACAACATCAAAGCAACAAATCGAATTATCATCAACAGAATCATCACAAAACACACGGTCAAACTCTGTCAGACAGCTTGATCTTAAAAATCTGGAAATTCCCAGAAAGTTTCAGTCTTGATCAAACGACCAAGTTTGACCATTTGTCAAGATCGATCTATTGACGTTTTTAGTGTTATATAAGCATGAATATGTAGTCCTACTTATAGGCTACAAGATGGTTACAAACATCACATTAAACAACCTATACACTGTCAGATTCGCTCGCTACAAAACTTGTCAGAGGGTGTTTTAAACTTCTGGGCTTGCCCAGATTTGTACTCGGTCATGGTCGGTCAACCGACTTTGACCGAGTATAACTTGCAATCTATACATTGAATTTCAATGATTTCAATTCCAGATCCAAGAAAACATGTCCGGCTACCGTTCCAAACAATAAAACATAACAAAACATTTACAGAGCAAGATCTGAGCGGCCTGACATTTGGCTGTCAGAGCACAAATCTGCTCAATAACAGTTTTTGAAAAAAAATTATTTTAAGGCACTTTAATGCTATGGATTCATGATAGATCATCATAGATCTTCATATAACATCCAATAGCAATTTTCTAAACACAAAAACACAAAAATGTTTCAAGCATACAAGATCAAAAATTAAAAACTTGGTTATACCTTTTTAGCTTTGAATCTTGATCTAATCCTTCCAATATGTTTATGATTGATCTAAGGCTGGTAATATGACTGATTCTACTAGTTATTTTCGGACACCAAGAGAGAAGGAGAGTTGGTAGGAGCAAAGTTGCAAAATAATCAAGTTTTATGATTTTTCTCTCTCTAAACTTATATATAATGCTTGATGTTGCTTTGGCTGATCATTTGGACGATTTTGGCTGCTGATTTGCTGGATTTCTTGAGTCACCAAGTCAAATGGTTAGGTGAACAACTAAAGATTTTACCAATTTTACAAGTTAGCTCATTTAAAATGTAAAAAGGGTATTTTTGACATTTGATAAATATATTTAATGGCATTCTTGTCCAATACACAAACCCTTAGGGTTTAGGGTTTGAATTAGGGTTTAAGATTTGAACCCTTTAGGTATCAAAAATTCTAGTTCCCAAAATTTTCAAATTTAGGGTTTACAATTTAGAAAAATAAATTTTCTAAAATAAAATTAGGGTTTCTAAAATAGAAATTTAACTTACAAAAATATAATTAGTGTTTTCTAATCATATTTAAGTTTATCAAACACTTTAGGTATGCTAATAAAATTAGGGTTGCCTAATTAGGGTTTATAATTCCCGGTTTTGAAATTTGGGTTTCCCGGCGTACAATTAGGGTTTTTAATTGTACAATTTATTTTCTAAAATTAAGATTAGGGTTTTAAATCCCTTATTAAGGTTTATTAATATTAAACCTTATCCAGTCAACCATTAGTCAACATTTCTGCATAGTACAACCACATAATCAATACAATTATTTTAATTTTATTTTCTATCGAATCCCTATCCGAAAATTAGGGTTAGGGTTTTCTAAGGTTGTTAAGCACAACTCTACTCTATTTTCTCAGTCAAAACACATATTGACTGGTTCTCGAGACTTGTCTCACTAATTCTCAATACAATATTAACAGTCAATGTCAATATTAAATAAAAAAAATTATTCGTAAAATTTTAATTATTCGAAATTTCGGGTTATCACATTAGAAATCCTAGCAACTTGCTTGATCTAACACCAAAGGCACTTTTGGCTGGATTCAACTTCAAGTTGTACTTACGCAACCTGTTGAATAATTTTTTGAGATGGTCTAAGTGGTCTTCCTCCTTCCGGGATTTGACAATGATGTCATCCAAGTAGATCTCAATCTCTTTGTACATTAAGTCGTGGAAGAGAGCCATCATAGCTCGCTGGTAAGTGGCTCCGGCATTGATGAGGCTGAATAACAACCGTCTATAGCAAAAGGTTCCCCAAGGCGTGATGAAAGCAGTTTTCTCACGATCTTCCTCAGCAACCATGATCTGATGGTACCCCACGAAGAAATCAGCAAAGGAGTACATGCAGTATTGAGCAGTATTGTCAATGAGAATATGGATAAATGGCATGGGAAAGCTATCTTTTAAGCGAGCTTTGTTCAAGTCTCGGTAATCCACGCAGACTCTCACCTTCCCTCCGGATTTAGGTACGGGAACAATGTTGGATATCCACTCAGGATATGTGGACACCATGATGATGTCAGCTTGAAACTGTTTCACAATTTCTTTTTTCACCTTTAAGCTCCACTCAGGTTTTAATCGCATGAGCTTCTACTTGACTGGCTTAAATCCCTCTTTAATGGGAAGGTGATGAAGGACAATGTCAGTGGACAAACCTACCATGTCTTCGTAAGACCATGCAAACACATCCTAGAATTGGGTTAGTAGCGTAACCATGTCATTCCGCTGGTTTGGGGTAAGGTCTGAACCAATCTGGATTAACTTAGGGCTTTTTAAGGTTCCGAGATTGAAGGAAGTGGTTTGGTCAAGGTTGGGTTTAGGTTTATCTTTGACCCATTCTTGAATTTCTGGAGGCACCTCAATGTCCTCATGTACTTCCATCAAGGCTGAATTCATCTCTACATCAAAGGTACAATCCTTGTGGAGAAGAGGCACCGTATCAGCAAGTACAGGCACATCTAAATTCAGGGTCCTGAAAATAATATGCTTTCACTTAGTATATATGAAAAGGTTTGATCATACAAAGTGTTAGCATGTACTGGCAAAATGACTGCTAATATTGTACAGAAAAGTAAGCAGTTATGATATCTACAGGGCAGAAAGAGTTTCTGCCCATTTTACCCTTGTCGACCAATGCAAGGAGTGCTGTTCCAATTGGCAAGGGCAAAGTCCGGGTGGACTGCAGTGATGGAGGGATGGTCATCGTCCTTCCTATCCTGAATGATGGCCATTATTTTGAGCAATCATCGTTTGGGGTGTATCTGTTTGTATGTTCATCATGAACGACGATGCGTATGCCCGACATCATTTGGATGACGTCTTGCTTAATTCTTTGTTTCTCTTCCTCCACTCGGGGATCTAGAACAAAGACTCATTTCTCCTTCACCGGTACCGGCTTGTGAAATAACATAGCCATCACGTTGGCTGGCACCTTTACACGAGGTTGTGCGGACTCAGCAGTTGCAATTATAGATGAACATCGTGTAACTAAAGCTGGAGGAATCTGAGGATGTTTATGGGGATTCCTGTTACTAGAACTAGCAGAGTAGCCTAGCCCAGCTATACCAATTTGACGGATAACTTGGATGGGGTATTTGATACCCTGATGATATTTACCCAGCCCTTATCCTGGCTGATGACCCAAGGATATCATTTCTTGAGTAGCTGCCATCACTTTATCAGAAATCTTGGGTGTGAGAGGTGGCGTTCCAATAGCATGGTATTGGGAATTTCTTACTTCCAAGGCATGAAAATTGACCGGTTCAACATCTGTATTGGCATTTATGTATGGTATGTCACTTTGTACAGGACACTTAGGCTTAGCGTTGACGGTGAATAGGCTGTCATTGATAATGTATTTTAACTATTGATGAAGGGTGGAGGGGACTGCCCCTGCCATATAAATCCATGGTCGTCCAAAGAGCAGGTTGTATCCTGAATCTATCTTGAGTACATGGAAAGATACGCAGAATGTATGGGGACCAATTTTGATTGACAGTTCAATTACTCGGACCGAATTTCAGTGGGCTCCATCAAAAGCTTTGATGATTGTATGGCTACTCCAGATTCGGCTGAGATTGATATTCATCATCACCAAGGACATTTCTCTTCTTTTACTAGAAGTGGTAGATTCTTTATTGATCATTCACTACCTTCATATATAACTTATTACACCCAAGCATACCCTTTGATATACTATAAGAGTCTTAAGGAATAAGTCAAAGTGTAATTCATTATATATAAGATACTATGATGATCTCAAGTCTAAGGATCATTTGTACTACTATCACTATAGGAATTCCTATTGACAGGCAAGTAAAACTCCAATAGGTATTCCTTAGCAAGTCACGTTCAGTGAACTTATTCTCTAATAAGCACCTACATACTTGCTTTAGTGTCTCCACACAAATGATCATGAGATCAATCATCCTCACCCAATGAGTAAGCAACGTACGTACCAATCTATCTGGATTCACTAATCCCCTTTTTAGTAATCCATTGATTGGGAACATTTTAGTTTTAAGCTATCTAAGAATTTAGATCTCATTAGCATGATCTCATCATGATTCTAAAAGCATTGCTTAAAACTATAGGTTTATCATATATTATTAAAACAGCAACATGTAGATAATAAATGCCTTTAATAAATAATTTTTTTATTAATAAATAAATAAATAAGATTGGTTACAGAGTATATGCTTTATCATCATACATGATTGGCTTGTATGTATACTACTTTCAATCTCCCACTTGCACTAAAGCCAATCGCCGTGGTATCTCATAACCATCTTCTCTAAGTGATGATCAAACTGCTGTTGTGTTAATACTTTAGTAAATGGATCTGCAATATTGTCTTGAGAGTCCACACCCTCCAGGGTGACGTCACCTCTTTTAATGATCTCTCTGATCAAATGAAATCGCCGCAACACGTGTTTGGATTTCTGATGAGACATGGGTTCCTTAGCCTGCGCAACAGCTCCGGTGTTGTCACAGAATAAAGGCACTGGTCCTGTAATGCTAGGAACCACACCAAGTTCGGTAATAAACTTCTTCATCCAAATAGCTTCCTTTGCAGCTTCACTTGCAGCTATGTACTCTGCCTCTGTCACTGAATCAGCAACTATTTGCTGTTTGGAACTCTTCCAACTCACTACGCCACCGTTTAAGGTAAACATATGTCCCAAAACGGATTTATTGTCATCTTGGTCCGTTTGAAAACTTGAGTTCGTGAAGCCCTCTAGTTTTAATTCAGACCCACCGTAGACAAGAAATACATCCTTAGTTCTTCTTAAGTACTTTAGGATATTTTTCACTGCCTTCCTGTGCTCTTCTCCTGGATTCGACTGATATCTGCTTGTTACACTAAGTGCATGAGCGACATCTAGTCTAGTACATATCATACCATACATGATAAATCCTATTGCTGAAGCATAAGGAATCTTACTCATACGGTCTCTCTCCTCAGGTGTCTTTGGGGCCTGTTTCTTGGAGAAATGTATTCCATGGCTCATCGGCATGAGACCTCTTTTGGAATCTTCCATGCTAAACCTTTTTAGCATCGAGTCAATGTACATTCCTTGAGACAAGCTAAGCATCCTTTTAGATCTATCTCTATAGATCTTTATCCCCAAAATATAGGATGCTTCTCCCAAATCCTTCATGGAGAAGTGTTTAGATAACCAGATTTTAATTGATTGTAGCATAGGAATATCATTCCATATCAGTAATATATCATCAACATAAAATACGAGGAATGAAACAGTGCTCCCACTAACCTTTTTGTACACACATGGTTCATCCTCATTTTTGATAAAATCAAACTCTTTGATTGTCTCATCAAAATGGATGTTCCACCTACGAGAAGCTTGCTTCAATCCATAAATGGATCGTTGTAGCTTACAGACTTGATTTGTTCCAACCTTTGAAACAAATCCCTCTGGCTGTGTCATATACACATCCTCCTCAAGTTTCCCATTGAGGAAGGCCGTTTTCACGTCCATCTGCCAGATTTTGTAGTTATGGTAAGCTGCAATCGCAAGCAAAATCCGAATGGACTTGAGCATTGCTACTGGTGAGAAGGTTTCATCATAGTCAACTCCTTGTCTTTGTTTGAAACCTTTTGCGACCAATCGGGCCTTATAGGTCTCTACCTTGTTGTCTGCTCCAGTCTTTCTTTTAAAGACCTATTTACACCCAATAGGCTTAATGCCTTCAGGTGGTGAAACCAAAGTCCATACTTGGTTTTCATACATGGAGTCCATCTCGGATTTCATGGCATCTTTCCACTTCTTTGAGTCTTTACTATTCATATCCTGTTCGTAATTCAATGGATCATCATCATCTATGATGCGTACCTCATCGTCATCCTCTATGACAAGTCCATACCAATCAGGTATCTTTGGTACTCTTTCAGATTTACGAATAGGGTGTGGTACAGAAGGAATCTCTACTTGGTTAGGTACCTCACTTTGATCTGTAGCATTTTATGGTTCTTGAACCTCTTCAAGATATATCTTACTCTCACTGACTCCTTCAAGGATAAACTCCTTTTCCAAGAAGGCAGTATGTTTCACAACAAACACCTTTTGATCAGTTGGATGATAGAAATAATACCCCAATGTTTCTTTATGGTATCCCACAAATCTACATTTGTCAGATCTAGTTTGTAGCTTATCGTTTTGAAATTTTTTGACATAAGCTGGATAACCCCAAGTCTTAACATGCTTAAGATTTGGTTTCCTCCCTGTCCATAACTCATATGGGGTCTTGGGGACGGATTTTGTAGGTACCTTGTTAAGTAGGTATGCAGCCGATTCTAGGGCATATCTCTAGAAGGAAATTGTAAGGTCGGTAAATCTCATCATGGATCGAACCAAGTCCAACAATGTTCAATTTCTCCTTTCAGATACACCATTCATCTGTGGCATCCTGGTGGAGTCCATTGTGAGATTATACCATTTTCTTTGAGACAATTGAGAAAATCACCACTTAAGTATTATCCTCCTCGATCAAATTGAAGAATCTTAATACTTTTACCAGTTTGTGTCTCTACTTCACTTCTGAAATCTTTGAAATTTTCAAATGATTCAGATTTTTATTTCATTAAATACACATATCCAAATCTTGAGTGATCGTCAGTGAATGTAATAAAGTAAGAATACCCTCCTCGTGCAGTCGTTGTCATAGGTCTACATACATCTGTGTGTACCAACGCTAACAACTCTGTAACTCTTTCTCCTTTTCCACTAAAAGGAGATTTAGTCATTTTTCCAATGAGATAAGATTCACAAGTTGGATATGATTCATAATCTGATAGCTCTAGGAGCCCATCTTTATACATCTTGGATAATCTTGTTTCATTAATATGACCAAGTCTACAGTGCCACATATAGGTATAATTAACATTATCTCTTTTCCTTTTCTTAGTTTGTTCAATTTGAAGTATATTTTCATGCAAGTCAAGAATGTAAAGTCCATTTCAGAAATTACCAACACCATATAAAACATTATTCTTATAAATAGAATAACTATTGTTCTTTATTATAACATCAAAACCATCCATATCCAATACAGATATTGAAATAATGTTTCTAATAAGTGACGGAATAAAATAACAATTATTTAAACTAATGGATTTGCCCGTAGGCAGTGCTAAACAATAAGTCCCTACGGCTAATGCAGCAATCTTTGCTCCATTTCCCACTCGTAGGACGACCTCATCCTTGCTCAACTTTCTACTTCTGACTAGTCCCTGCATATTATTACATATGTGAGAACCACAACCGGTATCCAATACCCAATTAGAAGATTGACTTTCAGAAAAATTAACTTCAATCATAAACAAACCTTGATTAGGATTCGAAGCTTCTCCAAGCTTCTTCTGCTTTTGTTCCGTAAGATAATCCTTGCAGTTCCTCTTCCAGTGACCCGACTTGTTGCAATGGAAGCAAATTCTTTTGCTAGCTGGATTAGGTTTCTTTTGATCCTTCACTTTCGCTTTTCCCTTAGCCTTCTTAGATTTCTTCTTTTCAGAAGATACCTTGGGCCTTTTCCTTTTCTTAGAAGAATCATCCACCAGTAAGACATGGTTCTTCTTGGATAGGAAGTGACCTTCAGCAGTTTTCAACATGTTAAGTAACTCAGGCAAGCTGACGTCCAACTTATTCATGTGAAAATTCAGAACAAATTGTGAGAAGGTGTCAGGGAGTGACTGCAAGATCAAATCTTAACTCAAATCCCCATCCATGACGAACCCAAGCTGTCCAAGACGTTCAATCAGATTGATCATCTTTAAGAAATGAGTCTCAACGGTAGTGCCCTCGGTCATCCGAGATCGTAAGAGCTCCTTAGATATTTCATATCTACCAGTCCTACTTTGCTCACCATACAACACTCGAAGGTGCAGTAGCATAGTAGGAGCATCCATGTTTTCATGCTGACGCTGAAGCTCGTTACACATGGATGCGAGCATGATGCATTGAGCCACTGATGCATCATCTTGCCACTGTTTAAAAGTAGCAATCTCTTCCTCAAAGGCTGTTTCTGCAACTTTTGCAGGTACGGGCGACTTTAGGACATAAGAAATCTTTTCAACGGTGAGAACAATTCTCAGATTCCTTAACCAGTCCGTGTAGTTCGGTCCGGTCAGTTTGTTAGCATCAAGTATGCTACGCGGTGAAATTAGTGAATGTGACATTTTCAAAATTTTGCATGTAAAAAGACAATATTTTAGCAAACATTCATTTAATTAATTACCAAAATAAATTAGGTCTTATTTTATATTGGTATCTCCCACTATTTTCTTCAAACTATATTACCCTCATTTATATAGTTCAGCAAAATCTAATTAAAGTTTTTGCTAGTGAGAATAAGGATCCCATTTCAAATATATATAGCCTTGTGGTGACACAACAAACTATATATAAATAAATAGGTAGACAACTCCTTGTCAATTACATCATCATGTAACTCCTTATGTTTTGCCTCTTAGATTATTTTGATCAAGTGGTCGCACATCCAAATCAAAATTGTCTAAGTTAAATCCTACCTAGAACTTCCATATATTCAAAAAAGAAAAATATTGTCCTTGTGGTGACACAACAAAACAATATTGTTCAATTTTCTTTATAAGCATCAAATGTAATAAATTAACATCTTAAATACTTAATACTTTCCTTGTGATGACACAACAAACTCATATTAAATATTTAATACTCTATTAATTTTATCATGCTGGAAGGCGGCGTTCGATATTCTAAATATCTTTGAACGCTTAAGACTTAATATATAAAAACTTTGAGAGATTTGTTACTATTTGTCTCGTCTTGTTTAGCGCGCATGCAAATATATATATAAAATACGAGTCATATTATTAAACATGTGAAACATGTTTGCATAATATATAATATATATAATACTAGCATGCACATATAGAATACTATATTCTATCCAGATTGATTATGGACATTTATTCTAGTTTGATTCACTAGAGCCGCCAAGTGAACCAAAAGGTCAAACCCTAGGGTGCAAGAATAAACATTTAAATATAACTATTACATTTAAACTCGAGCTCCATTACAAACGGGTCTTCGAGCGCTCCTTTCTCCTTGATCTCCGATTCTTCAAAAAAATTCTAACTAATCCTTTTACATAAACTATTTAATTTAAATAGAAACCTTGATCAGCAGTCAAGGGGAAATACATAGGAGAGAGATAGAATTTACACCAGAAGAAAATTAGAAAAGACGAGGTACGCAGAATCCATTTAATAAAACTCATTCATTCAAACATCTAACCAAATCTAGGAATTGAGCCAATACACCTTCTTCTTGAAAATTCTTCTTCCTTAGTGGATCACCTCTAGAGGTCATATACTTGGGTGGCTTACATTGATCAAAGGAAGGAATCTACCCAGAGATTCAAGGAGATCGCGGAGAAGTAGGAGGTGAACTCGTACCTGAGGAAGCTCGTTTCTATAAGGGTATGATTTCATAATTTCTTATTCTTCGTTTAATTAATAATATGCATAAAGGATGATCTGGGTAATTGGTTTGTGAAATTTTTTTAAAATCTGATTTTATTATGCTTTTGCTATTTTTGTAATTTGATTGCTACTTTAATTTTCACAAAACCTAACAGATCCTCCATCTATCAAGACTCCAGCTAAGATGTATCCGGAGGACAAGACCACAATGTGCAATGGCTTGCAATGACCGGTCCCTTCGGGCGGTATGTCATCATCAGTGAAGGATATCACATTGTTGTTGAAAATGTGATCAACCAGGTGTTGAAATTTTTCCGTATCAACTGATGTTGGTAAATAGGCTTCTTCTAAAACCTTCAACAAGATCTTTCGGCGATCCTCGGAAGTTAGGACCAAGTCCAAAATTGATATTTGGTGTGGAGCTTCTCTTAATCTTAAAATCACCTTGGCTTCGTTATGACCCATGGTGTGGAGGAATTTTTCAATCTTCTCCATGGGTATTTTCCCATTTGATTTGATGGTAGACTTCATCACCTGTTGGGGAAGATACAGTGAATTTTCATTTGATACTGTAGCAGTGGTATGTGAGGTGGATCATTTACCTTCTTCATAATTCCATGGCACTTTACGCAGGCTAACAATAGAATATTGTGCTCTGCATGGCAAGTTGATTGGCTCGGGAGCGGCCACATTCAAAGGATTGTTGATTCCCTACGTTGAATTGTTGGCATTGTTAGTGATTTGTTAGTCCCATCAGTCTTAGTGGATATGAAGGCTACCAAACTCTTCCATTTAGTAGGACCTGTACTTTCACTTGCACGTAGCACGGTATCGTCATCTGCTAGTTGCAGGACACCACTGTCAATTAGATTTTGGATAAGGTGGTGGAGTGCCCAGCATTCTTCTGTGTTGTGACCGCGAGAATGGGAGTGATATTGACATACTCCATCAGAATTGTACCGTCCTGAACGGGGATTGATTGGAGGTAGCAGAGAAGTGATCCTTCCTTCATTGATTAGCATCTGAAGTATTTCCTCCATAGGTTGGCCCAGATATGAGAATTCCCTTTTATTGGCAAAATCCCAACGGCCTTTAGAATTTGCTCTCTTTATCACTTTGTCTTCCAGCATTTCATTTTCTGAAGGTGACGAGAGCATATTTGTGACAAGATGGAGGAGACTAGCATGCTCCTGGCTGACTAACTGGCGTGTCACTTGATGTTGATAGGTCACCAATTCTGCCAATTACTCAATTTGCTTGCATAGAGCTTTCATCTTTCGTTCCATTGCGAACTGGAACTTGGCATAATCCCATTTTTGAACACCGTCTTTGAGGGTCTAGGAGGATTCACAGTTGAAATTGGAACTTTGTCCATTGCTCCAATTGATCATATTGACCTTTTCTTCTTTGTGTTGAGGAAGAGGGTTGTCTTGAACGTGAGGCCGATCTAGTTTGGTGACCAAGATCTCACCGTTGTCTATCAGGTCTTGGATCTTGTGTTTCAAGGCCCAATAATCCTGAGTATCATGTTCAGGTGCCCCGGCATGATAAGCACATTTCTGAGCAGCATTAAAACCCCATCCATTAGGGCTGGCTGGTGGAAGAAGATGCGTAATTTTCTTTTGTGTTGTCAGAAGAGTGAGAATATTCTCGAGTGTGTCCCCTAAGGGTGTGAATACTCGAGGGCATTTGACTTCTCCACCTTTTGGTATTGGAGGGTTCAAAGATTGTGCTTGAAAGGGAGTGTAGTTTCTCCTTTGAATAGGCATGTTCTGATTGCCTTTTTGACCCTGTAGTATCAGGGAAACATCTTCCTCTTTCTTTTTATGGACCCTCCGGGGGTTGTTTCCATAATTTCTGGATTGGATGTGATCAGCAACAACTTTAAGGGCAGCTAGGTCTTGAATTTTTTCGGAATTCAATCCCATCCCAGCCATCTCCTCATGTTTGACCATTTCAAAAAATGGTTTACCAATGCCGATTAAAACTCTTTCATAGAAAGGAGCTTCTTGTATGTCTATGAAAGTAATGACCATCTTTGATTCTGTCATGGAAGGAATAACTTGGGCAGCCAGGCGTCTCCACATTTGAGCATACTCTCTGAAAGACTCGTTAGACTGTTTCTTGATCTTGGTAATTTGATACCGATCAAGAGCCATCTGAGACTGAAAGATGTATTAATTTAGGAAGGTGTGTGCTAGCTCTTCCCACCTATAGATCTTTGAGTTGTCTAATCTTGTGTACCACGAACGGACTTCTCCAGTCAGACTCTTTTGGAACAGTTGCATTCTAAGCTTCTCGTCCTCTACATAAGATCCAAGTTCTCCAATAAACACTTTTAAATGTGTGTAAGGATCTCTTAACCCGTTATATTTTTCAAAGTCAGGAGTCAAACTTTTCTGGATATTGAACACCAGGGAAAATGCAAATATCAGCATATGAAACACTCCCACGTGTTCCAATTCCTTTGATAGCACAAAGGGTTTCTTCCATTTGGAGGACTTTCTTTTTGATGTCACCGGTGTCTGGATTTCCTATGAGATGGGTGGTATCATTAGTTTTGTTGGTCGTATCCAACTGCAGTTCAGGTATTGTAATGACCTGGTTTCCCCTTTGCGTAGAGGATTCAACATGTACAAGTATCATTGGACCTTGAGTAGACTAGTGTAGTTCTTTAAGCAGAACAGCCAAATCTATAATTTGTTTGCTTAATCCATCGAATTCTTTGCGAGAAAATGGATTAAGGTCAGTCTGATCAGATGACGACATGATTGACTGTAGGCTGGCAGCCTTTTTGGATTTTGACCGGGTAGTGGGTCTGATTGGTTCCCTGCGAAAGACTTGCATAGTTTAGTCTTTAGGGAATGTGTGTATAATAACATTTTATGTGATGTGTCCATTTTAGGAATTTTATCCTGTAAAATGGATGTGAGCTGTTTGTAGCATGTCAATTTGTATGTGTACAGATTTCTTCATATTTCTCATTACATGGAGATAGATATGGAATGAAATTACAAGTAATTTGTGTTTACAAGTAATTAAAATGAGAAAGCATGAAGAGACTTTCCTCTGTTTTTGGTTTATCAGAGGTTGACCTATCTTAGGTTACTCTCGCGGCTTTTTGACATGAAGGTTCCCAAATCATCGCAATTTACTCAACGGGAAATTAATCCGGTCTTTCAGCTGGAGCGAATTTGGGTGGTTCCTTTCCTGAGCCTCGCGGGAATTAGTCTTCCTACGAGTCCAGTAATCAAACACCGATGGGATAGCCTCCTGGTGGAGGGACCACACAACATGCATTCACATACATCACGTCTCACCATACGGAAATGATGACATGTGTGAAGCACTAATATCACAAGCAGATATGGTGCGAAGAACTAAGTGAAATAAATAAATGCATTCGTACACATCCATCATAAATGTAAATGCAACATCCACACACAAGCAGATAACAGTTTTGAAAAGATTGTAATAATGGCTTAAGTCCTCTTACTGGAGTCCCCAGAGGAGTCGCCACCTATCGACGTCGGGATTTTTAATTGTCCATTTCCGTTACTTGTTCTTTGGTGTTCTCATTTTAGGTGAGATTTGTTTGAAAAAATAAGTGAAAAAGGTACGACATGTATAATATCGACGATGGACTGTTAAGAGTCACTAGTTGATTTTTTAAATGGTTGTACCAACACAACTGAGAAAAGGTTTGCACATTGACCCAGTGATGTGACACTGCTAAACGGGTCGGTGAAACCGAGATTCATTAGGGTCTGGGGACTTGATTATGCGGAGGAAAGGTGTTAGGAACATCCCGACATCTATGTTACCACAGTGACCGCCTCTTTTCAAGAAACTATTATATGAATGTGTGGGGGGGTTAATGTGCTGTTATTTGGAAGTGGTGCGAGGCCTCGTTCGCACCTAAATACACAGGGTTTGAATTTATGTAAACATTCAGTTTTTAGCAAGATATAGCAATGATGTTTTATAAAAAAAGGTTTTTCAAACCCTGATGCTCAATAGTAATTGAGACCTTTTACATTTCCATTTAATTAAGTGTTTGGCTGGATTAATTTTATTTCAAAGATGCGAAGCATCTGTAAGAAAATAATGTACAAAACTAATGCAGATTTCCTCGTGGGTATGAAAACCATCTGAGGAAATTCATACACCGCAGAATATTTTAAAAGCTGCTCACAACTGAAAATGTCAATCACGGGAATCGAATCTAGATCCAATAGGCTAAATTTGTGATCACATGATTCCTAGGCGCACATGATACCCCAATTTGTATGAAAGCAGTAAGCAGGTATATATATAAAAGCTGTAAATATATATATATACAGACATGATCACCAAATTTCACAGCTTTTCGAGTTAAATTCATTAATGGACATGATCAACAATTAACATCGGCACTTCGTGCCTCGAAACAATCTCTTTCACATATAACCTTGCCAACTGATCTAAGTTGAATCTGATTTTGATCGGATGGAAGTGTGCGGATTTTGTCAGTGGGTCAACGATAACCCATACTACGTCGTAGCCTTTATGAGTCGTCGGAAGGCCAACCACAAAGTCCATTATAATATGTTCTCATTTCTATTCTGGGATCTCCAACGGTTGTAGCATTCCACTCGGTCTCTGATGTTCTGCTTTCACTTTCTGACAGGTCAGACACTTGGCAACACATTCTGCAACATCACGTTTCAAATTCGGCCACCAGAAATGTTGTCGAAGATCTTGGTACATCTTGGTACTACCAGGGTGAATCGAATATCATGAACTATGAGCTTCGCTCAAAATGTCTTCCTTAATTTCTTGTACTGGCGGTACCCAAATTCTACTCTCGAATCTCAGTATTCCTTCCTTATCCATCTTGAATCTTTGTTCGGTTCCTTCAGATATCTTCCTTATCATCTTTTTGTATTCTTCGTCCTGAAGTTGAGCCTCTTTAACTTTATCTAGTAGGGTTTTACCCGATTGCATCTGAAATAGCTTCTCATCAATATCCATAGGATACTTTACTTCCAACTCCAGTTTCTCTATTTCTGCAATTAGCTCCTCCTGAGCAGTCAATATCATCAATTTCTCACGACCCTTTCTACTTAAGGCGTCGGCAACCACATTTGCTTTACTCGGATGGTATAAAATCTCACAGTTGTAATCCTTAATTAATTCCAACCATCTTCTTTGGCGCATATTCAAGTCCTTCTGCGTGAAAATATATTTCTGACTCTTGTGGTCTGAATATATTTCACATTTCTCCCCGTAGAAATAGTGCCTCCAAATTTTCAAAGCAAAAACAACTGCAGTTAACTCCAAGTCGTGGGTCGGATATCCCTTCTCGTAATCCTTCAATTGTCGTGATGCATACGCAATGACTTTGCATTTTGCATCATCACACAGCCAAGTCCTTTATGTGACGCATCACTATAAACAACAAAATTTACTGTATCGTCCGAAAGAGACAGCACAGGTACTGTACTCAACCTCTTCTTCAATTCTTGAAAGCTTTCCTCACACTTCTCCGTCTAAACAAATTTCACAGCTTTTCGAGTTAAATTCGTTAACGGAGTTGCGATCTTGGAAAAGTCTTGAATAAATCTTCTGTAATAACCCGTTAATCCAAGAAAACTTCTTACTTCTGACGGTGTCTTTGGCTGATCCCAATTAATTACAGCTTCGACTTTGGAGGGATCCACCAAAATTCCGTTTCTATCAATGACATGTCCAAGAAATTGTACCCTTTCGATCCAAAATTCACATTTTGAAAACTTGGTATACAACTTCTCCCTTCTCAATACTTCCAATGTTAATCTCAATGTTCGTCATGTTCTTCCTTGGTTTTCGAATAAACCAAAATATCATCTATAAATACCACTATGAACTTGTCCAAAAACGGCTTGAACACACCATTCATTAGTCCCATAAATGTTGCAGGAGCATTCGTAAGACCAAACGACATTACCAAAAATTCGTAGTGACCATATCGTGTTATAAACGCTATCTTCGGTACATCCTCTGGTCTCACCTTCAGTTGATGATAACCGCTTCTCAAGTCTATCTTGGAAAAGTATTTCGCTCCCTTCAATTGATCAAACAGATCATCGATCCTCGGTAATGGATGTATGTTCTTGATCATGACCTTATTCAGTTCTCTATAGTCTATGCAGAGCCACATTGTCCCATCCTTCTTCTTTACAAATAATACTGGCGCTCCCCACGGTGATACACTTGATTATATATACTTCTTATCCAGTAATTCTTGTAGTTGGACCATCAGTTCTTCCATCTCTACCGGTGCCATTCGGTACGATGCCTTAGATATTGGAGCCGTTCGTGGAGCCAAATTGATCACGAATTCAACTCCTCTATCTGGAGGAAGTCCCGGCAAATCATCTGGAAATACGTCTGCGAAATCTCTCACTACTGGTATCTCATCTATTTTTGGATTCTCTTTACGACTATCGACTATGTAAGTTAGATATCCTATACAGCCTTGCCTTAACAACCTCCTGGCCTGCATCATCGTCAGACAACTCGTTTGTCTAGGCGACTTGCTACCATAAAACACAACCTTTGACGGAGTTATAAGGTTAATACACTTCTTCTGGCAGTCAATTACCACCCCATAATTGGATAACCAATCCATACCCAAAATAACGTCAAATTCCCCAAGTCGAATAGGGATAAGATCTACGTTCATGATATTACCCTTAATATCCACTCTATAATTCTTATGCACATACTTAACAGGGATTATTTCTCTATTCGCAATTTCTATGTTCATGGGGTAATCCAATTCATCCTTAGGCAAATCTAAATTCTTAGCAAAGTCATCGGATATAAAGGAACAAGTAGCACCCGAATCAAATACAACATAATCATTAATTTTATTGATCGTAATGATACCTGACACCACATCACGAGATTGAACTGCATCCTGCACCATCATGTTGAAAGTCCTGGCGGTCGATCGGTTTGTTGCGATTGGTCCGGTGATAGTTAAGGCATTTTCACTGTTGTTTCCCCGGTTTCCTCCTAATCCTGACCCTCCTGATCCCTTCTTAGGACAGTCTCTTGCTAGATGGTCGTTCGAACCACAAGTGAAACAAGCACCCTTCTTTGGGTTTGGACAGTTTTGTGCTATGTGGCCTTCCTGACCACAATTGTAGCACCCTCGCTTCCCTTTCATGCAAACTCCCAAATGAGCTTTTCCGCAACTTGATCATGCTTCGATCTTCTTCTTCTGCCCTCCTTGTTGACTTCCAGCTGATGAGTTATCCGTCCACTTCCTCTTCTGATTATGACTACCCCCAGTGTTACTCCCACCAGTCTTGTTATTACCTTCATTCTCACTCTTCTTCTTCTGCTGCTCTTGATTATACTTGGTCACTGCATCGCTTCCACCTTTAGCGAGGATGGCCATTTCCAGTACTCCGGCAAAAGTGTTTATCTGAAACATTGATACCTTACTATATACCCAAGGCTTTAGTCTTTGTTCGAATCTTCTGGCTTTTCTCTCGTCCGTGTGTAATTGATACGGGGCGAACCTCGCCAACTCGTTGAAGCTAGCTGCATAATCAAGTACGCTCATATTTCCTTGCTTCAATTCCATAAATTGAACCTCCATCTGGTTCTGCGAGCTGGTAGGGAAATACATCTCGAAGAACATCTCCTTAAATCTCTCTCAAGTAATTACACCTTCACCTCCACGAACTTTGTTTGCTTGCCACCAATATCTAGCTTCAGACTTCAATATAAACATTGCAAAGGTGGTCTTTTGGTCTTCTCTAACTCTAGCGACGTCGAAAACCTTCTCCATTTCCATAACCCATGTTTGAGCCTCGATCGGGTTCATGGAACCTTTAAATTCTGGCGGTCCCACCGCCTTGAAATCCTTAAATGTAGTATTTGGTGGAGCTTGAGGTTGATTATTCATTACTCCAGCTAGCAAGTTAACCAATTGCTGAACAGGATTATCATTGGCGTTATTGTTGTTATTTGTTGACTCTTCCTGAGTTGGTTGACATTGTTGTCTTCTTCTTGGCGGCATAATTCTGTTAAGAATATTCGCTTATTAGGTCTTTATTTAATTCCTCAAACATTTAAGGCTTAGCTAGAACATTTAATCATAATTCACTTAACACATCAATTTAAATAAACTTTGACATTTTATTCAATTCAAAAGTTTTAACATCATAAGATAGCATCACTGCTATTTACATCATCTATCCAGAGATAAAGAATCTACAGGATTTAAAACATTAATATATTCCTTTGTTTATAATCACATCGGAATTTACATCATTAACTACCAAATAGTTTTCATGTAATTAAACTAATACTATCACTGTCTGTCAAGACGCTGAATAGCCTTTCTACGCTCCTCTTCCATGATGCGAGACATCATCTTGCAATCCAGCTTATACGATGGAAGTCCTTCAAACTGGATGGGGTACCTCAAAACTCGATCTTGGGCCTCATCCATTGAATGATTAAGTGAGGAGTATGTCTCCCCAAGATTCGCCTTCTTTGCATGACCATCCTCTTCCACAAGATCAGCACGACGTGACTCTCTTACCCAGCCTTCCTCTGCTATGATCAATCTTTCAGAGCTTTCCTTCAGTTCCTTCTTCAACTTTTCTATCTCTTCGGTCTTATCTTCGGTTTGACCCTTCTCATCGACCAAATCTCATTCTATATTTCTCAGTCGTGAGTGAAGAGTCGAAATCTCCCTCTCCTTCTACTCTAGAGTATTCTGCTGAATAATAGCTCGCTCAGTCAGATCCTGCACCTCATCTCGTAACTCCACGTGACGATCGTATAATGTTTCGTACATCTCAGTATCAACGGAGTGTTGTGGAAACTCCTCTTCTTCCTCTTCCTCGTCAAATTCCTCCTCAGGATCAGTCTCAGGTTCATGCTCCTGACTAACAACGGTGATCACTGGAGATGACTCCCTCTGTACCAATTGTTCCCTAACGATATGAATGTCTCGGGGTTCCTCCTCTGTAGCTACTGTAGGTACTCGGGGTTCCTCCTCCCCTGTTCGACTAGTTCCTCCAACATCCGACATCCTGATAATAAAATTTCAAGTTTTAGTTACTAAGTAGTACTAGTGAGCACATAATTAAACACATAAGCACATAAAGTCTTTTATTATCTTCAATGAATTACAAAATTCATTTCCTAGAACTCGATAAGAGTTTTCCATCACTACTATGTTCTTTCTATAAGGCTATTACCTAAGGTTGTTCCCCCACCTAAGGTTCATAACCTACAGCTTTGATACCAACCTGTGACACCCCCAAATCCGGTACTTCCCTTTCCACAGGATTTGGTGTTCACTGTACAAACATCATCCATCTATCTACCCATAAATAAATGTAAACCATGCAATAGATAGAAATAATAATAAATCTCCCCTTATGGGGTTACATCAACTACATAATAAATAAATCCCAGGTTACTCTAACCTTAAATCATGTATGCGAAAACATAAACAAATAAGTCTTAGTAACATCAATTCTAATTACATCACATAAATAATCAGTCTTCATTACTTGCTAAGTTTGCCCTTTCATTTACTATTGGAATGTTCGTCTGCTCTTTCGTTCTTAACAACAATGTTATTATTACGCAAGAGTGAGCACTATTGCCCACAAGTATAATAATATAACAATGAATAATAAGATGCGAGAGAAATAATACTTCGAATATAAAAGCTCAACTTTTGAATCAAGAATGAATAACAAGAATCAAAAGAAATTCTGAGGGTCGTAAGACCTTGAACTATGTCCTAGGTTGTTAAGTGTTTATTCTTGAAACCTTTAACAGTCATAAGACTATGGACTCTTCTTCTTGTACTTAGGGGGATCAGCCCTTAGTACCATACTGTGCACAATATCTTAACGCTAACGCATAAGTAAATCCCTTTGTATGGTTGTTCATCTCAGTTTGACATTTGAGTCCGCACCAAAGGAAGTTTGGTTTGGATAATTCAATAAGGGTTCTGAAATTTAGAACGTTCATCAACTATAGACTAGTCGAATCAATAAGGTTCACTAGTCTAACAAGGTTCAACAATAATGATATTCAAATTGAATAATAATCTCAAAAAGTATACAATAGAACAAATATTGTATAACGAAATCATACTTTGAAGGGATAATAAATCTTTAATATAATAATTCAAACTTGAATAATAGTAATGAGATTTTACTCAAGGTAAATAATAAACTTGAACAGTTATAAGAAGTAGGGGTAGGAAACTTGCCTCGTGCGTAGATTACACTTTAACTAAACTCGTTCTTTGATTTAAATCCTACATATCAATTACATTCACAATACCAGTCAATTACAACGTACTAAACATCATAAGTTTATTCTTTTGTCTAACTCAAATTCATGACTATACTTAGTCAATTACTACACATATTGCCAAAATTAGATTTCACGAACAATAAGTTAACTATGCATTCGATCATTCAATTCACACGTAATTGTGTTATGGACGTGTTAAGAATTTATTTTAACACCTCATTATATGTCTAACAAGTTTTTATGTTCATTAGATTAGATTAATAACACATTGCTAGACTTAAACATTTGAAAAACTCATTTCTGGGCCATTTTGCTAAGTGGCACTACGGCGCCACTTTTGTACGGGGTCTTGGCCCTGCGGCGTCGTAGCGCTGTGGCTGGAAACTTGGCGCTGTGGCATGGGACTTAAGTTCTGGAGTTGGCGCCGCGGCGCGAAACTCCAGATTTTGATTCTCAGTTCGCAAATAACACAGAGTTCAGCGAAATAAACACCACATGATCATTAATTTCACCAATTTAACATACCCACATGCTAGAATTCATACATAATAAATACCAAACATTTATAGAGTGATTTTAACCCATTAAAACATATAATCACATAATTAAATTATGCAAATTGTACTGTTCTTGATGTTCTTGAAGTGTTGAACATAAATTCCTAAAATTCAACGCCACGGATTTGTTATAAGGACAAATCCAACCATTCAAGTCTCAATTTGTTCATTTTAGCATGCATAATCATATACAAGTGGAAATTTTACAAAACAATTTTTGTTTGACATATTAAAGTTACGTATAAGGGCCATATAGCCAAAACCCATACTCTGTAAGTTTTGATCAACATATACGACTTGTTTTATGACGCTGATGATATGGTGTTATCATTGGTGTTATTGTTGTTATTTGTTGACTCTTCTTGAGTTGGTTGACGTTGTTGTCTTCTTCTTGGCGGAATAATTCTGTTAAGAATATTCGCTTATTAGGTCTTTATTCAATTCCTCAAACATTTAAGGCTTAGCAAGAACATTTAATCATAATTCACTTAACACGTCAATTTAAATAAACTTTGACATTTCATTCAATTCAAAAGTTTTAACATCATAAGATAGCATCACTGCTATTTACATCATCTATCCCGAGATAAAGAATCTACAGGATTTAAAACATCAAAATATTCCTTTGTTTATAATCACATCAGAATTTACATCATTAACTACCAAGTAGTTTTCACATAATTAAACTAATATTATCACTGTCTATCAAGACGCTGAATAGCCTTGCTACGCTTCTCTTCCATGATGCGAGACATCGTCCTGCAATCCATCATATACGATGGAAGTCCTTCAAACTGGATGGTGTACCTCAAAACTCGATCCTGGGCCTCATCTATTGCATGATTAAGTGTAGAGTATTTCTCCCCAAGCTTCGCCTTCTTTGCACGACCATCCTCTTCCGCAAGATCAGCACGACGTGACTCTCTTACCCAGCCTTCCTCTGGTATGATCAATCTTTCAGAGCTTTTCTTCAGTTCCTTCTTCAACTTTTATACCTCTCCTTCTACTCTAGAGTATTCTGCTGAATAATAGCTTGCTCAGTCAGATCCTGCACCTCATCCCGTAACTCCACGTTACGGTCGTATAATGTTTCGTACATCTCAGCATCAACGGAGTGCTATGGAAAATCCTCTTCTTCCTCTTCCTCGTCAAATTCCTCCTCGGGATCCTCCTCAGGATCAGTCTCAGGTTCATGCTCCTGACCAACAACGGTAATCACTGGAGATGATTCCCTTTGTACCAACTGTTCCCTAACGACATGAATGTCTAGGGGTTCCTCCTCTGTAGGTACTGTAGGTACTCGGGGTTCTTCCTCCCTTGCTCGACTAGTTCCTCCAACATCCGACATCCTGACAATAAAATTTCAAGTTTTAGTTACTAAGTCGTACTAGTGAGCACATAATTAAACACATAAGCATATAAAGTCTTTTATTATCTTCAATGAATTACAAAAATTCATTTCCTAGAACTCGATAAGAGTTTTCCATCACTACTATGTTCTTTCTATAAGGCTACTACCTAAGGTTCATAACCTACAGCTTTGATACCAACTTCTGACACCCCCAAATCCGGTACTTCCCTTTTCACAGGATTTGGTGTTCACTGTACAAACATCTTGTGACGACCCCAAATCCAGGTACTTGAAACCCGAACTTGGTGCTTCACGATACCATTTCAATAAGCTGAATAATGCAATAATAATATTACATTCAAACTTAATTTACATACATCAAAGTTTACTCTCCAGGTACGAAACCTTCAAATACATTCCATACGATACCTGAATAGATACCAATACTGACTATAACCATTAACTCATAATATAACTCATTCGAACAGCTTTCCTTTCTCCTTGTTCGTGCCTGAGCCTTCAGGTTGTTCATACATAACTGAAAACATTTAATTTAAGCAAGGATGAGCATTTGAGTGCCCAGCAAGTAATAACAATTATATATATAAGCTGAAAGAATATAAGTATTCTTTTTATATAACACTTCTACAACGAATTGAAAGTTGTGAAGTAATCTGTACTGATAAAAAATTCACATAACAACTCTCTTTCAAATTCTTTAAATTTGGCTCTGGCTCTACCCTTGAATAGGGTTTAAGAAACATACTATGAACATTCTTTTTCATTTTCGAAAAAGTTTAGCAGAAATCCATCCTCAAACCGTCATAACCTACGAGCACGGAGGGTGATCAGCCCCGTTGTACCTTGTATTAATTAATACTACTTAACTTGAACGAAATTCATCGCTCACTCTATCCGCCTTGGGCGCAAAAATTTCCCATATGGAAATGTTCATACATGTCTGGTTCCAAACCCGAAGGTTTATAATTTTGTTCAACAATAATATGTAGTGCAACATATATGTATATACGGGTAATTGACAAAGGTGTATCAACATGTGAATAAATGTCATGATTATCCAAGTGGGGACACTTGTATAACCATTTAGAAATCAATGAACAGAATATATATATCTGAATTAACATGTTGATAATCAAAGCGTACATAATCTGTACAGAAATAGAATAATTCTGAAACATTCTTACTCATGTCCATTGCATAAAGTAAATGCAAAGGTAAGATACTTGCCTGATTCGCTGATTACAAATCTCAACTTAGGTTTTATCTCTTTATCACAACCTATCAATAATCAGATCATTCGTTCGATTAGAACAATATATCTTAACACATAGTACTATCTATTACAGTCAGCATATAGTCTAATCACATAATCACAGTGATCATACTTTTAGTTCCTAATCTATACTTGAAATATTTTTATACATTTTTCAAATATCTCATACATGCTCTTACAGTAGCCTTTTCTTTCTTTTATAAGGTCTGACATTTGTCGGCGTACCGACAACTTTATCGGGTAAATACTGAGTCTAAGACTCTTATTCTGTACTTCAACATCTGTAAATATCAGACATTTTATTTTTAAACATTTTCGGAATTTCCAAAAATTGAAAAATTTAAAATAATTCAAATCTGTCACTAAAGGGCCTATAGTGGTATGACTGTTACTATAGGTGTTCTTCAAAGCTTCATAACTTCATAATCGGTTCTCAAGTTAGCTAGTTTGGCCGGCTATAACTTTCAAATATCGGAATCATAATTAAATGATTTAAACATTAAACAATTCCATTATCATTAATAGTTTAATTAATACTAAACTATTAATGAAACCATTGCCAAAATATAAAAGTTATTTATAATAACTCAAACTATTTTTAAAACATTTATATTATCCTTAAATGATTTTTAAAACAATAAAAATTATTTTTAAATAATTACCATTAATATTTAAATATTAATGTACTATTTATCCAAATATTAAAAGTCACTAATTATAACTTAAAATATTTTTAAATCCTTAAGTCTTTAAATGGTTTTTAAATAAATAAAACCATTTTTAAACTATTTATTTAATAATAATTATTAAATAAACTAAATATCATTAACATTATCTTAATATCATTAATATTTAATTATTAATGAAATTATCATTTAAATATTAAAAGTTATATTTTATAACTTAAAATATTTTTAAATACCTTATTTTCATTTAAAATGATTTTTATAATATTAAAATCATTTTTAAACTAAATTATTTAATATAATCAATAAATAACTTTAATATCATTAATAATAATTAATTAATGAAATTCATCACAAAATTTTAAAAGTCATCACAAATAACTCATTTACATAATCAATTCCAAGCCAAAATAAACATAGTAAACTAACTAGTTTATTAACAAACTAACTAAACTTCAAAAATTCAAACTTTAACTAACAATTAAATACATTACAAAAATTAAATAAGAAACATACCCGGAAATACAAATTCCACAAACTGAATACCCACTTCCACGCCAAAATTTAACTAAGGAGATCTTTATAAAAAATCCTCCCACAACAAAGCCTTTCTCAAAAATTGGAGGCCTTATTGTTGGTGAATGAAACAAAGGTCAAGCCCTTCTATTTATAGGCTTAGAAAATGGTGAAGTTCTCAATTTAGTCGATGTGGGACTTGGTTTATACTAATTTTTTAATAGCTCACTTTGCGATTTTCTCACGCCTTGCTCATCTATCAGAAAATTCCCAACTTTGGATATGTTATACATGGTATGTAAGACTATTTTTAAAAAATATGAATTACCCAATTCGGGTTCATTAGGTAGCCCAAACAGTGCGTCAAAAGTAGACGTTCATAACAGTTTTCAATTTCGTTTCAGCTTTACCCTCTCTCGCTAAAACAGTCATAACTTTTTCGTTTCAAAACATTTTTGAGCGATTCATTATCCCACGCGAAGCTAACTTCTGGGGCTACAACTTTTACTCTTTGACCATTTCCAAATTCAAAACACAGAATTCCGGAAAATTTGTTCAAGGTGACTGCCCCGAGTTGGTTAGACAGTTTTGACGCGACTACTTTGAATGGTCATAACTCTTTGCTCCGAAGTCAGAATTAGTCTGTTCCAGAGTTTATGGAAAGGTAATTCAGTGTACTATAACATACCAAAAGCCCATAAGGTTTTGGAAACATTAACTAATCAAAACAGTGTCCCGAATATCACATCCCGCTGCTGACTTTCAGTTTTGAGAAATTTGACACACTTCCTTCCGATCATCGAAATTTCCTCATCCGAAGTTGGAATGAGGTCATTCCAAAGCCTATGGCTTCCTAACTCAGTGCACTACAACATATCAAAAGACCAGACATTTTAAAGCATAAAAAGTGCACGAGAATGCCCCCATTACAGACTGCCCAAAAACAGTTTATCATGATCGGTCAACCATGTTTAGCCATCTATAACTTCTAATCTATACATGATATGGACTTGATTCTTTTTGCAGATTAAAGACCATATAACAAGCTACACATAAACAACTTAAAAACAACAAAAATCATGATCGATCAAAGATCTATAAGCTCTGACATTTGACAAAAAATCACAAAAATGAAAATTTCCAAATTTCTTAAATCTTCAAATTCGTGTACTTTGATGTTATGTGTCTTTAATTTATCAACCCATATCATCAATTAACATCCTATTACACAACTTTAAACAATCAATTACATCAAATAACATTGAATCAAAGGATTTCTAGGTTTAGTGTTCTTATACCTTTTTTTGCTAAAAAGGGTATTTTGGTCATTTCACATATAATTTCAAGGGCAATCTTGTACAAGGCAATTAAATGTAATATTTAATCATTAGATTTAATTCTTACAATTTACCAATTAACTTCTATCCTTTGGTAAATTAAAACACTTATACAATAACATCGAAATTAAACCTGGTAATTAAAATTAGGGTTCTATAATTAGGGTTTCTTAACGTCATCAATTAGGGTTTCTAATTGACCATTAGGGTTCTTTAATTATCTGTGTATGTTACTAACATAGTCGTTATGGTTTCTAACTTTAACCGGTTAAGGTTATAATAATTAGGGTTTGTCCTAATTAGTGACGTACAACAGTAATTAGGGTTTCTTCTAATTACCCATATTCTTATACATAGTAACTTTATATACACAGTCACTACTCAGTCATATTTCATAACTGAGTTTAATAATTAGGGTTTCACAGCACGGTAATATGTTATGACCTAATTGACCGTCATTGCTCAATATTATCTGTCCGCACATACACAGTACATAATTATGGTACTGTAAAATCATTATATAAATAATATAATATTATTATTCTCATCTCTTGATCACAATCCCAATCCAGGGTTTGGATCTCATATCTGACTTATTCTTCGTACACAGCATCAATAATCAAGTTAAAATAATTAACTTAACTATTCTGAACAATTTATATAATAAAATATTTATTATATAAATCTAATTATCACTTCATAAATTATTTCCAATCATGTTTTCATGAAAAATAATTAATAAAACATTTCGGCTTACAGAAATTTATTACCATATAATTTGTGGAAATTAATAATTCCAAAATTATTTTTAATTTTTTTTCAAGTAATAAATATATTCGCATTTATCGTTCACTTTACTTGACACTTAGTCTCGTCATTAAATAAAAAAAAATTTATACGCAAAATTTTTTATTTATTTTATATAGAAAATCTCGAGTTATTACACATCTTCCATCTATCTACCCATAAATAAATACAAACCATGCAATAGATAGAAATGATAATAAATCTCCCCTTATGGGGTTACATCAACTATATAATAAATAAATCCCAGGTTACTCTAACCTTAAATCATCTGTGCGAAAACATAAACAAATTAGTCTTAGTAACATCAATTCTAATTACATCACATAAATAATCAGTCTTCATTACTTGCTAAGCTTGCCTTTTCCTTTACTAGTGGAAGGTTCGTCTGCTCTTTCGTTCTTAACTGCAATGTTATTATTACACAAGAGTGAAAACAATTGCCCACAAGTATAACAATATAACAATGAATAATAATATGCGAGAGAAATAATACTTCGAATATAAAATCTCAACTTTTGAATCAAGAATGAATAACAAGAATCAAAAGAAATTCTGAGGGTCGTAAGACCTTGAACTATGTCCTAGGTTGTTAAGTGTTTATTCTTGAAACCTTTAACAGTCATAAGACTATGGACTCTTCTTCTCGTACGTAGGGGGATTAGCCCTTAGTACCATACTGTGCACAATATCTTAACGCTAACGCATAAGTAAATCCCTTTGCAGGGTTGTTCATCTCAGTTTGACATTCGAGTCCGTACCAAAGGAAGTTTGGTTTGGATAATTCAATAAGGGTTCTGAAATTTAGAACGTTCATCAACTATGGACTAGTCGAATCAATAAGGTTCACTAGTCTAACAAGGTTCAACAATAATGATATTCAAATTGAATAATAATCTCAAAAAGTATACAATAGAACAAATATTGTATAACAAATTCATACTTTGAAGGGATAATAAATCTTTAATATAACAATTCGAACTTGAATAATAGTAATGATATTTTACTCAAGGTAAATAATAAACTTGAACAATGATAACAAATAGGGGTAGAAAACTTGCCTCGTGCGTAGATTACACTTTAACTAAACTCGTTCTTTGATTTAAATCCTACATATCAATTACGTTCACAATACCAGTCAATTAAAACGTACTAAACATCATAAGTTTATTCTTTTGTCTAACTCGAATTCATGACTATACTTAGTCAATTACTACACTTATTGCCAAAATTAGATTTTACGAACAATAAGTTAACTATGCATTCGATCATTCAATTCACACGTAATTATGTTATGGACGTGTTAAGAATTTATTTTAACACCTCATTATATGTCTAACAAGTTTTTATGTTCATTGGATTAGGTTAATAACACATTGCTAGACTTAAACATTTTAAAAACTCATTTCTGGGTCATTCTGCTAGGTGGCGCTGCGGCGCCACTTTTGAACTGGGTCTTGGCGCTGCTGCTGGAAACTTAGCGCTGCGGCACGGTGGCGCTGTGGCGCGGGACTTCAGTTCTGGAGTTGACGCCGTGGCGCGAAACTCCAAATTTTGATTCTCAATTCGCGAAGAACACAGAGTTCAGCGAAATAAACACCACATGATCATTAATTTCACCAATTTAACATACCCACATGCTAGAATTCATACATAATCAATACCCAACATTTATAGAGTGATTTTAACCCATTAAAACACATAATCACATAATTAAATTATACAAATTGTACTGTTCTTGATGTTCTTTAAGTGTTGAACATAAATTCCTAAAATTCAATGCCACGGATTCGTTATAAGGCCAAATCAAACCATTCAAGTTTCAATTTGTTCGTTTTAGCATGCATAATCATATACAAGTGGAAATTTTATAGAATAATTTATGTTTGACATATTAAAGTTACGTATAAGGGCCATATGGCCAAAACCCATACTCTGTAAGTTTTGATCAACATATACGACTTGTTTTATGACGCTGATGATATGGTAACATATATAATATATAATTGAATACGATTTGATACATATTAATACATACACAACCCATAAACATTACACCTTTCCCAAATACAGAGGTTTATACAAAAACTTTGAAAGCCATTTTCATGAAATCTTAATGATGTAAAAGAGAAATTGGGTTTGGAGAAATTACCCAGAGTATAAAGTGTATAATTGTAGGCTTAGGTGCTTTCTTCAATCATTGAGTTTCTCACAGAATTCTCTCTAAAATCTCTCTGGCTCTCAGTGTTGCTTTTCCAGACTTAGTAGAAATAAAAGAAAAGAATACGTATAAAGGAAAGGAACTGACGCGCATTATGGTCAGTTACCCATCATGGGTTAACTGCCCATAACTCCCACTAAGGCCATGTTTGGCTAGGCTAGAATAAGTTTCAAAAACCATTTAATTTAATAAACCTTATCATATAGTTTAAAATGTCACACTTCTTACAAAATAAATCCAATATTTTATTTAATTTACTTTAAATAAAATATAATAAATTCTCATAAATTCACATAGTCACATTATTAACTTTCTCATTAATAAATAATGTCAAATTATTAACTCTCTAATTAATAATTAAAATACTAATAGGATTATTAAATATTTCTTTTAATATAATAAGCTCACATAAATACATACTTCGTTAAGAAAAATTCTCCACATTGATTTAATAAATACAAAACATATAATTAAATTAATATACCACAATTTCATCAATTAAATATTTAATCTAATAATTAATTCATCGAAAAATATTTATTCAATCCAATAAATATTAAAATTAAATACAAAATCTCAGTTGTCACATATAGGACCTATTTCAGACCGCCGTTTTCGAGAGTTGTACAATGGCATGGGATTAGAGGTTGTACGAAGTCATGAAGATGGGACGATGCCCTCCGGTCTTCAAGCTTCAAATTCTATCAGTTACCCCGCACAATAGTCACTCTGGATTGGTTTTCCTTGATTCTTGTGGGACATCGTTGTGTAGAGATGTGTGTAAGAAATGTTGAGACGACGTGATGTGGCTTTAGAGTGGCGAGATGATGCCTTAGCCCCTCACTAGAGGTATCGCTGGTTTGGGCTGATAAAGCAGACGTTGCTCAGGGTTATTACTAAGATTAGAGTGCTGCAAGTGTTGAAGGTCCTCAGTGTCAACTCTGAGGTGTGTTTGTCTTCCCGGTGTTATCGTCGGGTTGGTACTGGGTGTCTCGTTGTGAGCGCCGAGATTGAAGCTGGTTGCATTTGAAACAAGCATTTTTGGGGTTATCGCTGGAACTTCATTCCTTGGGGTGATCACCAAGGTTGGTAGCTATTCCCATGATTGGGACTGAGACTGGATACATCGGGGTTATCTCCGAGATTAATCGTTCTTCTCCGGTGTGTGTTCCGGTATTGGATCTACACGCCTTGGGGTTTTCTCCGAGGTTGGAATTGTTACTCCCAGTGTGTGTCCTAGGGTTGATGCTGAACTTCTGGTAGTATCCGGAATGGATATGAACTGTCTTCCAGGGTTTACTCTTGAAAGACGAACATGTCCTCCTGCAATATCAGTGACAGCTGTGCAGAAAATTTTGAGTGTCTACAACATACATATATAGTGACTTAAAATTCACGGTTATTACATCCCCCCTTATAAGAATTCCGTCCCGGGAATTACATATAGGGTTACTCAAAAAGATGTGGAGCAATCAACTCCTCGTACACTATCGGTATATCCATACATACTGCCTCGTCTCTTGATATCTATAATAAATTTTTAATATCTTGATTAACACACGACACAAAATATTGTTAACACATAGCACATCAATTTGTATCAAGTCCTTTCTTTTAATCTTTATTTAGATGAATAATGAATTGCTTTCATTTCATTCTTTAAATATGTATATATACAGGAAAGTAAAATTAGTAACTAACTTCATTATATACAAAAACTATATCTAACTATTGATAGTTGTTCCTAGCAAACTATCTTAACCATAAAATGATCAGTTGTACATGTCCTTCCTACTAATTCCAAACAAGACTCAAAGGGCCGAATATGATTAGCATGAATTTTTTGTTGTTGTTGTTGTTGTTGTTGCAATAATGAGAGTGTTCACGTACCAATAATTAATATTTTCAAAAATAAAAATAAGTTAAAAAAATGAAATAAATTAAATCATAAAAAAATAGCCAAACTAAATAAATCAATTATATTGACCTTAAGTAACCAAATTAGTTAAATTTAATAACCTATACTTATTTTACTAATTAACTATATAATTCAAAGAACAAGCTTGGTATCACAAATTTTTGGTTCAGTCTTTTTCTTTCCTATTGTAGTTAGTATAAATACTGTGACGCCCCCAAAATTAGGTATACATCACCCATCTTGGGTCGCCAGATACATGGTACATAATTCAAATATAACTTACTAATACAATTGTCGTGTACAATACGACAAAACATAAACTGTGAGTTTGAATACAAATATTGTCTACTAGAGATTATACAAACTCAAAAGGAGTCCTCATTACAATTATTATCACACTATTTCACAGAATAGTGAGGACTACTAATGCTATCCTTTGGACCATTACTCCGTTCTCCGACTCGTCCCAGCTATATTCTCATTTCCTGAAGAGAACAGTGAAAGAAAGGGTGAGCTCAACTAGCCCAGTAAGAAATATTATGACTAAGATAATGCAGAATAAATTATCATTAGCCTTCAACAGTGTTAAACTGCTAAAATATAGTAAACATCACATTTAACTGCAGCGGAACAAGCAATCCATTAAAAGAGTCAAGTAGAAAATAAAATCTACTATCTTTTATGATTTAAAAGGTTTTTCATCACTGTTATAGCTGAGACTCAGCTTAATAAATATTCCACATCATCGAATCACCCATGCAATACGGCCAAGGATATTCTTAAGTATCACGACCACAATTATTCATGCACTACGGGCCAAGAATATTTGTGTATTCATTAATGGTCATGATCATGCCAACAACTGTCCATCAATACACTACGGGCCAATGAGGATTTTTAATTTTTACATCATTTGTAATATTACGGTCATGATTACACCGAATAATCCCTGGTCATAATCATACCAAGTCCATCTATGCACTACAGGCTACAGATGACTTTCAACCAAATATAAACATGAGGATGATGACAATGATATAAGAATTCAATAAAACAAGTTCAAGAATTATTTTATCCAGAAATTATTAACGTCCAAATTGTCAACATGATACTGTTTTGTAGAGTAAAATTCAAGAATGATCAGAAGAATATTTCCATGAAAGGATACTGAATGAAGCGCAAATATCAAGGATATTCCACTAATTTCATGGAGTATAGAAGTCAGAATTTTAATCAACTGAGTAATACCGAATGCAATAAAAAAAGATATCACCATGCATGCGATAGAGACCACACAAACAGGTTATTCCAGCAGAATAATAATAACGGAACCAAGTCAGGTGAAATTCACACCGACAGGATGTTCCAACAGAATAATAAATGCGGAATAGTAAATGATGGAACCAGGTCCGGCGTATAGCACAGACAGGATATTCCGACAGAAATGTAAAGACGGAATAGTAAATGGAACCAGGTCCGGCGTATAGCACAGACAGGATATTCCGAAAGAAATATAAAGACAGAATAGTAAATGGATGTCACCAAGTATAGGGTATTCCGCGTATACAGGTTATTCCAACAGAATAATAATGAATGGAATAACATAAGGATTTCACCAAGTATAGGGTATACCGCGTATATAGGTCATGTATAGGGTATGCCACTTTTACAGGTTATTCCAACAGAATAACAAAGAATGGAATAACATAAGTCCTCTTCAAGAAGAAAGAATAACACCCCTTACATTATTAGGAGATTGAATACTGCAGTAGTGTAGTAACCGAAAACTCTTCTTCTTTCTCTCTTATTCTCTCTATACTTTCTCTCTCTATAGCTTGAATGAATTCGTGAAAAATAATGAAGCACTAGGCCTCTATTTATAGAAGATTTCTAGCTTAGCACTTGCCATGTGAAAAGGCAAGTGGCTTGACGACTGGTGATGTGAAAAGAAAAGTGGTTTGACGCCTGTAATGTGAAATGACAATTAGTTCGACGCCTGTAATGTGAAACGACAATTGGTTTGACGTCTGGTAAAGGTAATTACTATTGACGAAGGTAATTACTATTGACGAAGGTAATTACTATAGACGAAGGTAATTACTATTGACAAAAATAATTACTATTGACGAAGGTAATTATTATTGACGAAGGTAATTACTATTGACGAAAATAATTACTATTGACGAATGAGACTCTTAGATGATGACATATGGGCCCCCCTTAAAATAACCAAACTTACCACAAACGTCTCATAACAGACTCTTTATATACATCAAGGATTGAATAAATATTACCATAAATTAATTTATTTTTAATCAACACATAATTAATCTTTCAACAATTATTAATCATTTATAACTTGTCGTCTCAATTATTGATTTAATAATATAACATATTATACAGATGATACTGTGACAATAATTGAATTAATAATATAAGAGATATGATGCAGCAATTACTGTAGCAATAATTGAGTATAGCTGAATGACTTCTCACGTAAGCATCAATAATCAATACCGTGTGCTACTATGCAACCACGCGTATTACTGTACTTTTACTACCGAGTAGTTCAGCAGTTTTAACGGTAACACCTCCGCCATTATTTTCATAAAGTATTTTTTTTCGTTTTCTAACTACGACAATACTTTCGTTGTGGGGTCCACCAATGATTGTGTCGTCGTACGAATATTCCCCGACAAAAAGAGTATTCCCCGACCAAACGAATATTTTATAACAACTTGCGTGCTTTGCAAAATTTATAAATATTACCCACAACTATAATATTATATCAAATTTATTCCATAATATTCAAAAATAATAATTATAAAAAAAAATTCATCTTTATTTATAAAAACTGGGGTCTTACAACCTCCCCTTCTTATGAAATTTCGCCCTCGAAATTAGGGTACGTACCTGGTATGTCGAAGAGGTAAGGATACCTTGATTTCATTTCAGATTCTAACTCCCAAGTCATTTCCTCAACATCGTGGTTTCTCCACAGAACTTTGACTTGAGGTATAACCTTGGAGCGTAGAATATGTTCCTTCTTATCCAAGATTTGAACAGGAACCTCTTCATACGTCAAATCTTCCGCTATTTCGTCCGGTTCTAACTCAATAATGTGGTTCGTGTCTTTCACATATTTACGTAACATAGATATGTGAAAAACGTTATGAACACGAGACATACTTGGCGGTAAAGCGGGTCTATAGGCCACAGTTCCTACTCGATCGAGGATTAAAAATGGACCGATGAATCGAGGATTGAGTTTTCCTCTCTTTCCAAATCTTGTAACTCCTTTCCATGGAGTAACACGTAACAACACATGATCTCCTATATTGAATTCCATGTCCTTTCGATGAAGATCAACATAACTCTTTTGTCGATTTTGTGAGGTTTTTATACGTTGTCGGATCGTTTGAATCTTTTCCGTAGTCATACGTACCAACTCTGGTTCCAACAACGTTGCTTCACCCACCTCATCCCAGCATACTGGAGAACGACACTTTCTTCCATACAACGCTTCGAATGGAGCCATGCCAATACTTTCTTGATAACTGTTGTTGTAGAAAAACTCCACCAATGGTAAGAACTTGTCCCAACTTCCCTTGAAATCAAGGACACAGAGTATTAATAGATCTTCGAGAGTTTGAATAGTCCTCTCCGACTGTCCGTCCGTTTGATGATGATATGCCGAGCTAAATCGTAAGTCTGTGCCAATAGCTTTTTGCAAACTAACCCAAAATCGTGAAGTAAATTTTGGGTCTCGATCAGAAACTATGGATACCGGCATACCATGCAGTCTTACAATCTCGTTTATGTACATACGAGCAAGACGTTCAAGTGTATAAGTTTCTCGTATCGGTAAGAAATGAGCAGAATTGGTCAATCTATCAACAATGACCCAAATCGCATCTATGCCTTTAGAAACCTTAAGAAGACCGGTAACGAAATCCATGGTAATGTCACTTCCATTCTGGAATTTCAAGTGGTTGCAATGGACCTTTTGGTACTTGATGCTCCACTTTAACTCGTTGACAAGTTAGACACCTTGAGATAAACAACGCTATCTCTCTCTTCATATTGCTCCACCAAAATGTATGACGAATATCATGATACATTTTGGTACTCCCAGGATGGATTGAAAATGGTGTATTGTGCGCCTCCATCATGATTTTATACTTTAAATCAGGGTCGTTAGGAACACAAAGTCTGGAGTTGACTCGAAGTATTCCTTCTTCATCGATTCTTGCTTCCGGCATAGCACCTTCTTGCACTTTCTTTCTCATACGCATCAGCTCCAGGTCTGTAGCTTGAGCAGCTTTAACTTTATCGATTAAAGTCGGTTCTACTCGTATATTCGCCATCGTCACATGCGTCCCTAGAGTCTTTAACTCTATTTCCATCCTTTGCAAGTCACACAAAATGGGCCTTTGCGTTGACAATATCGCACTCGTACTTGCATGTGATCTTCTACTCAATGCGTCAGCTACCACGTTTGCTTTTCCAGGATGGTATTGGATGGTATGATCATAATCTTTCAACAGTTCAAGCCAACGTCGTTGTCGTATGTTGAGTTCCTTTTGAGTGAAGAAATATTTGAGGCTTTTATGATCCGTAAAGATCTCCACTTTCTCCCCATACAAGTAATGCCTCCAAATTTTAAGTGCAAAGACAACAGCTGCCAACTCTAGATCATGAGTAAGATAATTCTTCTCATATTCTTTGAGTTGTCGTGAGGCATAGGCTATGACTTTTCCATGTTGCATGAGAACACATCCCAACCCTTTGCCCGAAGCATCACTGTAGATGACAAATCCCTCCGAGCCAGATGGTATTGTCAGAACAGGTGCTGAAATGAGTCTCCTCTTGAGTCCTTGAAAACTCTTCTCACATTCTTCGCTCCAACCGAACTTTGTACCTTTCCGAGTCAGCTGAGTCAATGGAGTAGCGATTCGAGAAAATCCTTCCACGAATCTCCGATAATAACCAGCTAAACCGAGAAAGCTACGTACTTCGGTCACTGATTTAGGTTGCTCCCAGCTTTGAATAGCTTCAATCTTTGCTGGGTCTACAGATATTCCATGACTTGATACCACGTGCCCAAGGAATGCTACTTCCTCAAGCCAGAACTCGCATTTCTTCAACTTGGCATAAAGCTTATATTCACGAAGCTTTTGGAGTGTCAGCCTCATGTGTTGCTCATGATCTTCAAGACTTTTGGAATAAATAAAGATGTCATCAATAAAGACGACCATAAAGTGATCCAAATATTCCTTGAACACTCGGTTCATCATATCCATGAAGGCAGCAGGAGCATTAGTCAATCCAAAGGACATGACTAGGAATTCATAATGCTCGTACCGAGTTCTGAAAGCCGTCTTTGGAATGTCATCGGTTCTAATCTTCAATTGGTGATACCCGGAGCGAAGATCAATCTTTGAAAAGAATTTGGCTCCTTGCAACTGGTCAAACAGATCATCAATTCGTGGCAATGGATACCTATTTTTGATGGTGACATGATTCAACTCCTGATAATCAATACAAAGTCGCATACTCCCATCTTTCTTTTTCACGAATAGAACAGGAGCACCCCAAGGAGAAGTACTAGGACGAATAAAGCCAATGTCTAACAATTCCTTCAGTTGGGTTTTTAACTCCTGAAGTTCAATAGGAGCCATTCAATATGGGGCTTTAGAAATGGGTTTTGTACCGGGTTCAAGGTTGATACAAAATTCAATCTCACGCTCTGGGGGTAGGCCAGAAAGTTCTTCGGGGAATACGTCAGGAAATTTATTAACAATAGAAATATCGTTCAAAACTGACGTATTTTTGTTTAAATCTGTGACATGAGCTAAGAAAGCTTGACATCCGTTTTTCAATAAATGAATAGCTTTATGGCTTGAGATGACCGTGATTGATTTTAATGGTTTGGTCGCTTGAATTCGCATAATAGGTTGATTAGGAATATGAAAGATAACAACCTTATGAAAACAATCAATTTTTGCATGATAAGTAGTTAACCAATCAATCCCTAGAATCACGTCAAATGCAAGTATTTTCAATGAAATAAGATTTACAGGTAATGTGAGGGTACCGATTTGAACCAAACAAGACTTATAAAACAGTGGATGTAATGAAGGTTTCTCCCAATGGAGTTTCCACAGATAAGTCAAAGTCTAATTTCTCCGGAGTCAAATTTAATCAATGAGCGCAAGTAGGAGAAATAAAAGAATGGGTAGAACCGGTATCAAATAAAGTATAGACTTCGTTAGAGTTTATGATAAGTTTACCCGTGATGACCTCATTCAAGTTCTTTGCTTTCTGGGAGGTCACAACAAACGCTCTCCTTTGCACTACCGGCTTTGACCTTTCTGGGACGGCCTTTAGTGCCTCCATCCTAGCTGAATTTGTCTCCGGTAAACGACAAAATTGGGCTAAGTGACCTTCTCTTCCATAATTATAACATGCTTTGGACGGCATCGCGCAATTTGGACTGATGTGTCCCTCCCCTCCGCATTTGAAGCATATGATAGGTGGTCTTTCTCCTTCCTTAACAATGGGTGCTGGTGCTGACGTCTTTCCATCATTGTTAAATCTCCTCTTTTTGAAATGTCCATTCTTATTGTTTTGGCCCTGATTACCACCGAAGTGGTTACCATTTCTGGCCTGCTGATTCCCTCCACGCTTGTTGTCACCGCTTCGATGACCACTCTCGCTGGTATTATAATTTTGTCGGCTGCTCTCTTTTAGTTGAGTTGACTCGTTATCGCGCTCCACTAACCGAGCCATATTTACAACATCTGAATACAAACACAGTTTATGAGAAATAAGATGTTGACGTATCTCCGACTTCAAACCTCTTAAAAACATTCGCGTCATTCTCTCTTCATTATCCACCAAGTGGGACGCAAACCGTGATAACTCTGCAAATTTTGCCTCGTATTGTAACACGGTCATATTATTTTGTTCCAACTTAATAAACTCCACCTCCTTCATGTGGCGAATACTTTCGGGAAAGTATTTGTCGTTGAACAGCTCCTGAAACTTCTCCCAAGATATCTTCAGTACAGCAGGTTGAGTACGTTTTACCGATTCCCACCAGTAATCTGCCTCTCCGTGCAACATAAAGGCGGCAAAGGGAACCTTTTGCTCCTCGGAGCATCCCAAGACATCAAATACCTTGGTGATCTGCTTTATCCATGCTTCCGCCATAAGTAGTTTTGGCTCTCCCTTAAACTCCAGTGGTCCCAGCTCCTTGAACTGTTTAGCGGTGACCGCCCGAGAGTTTCCTGTGTTTCCATCTACGTTTTGGACAGGAGTCGCTCTCGCCTGCTGTTGCATGAATTGCATAAAACCTCTGAACATTTGATCATTCATCATTTGGTCAGTGTTGTTGTTTGCATGAGGATTGTCGCCTTCCTGATGCACATTATCCTGATTATTGATATGTGGTGAATCAACAATCGCCTGTGCTCCATTGCTATTCTCAACATTCTCAGATGTCATTTTCAGATACTGCCACAAAACAAAAGGTTAATTGACATGTAACATATTATCCCTATATTCTGACCGACCAATAAAATAGCACATAAACTTAGGTAGGTCATACTAGCGAAGGAATTCCCCGTCTCTCCCCTCCTAGTACTATTCTCACATCTTAGCCAGGGATCATATCCCTAAGCTCTGATACCAACTGTGACGCCCCCAAAATTAGGTATACATCACCCATCTTGGGTCGCCAGATACATGGTACATAATTCAAATACAACTTACTAATACAACTGTCGTGTACAATACGACAAAACATAAACTGTGAGTTTGAATACAAATATTGTCTACTAGAGATTATACAAACTCAAAAGGAGTCCTCATTACAATTATTATCACACTATTTCACAGAATAGTGAGGACTACTAATGCTATCCTCTGGACCATTACTCCGTTCCCCGACTCGTCCCAGCTATATTCTCATTTCCTGAAGAGAACAGTGAAAGAAAGGGTGAACTCAACTAGCCCAGTAAGAAATATTATGACTAAGATAATGCAGAATAAATTATCATTAGCCTTCAACAGTGTTAAACTGATAAAATATAGTAAACATCACATTTAACTGCAGCGGAACAAGCAATCCATTAAAAGAGTCAAGTAGAAAATAAAATCTACTATCTTTTATGATTTAAAAGGTTTTTCATCACTGTTATAGCTGAGACTCAGCTTAATAAATATTCCACATCATCGAATCACCCCTGCACTACGGCTAATGATATTCTTAAGTATCACGACCATAATTATTCATGCACTACGGGCCAAGAATATTTGTGTATTCATTAATGGTCATGATCATGCCAACAACTGTCCATTAATGCACTACGGGCCAATGAGGATTTTTAATTTTTACATCATTTGTAATATTACGATCATGATTACACCGAATAATCCCTGGTCATAATCATACCAAGTCCATCTATGCACTACAGGCTACAGATGACTTTCAACCAAATATAAACATGAGGATGATGACAATGATATAAGAATTCAATAAAACAAGTTCAAGAATTATTTTATCCAGAAATTATTAACGTCCAAATTGTCAACATGATACTGTTTTGTAGAGTAAAATTCAAGAATGATCAGAAGAATATTTCCATGAAAGGATACTGGATGAAGCGCAAATATCAAGGATATTCCACTAATTTCATGGAGTATAGAAGTCAGAATTTTAATCAACTGAGTAATACCGAATACAATAACAAAAGATATCACCATGCATGCGATAGAGACCACACAACCAGGTTATTCCAGCAGAATAATAATAACGGAACCAGGTCAGGTGAAATTCACACCGACAGGATGTTTCAACAGAATAATAAATGCGGAATAGTAAATGACGAAACCAGGTCTGGCGTATAGCACAGACAGGAAATTCCGACAGAAATGTAAAGACGGAATAGTAAATGGAACCAGGTCCGGCGTATAGCACAGACAGGATATTCCGACAGAAATATAAAGACAGAATAGTAAATGGATGTCACCAAGTATAGGGTATTCCGCGTATACAGGTTATTCCAACAGAATAATAATGAATGGAATAACATAAGGATTTCACCAAGTATAGGGTATACCGCATATACAGGTCATGTATAGGGTATGTCACTTTTACAGGTTATTCCAACAGAATAACAAAGAATGGAATAACATAAGTTCTCTTCAAGAAGAAAGAATAACACCCCTTACATTATTAGGAGATTGAATACTGCAGTAGTGTAGTAACCGAAAACTCTTCTTCTTTCTCTCTTATTCTCTCTATACTTTCTCTCTCTATAGCTTGAATGAATTCGTGAAAAATAATGAAGCACTAGACCTCTATTTATAGAAGATTTCTAGCTTAGCACTTGCCATGTGAAAAGGCAAGTGGCTTGACGACTGGTGATGTGAAAAGAAAAGTGGTTTGACGCCTGTAATGTGAAACGACAATTGGTTCGACGCCTGTAATGTGAAACGACAATTGGTTCGACGCCTGTAATGTGAAACGACAATTGGTTTGACGTCTGGTAAAGGTAATTACTATTGACGAAGGTAATTACTATTGACGAAGGTAATTACTATTGACGAAGATAATTACTATTGACGAAAATAATTACTATTGACGAAGGTAATTACTATTGACGAAGGTAATTACTATTGACGAAAATAATTACTATTGACGAATGAGACTCTTAGATGATGACATATGGCCCCCCCATAAAATAACCAAACTTACCACAAACGTCTCATAACAGACTCTTTATATACATCAAGGATTGAATAAATATTACCATAAATTAATTTATTTTTAATCAACACATAATTAATCTTTCAACAATTATTAATCATTTATAACTTGTCGTCTCAATTATTGATTTAATAATATAACATATTATACAGATGATACTGTTACAATAATTGAATCAATAATATAAGAGATATGATGCAGCAATTACTGTAGCAATAACTGAGTATAGCTGAATGACTTCTCACGTAAGCATCAATAATCAATACCGTGTGCTACTATGCAGCCACACGTATTACTGTACTTTTATTACCGAGTAGTTCAACAGTTTTAACGGTAACACCTCCGCCGTTATTTTCATAAAGTATTTTTTGTCGTTTTCTAACTACGACAATACTTCTATTGTGGGGTCCACCAATGATTGTGCCGTCGTACGAATATTCCCCGACAAAAAAAATATTATCCGACCAAACGAATATTTTATAACAACTTGCGTACTTTGCAAAATTTATAAATATTACCCACCACTATAACATTATATCAAATTTATTTCATAATATTCAAAAATAATAATTATAAAAAAAAATTCATCTTTATTTATAAAAACTGGGGTCTTACAAATACTATCCAAGTTTATAACAAATAAAAATTTTAAGTTCAACTTTTTTCTTTCCTATCTAGATTACATTAATATTAGTACTATCTAAATTTATAGCAATTAAATACTATTCAAAGTTTTAATAGTATCCAAGTATATTATATAGTCAATTTAATAACTTTTTAAGTTTCACTTATAACAATTAAATACTACCAAAATTTATAATACCAACTACAAATTTTAAGTATTATATAAGTTTTATTTGTAAAATTAATAATATGAGTATATTTATATGAACAGGGTTCATACGTATACTATATTACAAATTAAAAGTTTTATTACCAAAATTAACAACATGGGATGTAGATCAAATTTAAACTACAATCAATTAACTTTCATATATCCAATAGTAAAATTAACTAAGAAGTTTTATTTTTGATTATACCAATTTTTTTATTAACACAGCTATAAGAAACATTACATCTCATCTCTAATATGAACAGGAAAAAGGAAGATTCTTTTTATTTTTAAACCATAACTAATCATTTATATTTTTTCCCATTTCTCCCACTTAATCGTTCATCTAATTTTTTTAGTACACTTCTTTTTTATTTTATTTTTTATAATTTAATAATTAACATAATAAATTATTATTTATGCTGCCGAAATTGGTGAGTTTGTTAAACCAAATAAACAAGTCAAGTTTTAATTAAAACACATTAATTAAATTAGATTAATTCATTAACCAGCTTTGCCAAAAATATAACTACTTATAAAGTATATATTTGTAACCCAATAAAATATAAGCTACTTTATCTTTATACCTAAATTAGACCCAACGGGCCAAAGCTACGGAGACACGGAGAAACGATCGGAAATCCGGAGGACTAAGAGGGAATAGATCGGAAATTGGAAGAGTTCAGGGAGTTCGCCGGAGAGACGGAGGGAATTGATCGGAGGACGGAGGAGTGGAGGAGATCGTCGGCTATAAAGAAAATTTAAGTGGATTCGGACAAAAGCTCCATCAAATCCCTAATTTGTGGATGATTTCTTTTCTCCATAATTTTTGTCTTTGCAGAAACTTTGCAGAAAGGTTCTCATTTTTTTGGGGTGGATTATCTACTATACAGTTATTTGAACTGTAATTATTATATTAGGTATACCTAATGATAGTTTGTGCGTTTTGCCTATTAATGAACATGGATTGAATCCCAAATTTAATCAAATACATATAAATATAATATATATTTGATAGTTAATTAGTGTATGGTGTCATTTGATATTTTAGGTTTTCATGAATTGCTACATCCAAGTAGCCTGTCCCATGTTGTAGTTTATCTATGATTAAGTTGAGTATGATAAACTGTTGATAAAGTTATTATCTTTATTTTGACCAAAATAACTATACAAGTTTACTGAGTCGTTTATATTATTGTTTGCTCAGAGCATGCGGGTGTATGGATCATATTGCTTGAATTTATGAAGATGCGTCATGGAAAAACTTTGGATTCTCATGAAGATGTTGAAATTTTGAAGATTTTTATGAAGTTTATCGTATTTAGAAGCAGCCCATAGGGTCAACATGAATTTGCAAGCTCACATGTCCGGGCAGATATCCGGTCAAGCTGGTACTTCAGTGCCAGGGATACCCCAGCAGAATGGAAATCCTATTTTGGCACACTTACAAAATTCAGGTGGTCATCGCAATACACTCAGCATGGAGCCGGCACGTAGATTTATTCAAACAAAAATGTAAGTCATACCATTTAACTTTTCAATACATACTATATATGGACATAAAGATTTTTAAAAGTATGTAGCCATAAGAAATTACTTGGAATATATATATACACACACATGTATATATTGTTTTCTGTATCTGTGTTTAAGTAGGGGTTGAGGAGGGTCGGTGACTGAGGTGCGGGGATGGGGCATTTAATTGAAAGCTTCTTGAAGACCGTGAATGTGGTGGATGGGCATATAACTAGTACTGAACAACAAAGGCACTTGGGTATTTATGGGAATAGTTATTTCCATAAGGAAATTTGATATTTATGCAATTCCTCTCACACATGAATGTGGGATCCACTTATTATTCATGCGAGGAGGACCATACTTAAATATTCCACGTGGGGGTGCCAATTTTTCCTGTGAAAATATTTATTCTCATTTATTTCTATCACGCTATTGGATAAAGCAATTTGAGTGCAAATTAAACAAGAAAGACCAATTTTTTGAAAATCCTTCCGCTATAATGTTGGTCAGCATTCAGTGAGTGAATTACTAATGTTTAAGAAGCTCTGTTTTTGGTGGTTGACTGGTTGGTCATGCTTGCCTTTATTTTCATAACTCCTCCAGCTCATGATGATTGATGAAGCCTTACTTTATTTTATATCTTCCCCAACTTACCTGACTTCTTCTGACCTTGTCCTAAACGTAGAAATATGATTTATTGTCATGCTTTGCCTTCTCCATGCTTTCCTTGATTATCAGTGAAGATTGGGAATAATTAATTTGTATAAAGGGGTTTCGAAAAGCGGTTTTGTTTGGGTGGGGATTTGCATTTTAGCTCAAACTAATTAACTGGTATATACTTGGACTTTGTTAAGAGGAAGTAGGCTTTCGTTTGCATAGATAGTTTTTAATTTAAGCTATGTTGATCATTCAATGTCAGGAATAAAACATTAGAAATATTAACATTTCAGATATAACCTAACAATACCTATTCTTGGGTTCTATTGTCCATGATATTGTAGTTCGATTTATTAGAAAGTGTTCAACCAAGGATAATTCGGTAAATTCCATATTAGTTATAGCCTTCTAGAAGTAGCAAACCCATGTGATGGCAGTAGGTTAACTTCTTCATGCATATCAGCATAAGGCATAGTGTAGAGAATCCCCTTATATATGTATATATAAGAAATTAATTATGGCCTATAACTGAGGTTGGAATGAAAATTCCATCGATTATACTACTATATATCTTTGTCTTTGATTGCAATTGATTTACATGAATATAAATATACCACACTTCTATTATCCATTTCCATTGTGTTCTCATAACTTTCGTGTGACATGGCTCTTGAAACTGATTTGATCTACTACAAATTTATTGAAGGAGAAAATCATGATTATTTTCCCGCATGTGATGTGTTTGTCTAATTTATCATATATTCTCATCTTTTACTCAATTCCTAAAGGGGTGTGTCAAATAAGTGACAACTGAGTATTATAGTTAGTTACAGCCCAGAACAGGCTGGCATGATTTTAGATTTCTTTCCACTTTAAAATTTTCTTTTTTTCTAAAAATCCTTGCGTAGGTCCGTTTAATCCTCGCTTAGGTGCTGGGTTAGTTCTCTACTACCTCGATTTGGTTGGGCGCGTAGGCCTAGATTTAATAAAGGCTTTAAAGCTCTACAAGTTAAGCCTTAAATGATTGTGTTTTTGGTAATTTTTTATGTAAAATTAAAAAAAATTACACATGCTTTGAATAGTACAACAAGGATATGAAATAGAAAAATATTAAATGAGTGCCTAAGAAAGTGCCTAGGCACTGCCTAGGTCCGCCTACTTTTTTTAGAACACAGTTTTCTCTCTCTGTTACTGTCTAGCTCTATCCCTCTCCTCTGATTTATCTATTTTCCTTCTTTGATCTATCGTTCTCTTTTTAATTCTCTTTTTCTCTGTCAATCTCTCTTCTCAATCTCTGAATTTACCTCCTCTTTTTCTAAGTTTCTTCTAAATTCAGTTTCAAAACAGTAGATCGCGATTTCAGATTGTGACATTTACTATTGTAGCCTTCTTTTCTGTGACCTGCCTGCTGAATCTGATTGAAGCAAATGGTGATCAAATAGTGGTAAACTCTGCTCTGGAGTTCTTCTTTCCAATCTCAAATTTCTGGTAAATATCTTCTTTTTCTCGATCTAAATCTCTTCTTTGTCACCTATTCTGGAAAAATTTGGTTAATGTCTTCATCTTCTTCTGTTCTTAAATTTCAGATCTTCTCTAAATCTCTAAAATTCTCATTTCTAATATATTACATTTCCATCACGCTTAGTGTTTGATCATTGATGTACTGACTAAGTTAGAATTTCAATCTCTTCCTTCCAAATAATTCACTTCTTGTTGCGTTATGCTCTTACATCTACACCCTGTTTATCCTTGATACTTTCATCTCTTTGCAATCGATTGTGAAATTCGAGTCATGCAATGTAGGATCAAGTGTAAGCATCAACTGATTCAGCAAAGGGACAAAATAAAATAAAATCCTTTATTTGACTTTGCTTCTGATATTAGCAGTTGATGATCATTCTTTCAGTCCCACAATCTTCAGCCCATGATGTATTAACTGTCAACTGAGAATAAAAACTATGCAATTTGAACATGAATTTGAGCCATATCTGAGAATTCATTGTTTAAGCACTCAAGTTGTTATATATATATATATATATATATATATATATATATATATACAGTCCCGATCACATGCTTACCCTTAAAAAGCTCACCTAACTCACCTATTAATACCCTGCCTTATTTCCCTTCTCTCCTGACTTTCGACTCAAACACTAAAAGAAACGAAGCACATGTCTCTCTCTCTTCGACACTAACCCTGCTGCCTCTCACTTGCTCTGTCGTCCATCTCCTCTCTGTCACTTTCGAATCAGCCTATCTCCTCGCCACTCAGCCCTATAATTGCGGCGGCTTCCCATCGCCTCGCGACGAATTCCATCTCCTCGCGACAAATCCGTCGATTCACTGTAAGGTAACAAAATTTGATGTAGGTAGATGGATTTGCAAGCTTTTATCTCTTGCCCATGTTGTTGCTTCTATATCTTTCCTTTTCCTGCTGCTACTGTTTTGGGCTGCTGCTATTGAATTTGTCATTGCTGATAGGCTTGAGGTTCTCACTTGGGGCGGCTAAAGTTGTAGGTTAATTTTTGTTGTTGAACCATATGGTTGTAGATATGTTGGATGTTGTTTACACAACTATATAGTAATAGCAAATTTTCATGATGAAATATTTTACACAATATTTATTTGGATCCGACTCCATTTTATGATGGAATGTTTTCATTATATTTCTTAAAATTTTCTTTGATTTTGATTGCATGCTTATAATTTGGTGACTTTCTAGTGCTCTCTCAATTAATACTGAATTGTGTTTCAAATTGCTGCATTCTGCAACACTATAAGATAGTGTTGTTTTAAACATTTTTGGCATTATAGAATTTCATGGGGCCATGTAAGGGCAAGAAAAGGTGTCATGGCTGACTGAATGTTCTTATCTTAATTCTTTCTTTCGCTTTTTCCTCCTTTCTTCCCCAATTTGTATTGTTATGTTATGACATCTATTGGCGGGGATTTCAAAGAGGTAAATGAAAAAATTGTAGATTTGGTGACTATAAGTACTTTTATTTATTTAAAGAACAGACTAAAGTGCAAATTTCACGCTATAGTCTACACCAAAATGTGTCCCCTTGCAGTTGCACCACAAACTTGTTTTTTGGTTTTAAATAGCAAACTCTGAACTGTCAATCGGTTGACTCAAGTCACTTTGTAAATTTTTTAATTGGTTAAAATCTCATCTTTTTGTTTCAAATTTAATGAGATTGAATGGATTATTTTCTGTATTTGAGGCATCCCAAGTTAGATTATGTTTGATCAAAAAAGTTCTTACATACAAAAAATACTATCATGTTGTTGTTACTAATACAAGTTATACATTATGAATAAATTACAGGTTAAAAGAAATAACCCACAAGTTCAAAAAAACCACTTCTAACAACACAAAGACAAAACAATCCTTACATATTCTAGATGGTCACAACCCAAATGACAATATTTACTCCATCTACAATAACATGATTAAAATTAATAACCAAGAACAAACACGTGCAATAATAAATTTTATTCTTCGCATGTTGCCTATTGCATGCATGTTCTCAATCTCTTGCTCCATTCCGTTAATCTTTCGAAGTAATCTAGAGATTATTTGTCTTGATCTGTCACACATACCAAACAAAAAACTGACAAGCATTCCTCTATAAACCCTCTATAAACAAAGAAATTTTGAATTGAATTAGAGAAATTAAATAGTACTAGAAGTCCTCTTAGGATAAATTTTGAATTGAAGAGACGTGAGCAGGAGAATCAATTAAATATGAAAATTAAATACCTTCCTTTGCAGTCGAAATTATAGGTCGCTATTTCACTTTCTAGACTCTCCTCCTAAAACAAATTCGAAATTCAAACAAAAAATAATTAGATAAGAGAGGTGCAAATATTAAAGCGCGACAAACGAAATGTATTCAAACACGATGTAAACTTGGGCTTGCTTGACAATTTCCTAGTTCCCAAGCAAGTATGGTGATTGGAGCCATCAATTTTGAGTTTAATCCTCAAGACCTCTGCCATTTAACTTGGTCAGTTTACATTTTCAATTTGGCATTACTAGTTGTTTATTAGTTATAGGAAAGCACGTCATATAAAATTGTATCCCCAATTTAAACAAACTCATTCCCCTCCATTTGAGTAAGACTATGAAACAACAATAGCCTATCAAATGCAAGTAATTTATTTCAAGTAGCTAACACCTAACAGCAAAACATACTTCATTTCGCTTTTAATGTCATGGCTCAGCTGAGACATTTTATCTATAATGTTTTTCATATTTCTCAGTTTAAAATTGAACTTTAGATTAAAATATTAACTTTTTTTAACGGAAAAATATTGTATGTTTTGTTACTGTATTTGTTGAATGTCTAACAATCCCCGACACATACATGTCTTTGAAGTCTGAACCATTTCAATGTGAAACGGAGAGAATACAACATGAATAAAGGGTACAAGAGCAAGAAATTCAAACAAAATGATTAATCGAGTTATTTTAGCTCATTTGTTATTAATGAACAATCACACAATGGATATATCCTTCTGAAAGAAACTGTCATGGCATGATTGTTCTTTGTCAATAACAACAATAAATTTCTCTTCTCCTGTCAAAAACTCAGCTTTCAGGAATATATAGAAAACACACAAGTGAAAGTGTTGTCAAGTATAGACAGAAGCTCCAGTCTAAGTTCCATATATTGGATTCCCATTTTCTAAGTCAAAACTAAATCATTTACTTATTTTTTGCTGCAAATCAACAATAAATCACAACCACACTGAAGGAAAATTTCTAAGTCAAAAATAAATCATTTACTCATTTACTCTTTTTGTGAAAAATGAAAAAGAATATTTAATTCCAAGCAAATTCTAGGGTTTGCCTCTCAATAATTTTTAGTCCTAAAAACCAATTATTGAAAACCAAAACACAAAATGTAAAAAATTAAGTCTAATTCAACACTAAAAGCTTGCAAATCCATCTACCCACATCTAATTTTGTTACCTTACAGTGAATCGGCGGATTTGACGCGGGGAGATGGAAGCCGTCGCTAGGTGATGGAAAGCCGCCACAATTTTAGGGCCGAGTCTAGAGGAGATGGGCTGATTCGTAAGTGACAGAGAAGAGATGGACGACAGAGCAAGAGAGAGGCAGCAGGGTTAGTGTTGAAGAGAGAGAGAGACAGGTGCTTCGTATCTTTTAGTGTTTGAGTTGAAAGTCAGGAGAGAAGGGAAATAAGGGAGGGTATTAATAGGTGAGTTAGGTGAGCTTTTTAAGGGTAAGAATGTGATCGGGACTATATATATATATATATATATATAGTTTATTGCAAGTGTTTCTATACTGTTGCAATGGCACTAGAAACATTACAATCGCACTATTCAGCTGAATTCACTATTCGCATTTTAATATCACAAGTCTGAGTTAAGTTCGTTTTCAATACTGCACAAATGATTTGTTGATCTCTGCTACATTTGCTCTAGTTAGATATTAAAACCTTATTAAGTACATAATTTGATCAGAAAATACTTTTTTGAAGCCTTTTCTTTCATTTCAAAATCGTTTACAATATACAACTCACTTCAATTGTATACAAAGTGTAGTTCATATTTGTAAGACTTTGAAAGCTGATTGTTCTCCGTATCCACTCTCTATACAGTGTCCTAATACAACTCAAGTGATATAAGTAGTTCAGTTACTTATTCTGCTGAATTATTATTGTTGAAATCAGGGAATCATTGTCCTGATTCTCATGTTAACTTCATTCCCAAGTCTTCTAGTATTGGTCACTGAGCTTCTGTGTGTGGCTTTACTCACTCACGAGCAACTCCTTCAAAGGAATTTGCGAGTTTCAAGCAATATATACACCAGAGTACAAGGAATAGAAGAGAATGGGGAGAGGTTATTCCCAGAATTGCGTAGACTCATCAGGAAAGTAATAAACTCTTGGAGAGCAATATGCACAAGTCATTCTAAGGAGTCAAGGATTCATTGAAGAAAGCTGAGCAAGAAATGGAATAATCTAACGTTCTTTTCATGAAGTATTGGAAAGATAACAAAATTGTGAGGCATTGGAAAATCTGTGGCAAACATGAGGATGCATTTCCTGAGTGTTTTTTCAGCAATTCAATGCATGAAAATTCTGATGAGGAATTCAAAGGGAGGCTGACATATTGTGAAGATTCTAGTTATGGAGGTCCCCTGATATTAGATGAAGAATCAGTTTATCTAGGGCAGCCTTTGTTTGTTGACAAATTTGAAGCAATTGATGGTGTTACATAATCTGCATTGATAGATATTCATGTTATGAAGGTCAGATTATGAATGTGATCCTATATCTGATGAAGAGTCACAACAGGAAGGAAATGTGGTGTTTTGTGTCAAAGCTGGAGTATTGGGAGAAACTTAAAAACCAATAAAAATTTGTTTTGATTGAACAGCAATGGCCCTCTTCCTCAGTTTTTAGAAGAAACCCCAGTGTTTGATAAAGAAATTGAGGCTCTAAGGTGTCAATAAGGGGACTTGAAAGCTCAGCTATCTAATCTGCATAAAAAACATATGGAGGAAAGTATGCAAAGAGAGTTTAGTATCACCTCTTAATGTTTGAATATGTTAAGGGGTGATATGGTGGTGCTCAGAAGCAGATGAGATTCCTATATTGCTTGAAAGGAAATTACTGGAGCTAGAAAGCTGCAGACATGAATTGGGACTCAATTTATCTGAATTGGAAGAAGCTCAACTAAGATATTTGACTGAAGCAAGAGGGTCAAGCCGTTTGGAAGCTCCAATTCAGAAATGAATCTTCAGGATAACACCAACAGATCTTTTTAACAAAATAGAGGCACAAAAACTTGATAAGGAAAATTAGTTGAAGGACAAGCAAAAGCGGTCATTAGAAGCACCAAAAGAGTGTGCGTATGAAAAAAGCCAATCCAAAATTCCAGACCACAGCAGAAATTATTCTCAAACATTACTTTCCTTAGAAATTCAAATGGAGAAATAAGGCAACAGAGATTAGAACTGCAGAAACACTCAGTGGGTGGTGGAAGCAGAACTGGGAATCACAATATAAGTTTGCTGGGATTTCAAGAAAGATTGAAGCTTTTGAAGCAAAGTTTTCCTCAATACCGATGCCTCAACAGAAAAAACTTTAGCTTCAGAACGTGATAATGTTCCATATCTTTGACTATGAACATAATGAAAAACTTGATCTGGACGAGAGCTTGTTGAAATAAATGTACTTGCAGAAGGCAGCTGAAGTTGAGAACCTTCAATATGAGGTAGCAGTAGCACACCTCGGTAGTCAGATTTCTGCAACTCATGATGGAAGGGAGCGGAAGTTCAGAAGCTGTCTTTGAAATGCATAATATATGTGCAAACAGTAGCAAGCTGAAAGCAGCTCTTTAAGAAGTGTGTGGAATAATTACAACTGTCCGAGGAGAAGATCGATACAATCTAGAGGAATGTGTTTCAAAGTTTCTAAATCTAATGGAGGAACTTTCTCTATTATCGCAATCATCTAACCAAGGACATCATTTTGTCTCATCTGACCGTAAACTAGAGCCACTATTGATTCTAGCTAGGTCTAGAGGGTAGTTATGAATGCATAGCAAAAATAGTTAGACAAGTCGTTCCTATGTACAACAGAAAGGGGGCTTTTGAACTTGTGATTTTGAGTGCAGTACTCAACCACTTCACCTAGCACCAAAGATACATACACAACTAGTGACAATTTATTTTGTTGGAAGGGGGTGGGGTGAGGAAGCTCTCCTTTCTCGGTCTCATGTTGAAAGCTTTTTAACACTACTTGTTTAGCAAAAAGATGGATATTTCTTGTTGGATTGGTGTATCGAGGAGAAAAGGGGCTCAACAGGAAGCAAAATATTTTTTTCTTATATAATTTGGAAACCTGTTCAGGAAAAAATTGCGTCTTCAACAGTGGAAATGGAATTCCAAACAACATGATGATGAGGTTTTTGTGGCTAACCATGAAAAACTACAGGGATTGATTGTAAGAAGAATTCAAAGTAACGATTGAAGAGCTTGAATCGATACTGATATCAACTAATTGGGAAAGATCATGGTTGTCAAATTGCAAATTATATTGTTTTTATTGAAAACCCCAATATTGTGTGTCATGTACCGTATAATGAATTGTATCGTACGACGATACAGAAACAAAATGAAAAATGTTACATATTTTTGAACATATAAAACAGATAATTTATTGGATAATTAAGCATTCTAGCTTGACTATATATAAAATTAGTCGAGTAAAAATTAGTATAACCTAAAAATAGATTTTTAAGTTAAATAGTAGCCAAAATAGTCTAAATTGAATGATTAGATACTCCCTTTGTTCCCAAAAGGATGAGCAAAGTACAATTTGTACATATTAAGAAAAGTAAAAGTAGAGGAAAGAGCAAAAAAGTTTTAAATTTATCCTTAGTAACCCCACAAGATTATATAAAACAAGATTATATAAAGTGATGAGTAATTTTTTTATACTAATGGGCCCCACTAACTGACATTTATTCTTCACTTTATGTACTTTTATCTCTCTTTTTTTTGGGAAAAAAATATTTGTAGCTTTAGTCATCCTTTTAGTAATGTTTATAGAGTAACCAGAGAAAGCAAAAATTTAGATTCACCCTGAACTATAAAACAAAACAAAATAATCTAGATTAACAAGGGTTATCAAGTTGTGTCCTAGTCGTCGACTAGTAGATGACTAGACCTCCAAGCGGTTGGCCACGGTCGAGGAGAGGGCACGACTTGGTGAAAGACTCAAAGGCGAGTGCTTCAGTCTCTAAGTCGTCACCTAGGCGACGCCTTGGACGAATTCCTTTCAAGTCGTATGGTAGAGGAAGGAACTGATGAGATGGAGATGAAGATATTAGGGTTAACTTGAGCAAAAATCTGGGTTTCTATGTTTCGTACGCCACTGACGACACTTTAAAGCACTCTTCTTATCCTTTCCTCCTAATCTTCCTCCATGCGAGTTGTTCTCTCCTTCCTTCTTTCCTTGGTTTGATTTTAGATTGAAACTCTAAAACATCTTCGTCTTTTGTTATGCCACTATTGGGCTGGTATTTTTATTTTGCAAGAGTTTAGTTGGGCCTTGTATGAAAAAACATAATAAGCTCAAGCCCAACTTTAACTTTTCAAATTTATTTGCTGCTTAAATTTAGTTTATGTATGAAAACTTGTTATTTTTTTATACCAACCTCCAATTGTCTAAAAAATTTTGCGCAAATTGATAGATTAAAAATTTGTTTGAGTTTTCTTGTTTTCTTTCAAAAAAAAGAAGAAAAATATAACAACTAATGAATAAATTTTTTGATATAATATTTATTTTTTACTTGTATTATAATATATTTATTTTTTATTCATGAAAATTAAATATTTAATATAAAAATAATAATTTTAACTTTTGATTTTTAATATTTAATAAGTAATTTAATTCATAAGTTTTTACTTTACTATTGAAGTTAAATTTGCCTATCCATCTACTTGGTATTTTTGTTATAATATATGTTCTATGAATTGTAATGTATTATTAATTGTATATACTTGTTTGTTTGTGAGTAATATTTTATGTTTAGTGTACCTGTGGATTGAAATAATATCTATACATATATATATTTTTATATATATATATATATTATGTACAAAATGCATATTATAAATAATTTATCGCTTTATGAACTACTAGTCGGGCGCTAGACTAAGCGGTTTGCCACCAACTCGTCTCGACTTAGCGCCTTAACAACTATGAGATTAACAAGTGGAGATTTATGTTTTTGCATGTGGAAAGTAACATGAGAAATACATAGCGACATTATGTAGAAGTTATGGAACTTTAAAAAACGTTTAGTGGCTCATCAAGCGATATAGAATATGTTGCCGCTAAAAAATCTCTTCATTTGAAATGATAGAAGGCATAAACGTTTTGCTTTTACTCTTTTGGAACTACATAAAACCTTTTCAAATCTATTGCTAACTTTTGAAAGTATGGTGCATTGTTTTATTTATCGTATCATAACCGAATCATATGGTACAGTCATTTTCGATACACCCTGGGTTACATATTGAATTGTCGTATTGTACGATATTGTACGAGACTTTCTCGTATCGTACAATTTTGATAACTATGTGAAAGACCACAACAAGCGGAACCAGCCTTAAGATTCAGTTGCAGAAAATCTTACTTCTGCACGAAGAGATTGAGGTTCTTACTCTTAATAGCTCAATCAGTGAAATGGAATTTGAGTATTGGCTTGAAGGTTCAGTACAGCTAGCAGGGGTCTATTATGCAGAATTGAAGCCTGAGGGAACTCAGATCAAAGACAAATGGGGGGACATCAAGAAGATGATTATGTTTCTGCAGTCCAGACCTAAGCAAAACCAAAGTGGACTGGAGCGAAGACTTGGTGATAAATACTTAGCAGTTGGTGGTAAAATTTAGTGAAACTTCACTGATATTTGATCTTGGAGGTTGTGCTAAGAAAAGGATTGGAATCCATGACATTCCAGCTCCAGAGCTGCCAATTGTGGGACAAGGAGGACAGTTTGAAATAGGGCCTCTATTGGAAATGCTTATATGCTAGAAGGGACAAGAAGTATCAAATTGTTGAATTAGTAGAAGCGTGCTAATGGGAATGATTCTTTTTTGGAAGATGAGGGCAGCATGACTTGTAACTTCCTGTTCTTGATCTTAATCCATGAGGACCTGGATTATTTTAAGGGGGAAGGTTTGTTACACTATGTAACAGCTGAGTATTAGAATTAGTACAGCCCATAGCAGGAGGGCATAGTAGTTATTTCATTGTACTCCCTCCGTTCCAAAAATATAAGATAATTTTTAACTCTTTAAAATCAACTTTAAGACATTTTTAAACTCAAATTTGACATTGATTGTTTTAATTTTAGCCAATACGATGATGAATATTTTAAACTAATTAAGAAGTACTACTCATTATAAGATTTATTGTTTCATAATTTTTAATTGTATAATCTCAATTATGAATTTAAAAATGTTTCAAATTGATTTTTTGTCAACAATATCTTATAATTTGGAATAGAGGAAGTATTAGTTTTAGCCTTTAAGTACCTGTAAGGAAAAGTTAGCTAATACTCCCGGCTCCATAATAGAGGATCAATATTTGACCTTTTGAAGTCAAATTCAAATTCAAAATTTTATATGAATTAATTTAGTTTTAGACAATTATAAAAATTGTAAATATCTAACTAGTAATACTAATTACAAGATTTATTCTTTTCAAAAGTTAAATGAATCACATTAATTTTGAATTTGAAAATATCTCAAATTAACTTTGAAAAATAAACTTGATCCTATATTTTTGAACGGAGGGATTATTTTGTAGTTTCAGATTTCTTTCTAACACATTCTCCCTTTCTCTCTAGTTAGTCTATCTCTCTCGATCGCTCTCTTTTACATCTTGGAGTCTTTCTTTCTCTAGTTCTCCCTTTTTTCTCTTACATCTCTCTTCTTCTCTAATTCTCTCTAGGTTCAGTTACAAAACAGTTCTGATCACAATTTCAAATCGTGACAAGGTGCCAAATGTTTAAAAGACATGAACTTCCCCCTCTACGCTTGCAAATGGTGCTAGTACTCATATTATCAGTTGAAGATGCTGTGCATTCGGATTATATAAATTCAATAACTTTGTTCTGAACTATTAAATAGAAAGTGTCATGGTCGCCATTACCTATAAACTCCCTGCTCTATGCATACTCGACTTGATTAGGGTTATGTAACTTGTATATTTGATTGCAAATTTTGACCTACCGGGATAACTTTTAGTGTGGCTCATTTTGTATCTTTTCTCATTTTTGTTGTTCAACTTTATTTCATGGAATACTTACCTCTAAATATTTTCTGCCAAATGCATTTAGAGATGTTTTATATAGCATTGAAATTTGATAAAGCTTTCTGATCTCTGTCTTCCAGCTACGAATTTCTTATGAATCGGCAGCAGCAATCTAATGATATAACCACAAAGAAGGTGCTAGATGTAGTAAGACGCTTAGAGGAGGGTCTGTTCAAAACTGCTGCCACAAAGGTTTTGTTACTTATGTTTTTTCTCTGACAATTGTGACTGATTGTAGTACAATAACTAGTAGACATTATCTTTCAAAAATTTGGAAACACTTCTGCCTTATTGTTGGATGGAAATGTATCTCGATAATGTCTTATGAACTTATTTATTTAACGAGGCAACTAATTATTAAGTGTATAAATTTTTTGTATTTCGTTTTGATTATGTGATGCCACTCTCTTATGTTGTTAGGATGACTATATGAATTTGGAGACCTTGGAGAACCGTTTACGTGTATTGATTAGACGGCTACCTATGAATAATAACAACCAACAATGTCCTCCTCAACATGTTAATTCTTCCTCTGCCGTCGGTGCTATGATACCAACTCCTGGTATGCCTCAAAGTGGAAACTCAAGCTTGATGGTCACATCATCTGTGGATAACTCCATGATTGCTTCCAATGCTAGTAATAGCATTGCATCCTCTGCTGTTAACACAGGAAGCTTCTTGTCCACTGCCAGCACAATTTCGGGTGGCAATTATACAGGATCCTTCAATTTATCTGATGGTACTCAGACATTTATTATTGCTCAAGTGAATAATGCAATCACCTCATCTTTTCATTCCAGTCTAACATAATCCAATTTTGCAGGGTCCTTGACTCATGGATTTCAACAGTCACCCTCCAACTTTTCCATCAATTCTGGTGGCAATAGCATGCTTCCATGTATTGGTGGACAGAGAATTGCAAGCCAAATGATGCCCACTCCTGCATTTAACAATTCCAATAACACTAATAATAATCAGCCTTACATGAATTTGGAGTCTGATAACTCTGTTGGGTTTTCAACTGTTGAATCTACGATGGTATCACAGCCCCTGCAACAGAAGCAGCATGTTGGGGGTCAAAACAGTCGTATATTGCAAAACCTTGGCAGTCATATGGGTGGCGGAATCAGGTCTGGCTTGCAGCAGAAATCTTATGGGTTTTCAAATGGGGCCTTAACTGGTGGTTTAGGGATGATGGGGAACAACTTACAGGTTGTGAATGGTCCAGGAACCTCTGAGGGCTACCTGACTGCCCCACTCTATGGGAACTCACCGAAACCATTGCAACATCTTGACCAACATCAGAGACAAATGTTGCAGGGTACTTTCTTTAGACGCTTGCACACACAGTTGCACAATGTGATGTAAGGCACACTGTTAAGGACACCTAGAAATGTGATCAAACTGTTTTTTAACATTATTCTCATAATGGCAGGTGATGGATATGGGAATGGTACTGCTGATTCTTCTGGTTCTGGAAACTTCTATGCCCCTGTAACTTCTGCTGGATCAGTGTCAAATAATCAGAACATGAATCCATTAAGCTTGCAGTCCGCACCAAAAATGAATTCTCCTTTGATCTCCAATCAGTCGAATTTGCTCAGTACTCAACAGGCTGCAAATATAAAACCTTCAATGGATCAACCAGAAAAGTTGAACTTTCTATCATCACATTCACTCCGAGAGAATCTTGTGCAGTCTCAACATCCGCAACAATTTCAGCAGCAGACTCATCATTTTCAACATCGACGTCAACAAAAACTGCAATGTCAGCAGCATCAGGTTTGGCTAAAAAATGAAGCATTTGGTCAATCTCAGATGACATCCGACTTGGGTAATCAAATAAAGTCTGAGCCTGGTATAGAACGACCGGAGGAATCTTTGCAGTCTCAAGTCTCCGGACAGTTTCAATCTTTCGAGATGCTAAATCAATTTCAGAACTCTACAGAAGACCATTCCAGAGTTGGTCATTTGCTTTCTATTTCACCAGGTCCACAGGATATTTCCTCACCACTGACTCAAACTACTCAACAGATGGAACAATTGTTACATAACGACCAGTTTGTTACTGATTCTCAGAGTGAGTTTATTTGTAACAGTGGAGTTCAGTCAGAGACGGTACTACAAGGTCAATGGCATCCTAGATGTCAAGATGGGCCTCAGATGCTTGGAAACTTGTCACATGAGAAGAATGTTCTGGAGGAATTTCGTCAGAGAATATCTGGGCAAGGAGATGCCCAGCAGAATAATTTATCCTCAGAAGTGTCTATCATTTATCAAAATGTTGCTACTAGAACAGCAGAGCCCCATAATGCTCGCAGTGTTATGCTTAGATTTGGTAATCTGAACCATGAACGGAAGTTTAAGGACCAACTAAGGTGGTTGTTGTTATTGCGGCATGCTCGTGCATGTAATGCTTCTGAAGGGAAATGTCTAGAAAAGAATTGCATTACTGTTCAAGAACTGTTGCAGCATGTTGAAAGATGCATTCTAACTCGATGTTCATATCCTCGTTGCCATCTGACCAAGTTATTAATTGAACATCACAGGCATTGCAGGAATCCAAATTGCCCTGTTTGCATTCCAGTTAAGAAGTTTATACTGAAGCAACTGAAGGCACGAGCTCATCAAGATTCTACGTCTAGTTTCCCTTCAGTCAATGGATCCTGTAAAACCTATGATACAAGGGATGCTTCAGGTAGGTCGACTCTGAAGATCAGTCAGTCCGTTGTTGCAACTTCAGAAGATATGCAACCATCCGTGAAACGCATGAAGATTGAGCAGCAGCCGTCGCAATCTATTGCTTCTGAACATGAAAGTTCTGTTCTACCAGTTCCTGCTATCAGTGAACCTCATTTTCTACAGGATTTACAATATGAGGAACATCAAGCTGGTGGCACTTGTAGGGTAATGAAATCTGAGGTTACAGGAGTTAAGATGGAGGCTCCTATAAGTTCTGCACTTGGAAGTTCCACTATTGTTGAGATTAAGAAGGATAACATGCATGAAATCTTCATTCAAATGCCTGATGGTGATTCTGCTAGATCAAGTGATCCTGCTGGCTTTCCTAAGAAGGAAAGCATGAAGATTGAGAAGGAAGATCAGGCCAAACATGGCAGTGTGTCACTGCCTGCTGAAAATGCGGGTGCAACAAAGTCTGGGAAGCCAAAAATAAAGGGAGTATCATTGACTGAACTGTTTACTCCGGAGCAAGTTCGGGAGCATATCACAGGTCTCAGGCAGTGGGTTGGCCAGGTCAGTCTAGGGGTTGCTTATATTTTTTCTTTTAAGAGCTTTAGTTATAGTATTGTTATGGATTGATTAGTTGGTTCGAAATCTGACATATATGCTACACATGGATTGCATTTTGGTGGTTAATAAACCTACAATTCCGGTGAAGAATTTTTCCTGAATGATATAATAGAAAAAGTAAGAATTAAATGCTTTCAACTGCATTTGAAGTTGCTACAAAATGCTGAAGAAAGTTGCAAGAGAATATTTGTGAAGAAAAGTTGTAAGAGAATACTTGTATATAAAAATTGCAAGAAAGTCGGTTGCTAAATGATGGGGAACCAGGTTATGGTTTAGAATTAGGGTTACTATTGGACAAGCACTGAGAGAAGGAAGAGAGAAACAACTTCAAAATTATAGTGTAATCAATTCAATGTATATTATATTGATGGGTTACATGAGTTTATATAGGAAATCAAGAAGCCCTAATTCTTGGAGATCAAGTAAACTTGGCAAAATAAGGAAACAAAACCCTAACAATAATTTACTATAATTTGAATTCTAGAATAATCCTATCTTTGTAGTACTTGGCTTGGGCTTCCATGACTCTTGTAGTGGTCCAACCTAGTTGGGAGAGCTTATTTTGCATCACTAGACATACGACAATATTTTGAATCATTATGCTTTCATCCCCACCTTTCTTTACAAGGTGCATTTTGAAAAGCTCCGATATTTTACAATAGCCAGATCTATTATGAGTATTGACTTCATCTTCCCCGTCTTATCATTTTTTATCTTCTTTTGTCATCATTAGCTTTAGTAAGGTCATCATTTCTCTTCTTGGTTGGTGACATTAGGTGTTTGACTGACTAGGTAACGGATCCGACTTGGATCCCATACCTGCACTCGTGCACAGGTACTGTGGAGAGTGTTATACCATTTAACACTCATTTTCCGTATATTTTTTATTGCAAACATTTCATTTGACAACCCATTCCTAGTAAAGTTGGTCATAAATGCACCATATGTTCTTTTGTCTTTCTGACCAGTGTACAACTTAAATTGAGGATGTTTAAGAAGTATGCAAACAAGGAATTGGTTCAGAGTAACTTTTGAATATTAATGTAATTATTGGAAGCCAGTTTTTTCCTGTGGTAGTCTAGCTACTCGAAGATGATATGTGGATGTTATTGATTTGGTGGAAGGGTTTTGGGTTCTGTATCGAATGGGTTATTGTTTATACTTTCTGTCCTTATTGCATATAAAATCTTATATAGAAGCCTCAACTTGTAGTCTGCTATCTGTATTCTCCAATTCTTCAAGAACATAACGTGTCTATAGGAAGGGACTCTAGTGTTGCTTTGGTTGTTTCTATGAAATTATTTTCTTAAAGAGTCCCTTGTAAGTTGGAACAATATGGTTGAAAAAGTAGGCTTGTGAGAGTTTGGTATGCATTGTTGGGTCATAATTTAATGGTTTACAATTTTGGCAAGTAACTTTGCAAGATGGTACTAAAGTTTTGTTCTAAGAGATCATAAATTTCAAGGCTTCCTCCCCCCTCCCTTCGCCCCCAATTTTGCATTGGTTTATTGGTATGAGTCATGTTAGAGGTAAGAGTCTCCAAAATAAAATGGAAAATTTCATTCATTAGTGTGGTGCCCAAGAAATAATTAATTTGAAGAAGAGACTTGAATACTTACCAAGCTATTTATTAATAAATTGTTTGATGGCTATTCCTTTGGTGGTTGTGATAATTTTGGATAATCCAAATCAACCATTATGCTAAATGGGACTAACCTGCATCTTTCCTGGCGGAAAAGTAAACACCTTATGGTAAATACATGTCTAGAATCTTCCTTCCAAAAACAGCAGTCATAAATGGTTTGAATATAATGTTGAACTAAATTTATAGATGCGTGTTTAGTCTCTAAGTCAGAAGTTACAATCATCAATCATTAGGACCACTTAATGTTTCTCTAACTTATGGATTTGGTAGAATAACAGTACTAGGTTAGATAGTATTCTGCAAGTATCTTTTGTAAAATTAATTAATTAATTAATATATTTTTGAGATTTGACTTGTTACGACATATCCAAAACTAGTGTCAGACACGTCTTATACACTTAACCTCTTGTCAAATGGCGGACGTGGGTAGTCGATGGATTTTGAAGAGTTCATGCAAGATTCAACCAAATTCCAAAGACATATCTGGCACATCTCATACGCTTACTGTCGTGTCAAGTGTTCGACATGGGTACTTGGTGCTTTTTGAAGATTGCATGAAAGACTTGCTTGTATTTTTAGCGAATGGAGGTGGAGGACCATTTATTTTGTTTTTCTGAAGAAAGCTATGCCTGTTTATTTACGTATCCTTTTAATGTACATTATTTTCTTATATTTTGTTTTTGACAGAGTAAAGCAAAGGCAGAAAAGAATCAAGCCATGGAGCACTCAATGAGTGAGAATTCTTGTCAGCTATGTGCAGTTGAGAAGCTTACATTTGAACCACCACCAATATATTGCACACCTTGTGGTGCTCGCATTAAAAGAAATGCAATGTATTACACCATAGGAACTGGTGATACACGACACTATTTCTGCATTCCGTGCCATAATGAAGCCCGTGGAGACACAATCCTTGTTGACGGAACTCCTATTCCGAAGGCAAGACTGGAGAAGAAGAAAAATGACGAGGACACTGAAGAATGGGTATGTCATATCCACTTATTTTGTTAATTTATGTTTTTTGGGCTTTCTTTTGTACAAATTTCAGATAGATATTGTATCTTTGCCACTTTGTGCAGTGGGTTCAATGTGACAAGTGTGAAGCTTGGCAACATCAAATCTGTGCGCTGTTTAATGGGCGGAGAAATGATGGTGGTCAAGCTGAGTATACTTGTCCAAACTGCTATATAGCAGAAGTTGAAAGAGGAGAGCGTATGCCGTTACCGCAGAGTGAAGTTCTTGGAGCAAAAGATTTACCTAGAACAATTCTTAGTGATCATATAGAGCAGAGATTGTTTAAACGATTGAAGCAGGAGAGACAAGACAGGGCAAGGGTCCAAGGGAAAACTTTTGATGAGGTAATTTACTCAGACTTGCACTGCTATTATATACCATGGTGGTTTGTATTGCAGTTGAGTTTATCGAGCATAGGTTCTCATTACTAAATGAATTTATGTGCTGCTTTCTGTTATTGAGGGCATATCGTGTAAGTCACCTTATCTACAGGGACGGCTTAAGAAGTAGAACTGGATTAAATGGTTATCCTAACGATTGTGGATGTTATCAAGAATTTGAGCACAATCACTAGCATTATGCTTTTCTCACTTCTTTCTTTGTTCATTGTTCGATATTTCCTACGTGTAGAAGAACCACACCAATCCATCCCGAATTTGGTGGTTAAACTATACTGTGAACGATATTGTAGGGGAGTGCAGAAAAATAGCTCGATGATAAGTTTTTATTTTATTTTTTTCAATATGAGAAAGAAATAAATTAAAAATTATAAGGTTGTCTTAATTCAAAACCCTAATTATGACATCCCTTCTCTTTCAGTTCACACCTCGAAATTCACCTTTCCGTTGAGAAGAAGTTATCTACATGATAAAATATGTATCACATGTAGTAAGGTTGTAGCTTAATTAGGTAGAAGACCTCGTTTATTTTGGGCTAAATGTTTTTTGTGCAAACTGGAGGTGCCATTTTGCAGTCACCAAAATGGTGAAGTTTTTTGCTCTTTCTTTTTGGTGGTTAAACTAGCAATCCTCCTTTACTACCAACACGACCATCACCAACTATTACCACCCACCCCCATCCAGCACCACCCCCATTGACGCATAACGGAACCGACCAAACAATACTAGATGACATTTTAGTTGACGAACTTAGAATTCACTAGGTAAACAGACCTAGAATCCACTAGGGGTACTTGAATCCACAAGGAAAATAACTGGAATCCAACAGAGAAAAAGGGAAATAACCCAAAGATATTTTTTGTATTAATCATAAGCTTCCTTCCATTACATATTGGATACCCTTTTATAATAAGGGAGGATTACACTTAAAAAGGAAAGCATAACTAAAATCCCTAAAATCACGCAATCACGCCTAAAATATTTCTAATTGACATACCATTTAAAGTCCTTTATTCATGCCTGAACAAACTTAATTTAAGGCTAGAAAATCCTAACTATAAATCTGAAAATCACAATTTGATACATAAAAAATCATATCTTCCACCATAATTGAATAAAATCCAAAATACAAAATTGTAAGTATTTAGTCCTACATTTCTCCCCTTATAGAAAATTTGTCCTAGAATTTTGAAACAATTAAGTATCAAAACCAATAACTGTGAATCAATCTTCGTGGAACTGCGATTGCGTGATGTTGCTTCTCAAAGAATTAAGTTTGAAAAGAGATGAGAAATAATCGACTTCTTCATATTGCCCTGTAACACAAACATATTATTTGGAATGACCAAGTTATACTTTTCCTTGTAGTCAAACACATAATCAATGTTGTAACCAAGCTTGTCTTATGAGTCCTCATTACTAGGTTGTGGTGAACCATCCATGTTTTCCTTCAATTTATTATTCTCTTGAACCTCTAAGCACAATTTTTTTTCCAACTTGTGGTGTGTCATTGAGCTTCTCATGCTCACAATCTGTAACCTTGTACTCACCTTGACCTTCAATCATATCCTCTATTTCAATTTTTGTTAGTGTTCCTTTTGGATTTGTGAAGAAGCAAACATATCTGTTTCTTTCCACTAGAAAAACTATAAACATTGTCAGCTTCAAAATATTCAGTTTGAAAATAATTCATCCACGGTTGACCCAACAAAATATCGGCAACATCTATAGGCAGACCATCACAACTCAAAAAAATTATACTTCCCAAATGCGAGCCGAACCACACATTTACTTTGGCCTACGGAGAAGCCAAAGCGACTCCTCCTCCGATACCCTTCCAGAGCCTCCCAAGAGTCCGGTTCCTTCATTTGTTAATTGTATCTATAAACAATAGAGTAAATACCATGGATTTCCATAGCTTGTCTAACCTGTTCCAGAAAGGCGTTCTTTCCCATCATGTTTTTAAATTAGATTACCTGTTCCGGAAAGGCGTTCTTTCCCATCAAGAAATAGAAAATACTTGCCATAGAGAAAGAGTGCAGCCATATAGTTGAAAAACCCTTCTTCCTCAACTTGAATCTTATCTGCTAGATCGACCGTACTTGTCTATTCCTCATTTCGATTCTTGTCTACAGGTGAATCAAGAAGACTATACTGATGGTGTCTTTACCCTGGGTGATCCGTCAGCAATTATGACTTACCGTACAACTATGAGAGGTTATGGACTACAACTTGGCGCTAGAACATACATCCAGTAGGAAAGACATGGAATAGTTTAGTCACTATCCCCTGAGATTTTCTAAAAGTGCCATAACCCAGCCATAAAAGTTAGGATTTCTCCCTCAAGTTAGAAAGCATAGCTAGTCTAACTCGAGAACGACATTAGTATTTACTCTAAAGGGGGAGCCAAAGGTAGTTACAATTAACATAATAGAACAATTTCATAATATAATAATATATTAGGTATTGTTAATTGTATCTATAAACAATAGAGTAAATACCCTGAATATTCCTAGCTTGTCTAACCTGTTCCGGAAAGGCGTTCTTTCCCATCATGTTTTTAAATTAGATTACTTGTTCTAGAAAGGCATTCTTTACCATCAAGAAATAGGAAATACTTGCCATAGAAAAAGAGTAAAGCAACCATATAGTTGAAAAACCCTTCTTCCTCAACTTGAATCTTATCTGCTAGATCGACCGTTCTTGTCTACTATATTGACCGTACTTGTCTACTAATTTCAATTCTTGTCGCTCGCTGCGACTCACTCGCATGCGTAGAGCTGTAGGTACGCTGGCGCGTGAAAAGAGGACACATACCCCTAAAAAGCAGAAGTTATATACCCTTGGAAAGCTACGTAACTGGGACAGATTTCTCCCTCAAGTTAGAAAGCAAAGCTAGTCTAACTCGAGAACGACATTAGTATTTACTCTAAAGGGGAGGGGGAGCCAAAGATAGTAGTATTTGGTTTAACTTTTCCATGAGTTGAAACAATATCAAGCTCACTCTCCTTGTTAATAACAAGTTTACACCTCTTTAACTTGCAATAAACACGTGTATGGAACGTAGACGTGGGTCTCATATCATTCTCTCGAAGGAGTTGTGGAGAAAAATATCTAACACCATGATAAGGGTTTAATTCATTAAAATAAAAAAACTTTTTTTGGGACTATTTTGTTGATAATCCGAGGGTCAAGGGATAACTTATGAGCCTTAAGAAACTTTGATTAAAGTAGAGGGACACACCGGTAATTTGCTAAAATTCAAATCAGGTATTTGTACCAAATTGAACAAGAAGGTAAGAAGAGGCGTGCGATGATAATAGCAATAAGAACTTTCTGGAACAAATCAGAGGTTTGCGAGTGACGAAACAAAGTCAAGGGCGATATGTTTGCAATTGACGGTGGTGGTGTAATTTTATTTTATTTTTGAAAAGTAACTAGGGTTTTTGGCTTCCACAAAAAATTCCTAGAATTTATACGATGTAATACTGGGATCTGGCTCTGATACCAATTGACGCAGAATGAAATCGACCAAACAATACTAGATGATGTTCTAGTTGACAAACCTAGAATCCACTAAGTAAACAACACTAGAATCCATCACAAGGAAAATAACTGGAATCCACCAAAGAAAAAGAGAAATAAACCAAAGATATTTTTTTTATTAATCATAAGCTTCCTTCCCTTGCATATTGGATACCCTTTTATAACACGAGAGGATTACACTTGAAAATGTAAGTCAACTAGAAATTAAATGCACAACTAAAATCCCTAAAATCACGCCTAAAATTAGGAATTTTCCTAATGGACATACCAATTTAAAGTCTTTCATTCATGCCTAAACAAACTTAATTTAGGGTTAAAAAATCCTAACTACATACCTGAAAATCATAATTTGATACAATAAAAATTATACCTTCCACCATAATTGAATAAAATCCAAAATACAAAAATGTAAGTATTTTGTCCCGCATAAGGTTATAAACTCACTCGACTAAAAGTTCTATTCAAATCCGACTCAAAATATAAATGATTTAAATATTAACAAATTTTAAAGTTCGATAAATTATTCGAACCTCCTTAAATTGTAATTTTCTATTATACTCGGATCATATTAGTTTGAAATTGTTCGGGTTTGATTCGAAATCATGCTCGACTCGATAGCTAAACGAGTCTAATCAAACGTTATTTTATACTCGATAAATTTTGTAAACCAAATATGAACAACTTAATATTCGGCACGACTCAGTTCATATACACCATTAGTCCCGCATCACCCATCCAACACCACCCCAGCATTTCAACACCACCATATCATACCACAAACCCTTATCTGAAGGCGAAGCACAAGCACCACCATCACCCCACCACCCACCATCTCTAACGCCACCGCCACCATCACAAGATCCCATCCCCACCATCATCGCACCACCACTACAGCACCACATCCATCCACTACAACTAATTCTTTACCATCCCGTCACAACAACACCCAACGTCATCAGCTATGACTACCACCACAATCTCCATCAGAATCTACCAACATCACTATTGTCATTGGCCACCCACAACCATTGCAGGATTCACAAGCACAACAACCATCTACTCCAATTGCATCTCCACCGGAATCGATCAACACCATCCCCACCGCCAGACTTGTATCGACTCTTGACCACTGCAAATCGAAATCGAAGGTCCATTAATGGAGAGTGATGAGAGAGAGAACATGGAGGGGAGAGAGAGAGAACGTTGAAGGGGATGAGATCGTTGTGGGGAGATTTAACGGGAGAGTGAAGAGAGAATGGGGGGACTGTGCAAACACAAGTGTGAGCAGCCACGCCCCTCCGTTTTCCACATTTTTTTTGCCTTTGGTCAAAGTTTTGATACTTCAGGTCCCTTAAGTGAGCTGAAGTTTCAAAATTAGCAATTTCAATTACCTTGGTTAAATATATACATATTTAGTAAGATTTTTTTAATGCATGATAATGATATTTGTAGGATTTTTTTCTTCTTGTTATATCCTCCTCCTGTCTGTTTTCCTTTTTTTTGGGCGGGGTAGAAGAGAGGTAGGGTGTATGCACTGGGTGGTGGAGTTATTGTAATCATAAGGGGTTGCAGGCTAATCTGGATTGATTGTGAGTGCATTTAACTTAATAGATGCTGCATGTTCACTATTTGTCAATTTTAATGTCCTTGATAATTTTATTTCTATTGTGCAGTTTGTTCTGAGAAGCATAACCTAGCCTGCCAACTTTCTTATTTTGTACCGTTTCTGTTATTTTTCTCCGCAATGAAAATATGTCAGGTTCCAGGAGCAGAATTTCTTGTTATTAGAGTTGTGTCGTCAGTGGACAAGAAGTTGGAAGTGAAGCAACGATTTCTTGAGATTTTTCAGGAAGAAAATTATTCGACGGAGTTTGCATATAAATCAAAGGTATATAGGAAATATGAAGTAATTTAAGTAGGTTAATATGTTTTTTTCATTTTTATTTATTACTCCCTCTGTCCCAGGATAAAAGTCCTGGTAGACTTTTCACGCATATTAAGAAGAGGAATGAAATGACAAAATTATCCATAATAATATGTTATTAATTATTTTCAATGTAGGTGAGAGAGTGACTTTCTAGCTATTCAATTCAAAATATTATCTCTCCATACTTATTAAATATGGAGAGAGAATTAGAATAAGAAAAATATGAGATATTTAATGCTACGGGCATAATAGGAAAAAATGTGTAAAAGTTTGGTTATTAAAAGAAAGTGGACATTTAACATGGGACTACCCAAAATAGTAATAAGGACTTTTATCATGGGACGGAGGGAGTATTATTATTTATTTTATTGAAGTTATAGTTGTGCCACCATATCAACTATGGAATCTTCTTTCAGGTAGTTTTGCTGTTTCAGAAAATTGAAGGTGTAGAAGTGTGCCTATTTGGCATGTATGTTCAAGAATTTGGAGCAAAGTGTCAGCAGCCAAATCATCGCCGTGTTTATCTTTCGTACCTGGATTCTGTAAAGTATTTTAGGCCAGAAATTAAAACAGTGACAGGAGAGGCTCTCCGTACATTTGTTTACCATGAAATTTTGGCAAGTGGTCTAATCTATTTATTTTTGCTTTCTCGTAGATTATTTTTTTGGTTTTTCTTATTACACATCAATTGGCCTGCTTAATTCTTTGATGCAAAATTGATTGGCAAGTATTGTAAAAGCTTAAGGATTTATTTGAATTATATTTTATTTCCTGTGTAATTAGACTTGGAATTTAATTATGTTTCTTTAGTGAATTGTTGCAATTACAATTCGTAGAAGTCTAGATTACCAAGTTATTTTTATATCTAATCGAGTGGTTAAAACTGGTTTACACACCTTATTTAGGTTAACTTGTGAGAGAAGAATTAGATTTCCTTGAGTCCTATAAAAATCTTGTTATCTCCTTTCTTGTATTTAGAGTTAAATACTGCTTGTGTGAGCTTTGTGTTTATAGGCTAAGGGCATTGTCAATTCCTTCTGAGCAAAAGCAAATCTTAGTCTGCGGGCTGGTAGACCCCTTGCAGGGGTGGCAAAAACCATTTCTTACATTTTTCTTTATTACCATGCACTTTTTGTTCTGCATCAATTATAATATATAATCTGATTCACTTTCCAGATTGGATACCTAGATTATTGCAAGAAACGCGGTTTCACAAGTTGCTACATATGGGCTTGTCCTCCACTAAAGGGCGAAGATTATATTTTATATTGCCATCCTGAAATTCAGAAGACGCCAAAATCTGATAAGCTCCGCGAGTGGTGAGCCTAATATTCGTCAATATGACATGTTTTTTCCTGCATTATGATTACCAATGCAATTTGACATTGATACCCTATATATATGTACTTGATGAATTTTTAATTTTTTCTTTTGTTTTTTTTTCTTTTTGTTTTTTCTTTGTTTTTTGTAACAGGTATTTATCAATGTTAAGGAAAGCCGCGAAGGAAAATATTGTTGTCGAGCTAACTAACTTATACGACCATTTCTTTGTTCCTAATGTTGGGGAATGTAAAGCTAAGGTGACTGCAGCTCGATTACCATATTTTGATGGAGACTATTGGCCTGGTGCTGCTGAGGATATTATCTATCAGCTTCAACAAGAAGAGGATGGTAGAAAGCTGCACAAGAAGGGAACAACAAAAAAAACTATTACAAAAAGAGCTTTAAAAGCGTCTGGCCAGGCTGATCTTTCTGGAAATGCATCGAAGGATCTGCTACTAATGCATAAAGTAATTGAAACATTTAAATCTATAAATTTAGTTACTCTCCCATGATTATTGTCATCGGTTTCTTGATAGGTTTTTTTCCCTATTTTATTTTCTTTATTTGGAAACTTAAAAATCTGGTGTTTTTATTGTTTGTTTCTGTTGGTATTATATTTATTATCATCATCATTTTTTTAACAAATTTGCCTTTCATCAATTTTTTTCTTCCTTTTTATCGAGTAATTTTATTTTTATTTTTGGGTCCAACTATCAAAAGGTTGTTATTAGTGTCATTCTTTATTAATTATCAGATTGCAGAGCTCGTAATATATCGAGTGATTTCCCCCCTTATTGTTTCAGTTATTTGAAAGTAATTACCTTTTTTGAAGTTATTGTTTGCCATTCTTACTCTCTTATTTTTTTCCCAGCTCGGTGAAACAATTAGCCCAATGAAGGAAGATTTTATCATGGTTCACTTGCATCATTCATGCAGTCATTGCTGTTTTCAAATGGCATCTGGAAACCGTTGGGTTTGCAACCAGTGCAAAAATTTTCAGCTATGCGATAAGTAAGAATTATGGAATCTCACCTTTATTTATTAGCTTGCTCTGTAGTTATCTATCATTTTTTCAATTAAAATGTGGCGTGGTCATGTTTAACATTTCCCTACCTTTTTATTCTACCAACTACATCTCTGCATGTATTCTTTCTATTACTAAAGGTAGACTTGACATACTTTATTGTTACTTATCTCAAGTCCTCTAGATTCCTATCAAGTATTTAGTTTCATTGACTAAAACAATACTCCCTCAGTCCCATTTTAGATTTCCCCCTTTCCTTCTGCAGATGTCCTGAAACAGTAACATGCTTGAACTTCAAATGCATAGGGGCCCATTAATCGTTTTTTGAACTCATCCCATTAAATTTTAGTTTTGTAACTTTTTTATTTTGGTGGGTTTATGACAATTTTTTAAATTACTTTTGTACTTTGTCTAGTTTTAAAATGTATGAAATGCCTATGGACATCTAATTGGAATGAGGTATTCTTAGTTTTTACGGGGCATGTGTACACCTTGATACGGACTAGATGACAAGGAAAACACTGCAGTTGTAGGACACAGACAGACGCATTAATATACGTGTTCCTGAATAATCTCAATTTTCAATTGTTCAACTATTTCATTTACTAATTTCACTGTTAGCCAGATTAGTATATTTGCTATGATCGATTCAACAACAAATTGTCATTTGCAACTAGCAGTTAGTAAGTTGGTTTGTTTACAATATTTACCTAATTATGATCAAATAGATCATTATTTTCTACTTTTAAATTAGTATATACAATATTCATTATCAGATGAGTATAAATTTGATGTAACAAGGCTGTGTTAAGCTAGTAAATTTTCTTTAAATCATTTTACGATAACCTTCCATCTCATAAACGAAGACAGCGATCCTAAGCATCCTAAAGAGACATGTATCATCATCGACGGATGCTTGTCGAATTTTGAGGAGTGTCTAAAAGTGTTGTACATGTCTCCCGAATACAGAATTAGTATCTAGGGTATCAACATGACTGATGTGTCTAATAGTATCTGCTACTTGTTGGTGTTTGACATGTGTCCTACGCGGACATTAGCCATCTTAGAAGTGTTTGTATCCTAGAATATATGGTAAAAAGAAAAAAAGCTCTTCAGCTAATCCTGCATCTTAAGCTATGTGGTTATTTGAAATTATTTGCAGAGGTTTTTCTTACGAGTAGATGGAATTTTTACAAGTATCTAATATCCTTCTATATTTATTTTTAATTCCTTTCTTCGCCAAAGCTCACCATTTTAAAATATTTGTTTGTTGGTTGTTTTACAATTAGTACATTGTTTGCCAGAGTCAGGTTAGGGTACTAATAGTGTGGGCTAAAAATGGGATACTATAAATATCTGGGTTGGAATTACCACTGTGGGGTGTCAAGCACAACAAATTCAGAAAAAGACTTGAGGATAAAAGGGAAAGATTAGTTGGCTAATAATTTCTAGACCAAGTATTATGCATGTGAAGTTGTTAGAAGGGTAGTAGAGTCTTTTAATATGTTTTCTTGTTACATAAATTCCATGTGAAATATCTCCTATAAATATAGCAGCTAAGCCTTGTAATGTATATATGATTATTATGAATGAAAATGTGTTGGCTAACAGTTATGACTCATCCCTATCTCTCTCTCTTCTTCCTCATTCGTCTGATCCTCACACCTTACTCTAATTTGTCATCCCCTTCTTTCTGAAATCTTCTACTCAGCCCCTATTCATCTAATCTCTCATCTCCTTCTGTTTAGTCATCCCCTTTACTCTACTTCTCATCTCAGCTTCTAAAACTCATAGGACACAATCAGGGCTCCATAGGAGACCTGACAAGGGGAATAGAAGAAAATTGGGTAGAAATAAAAAGTGTTATAATATCAAAAATTTCCATCTAAAAGGGAATGACACTACTGACTTGTACTCACCCAATCCAGAATAAGCTGAAATGTTAACAAGAGAGAAAGCCACTTTGAGGGGGGCTTTAAACCTTCTGTGAATCAGTTAATAAATATTCTGACGCAGGACAGAAGCGACAAAACAATACTAGATATCGTTCTAGTAGACGAACCTAGAATTCACTAGGTAAACAACCCTAGAATCCACTAAGGGCCCTTGAATCCATGGGGAAAATAACTGGAATCCACCGGACAGAGAGAAATAACCCGAAGATATTTTTTATTAATCAAAAGCTCCCTTAAAATGTAGTAGTGCTGGCCCTTTTATAAGAAGGGTTGATTACAACTCAAAAGGAAAGTCAAATGAAAATTAAATACATAATTTAAATCTCTAAAACTATGCGGAAGATCTTCCTGATTGATACTAATTTAAAATCTCTAATATAAAGCCTAATTTTCCTAGTTGACAAACTAATTCTCAGAATCATGCATAAAATATTTTTAACTACTAAAAATCTGAAAATTATAAATTACATTAATTGAATTTACAAGCACATGCACACACAGGTGCAAATGCAGGCGCGCAGGCGCACACACAACTACCGAAAAATAGACTCCTGAAGTAACTATTTAAATATACTCACATTTGGCTCTATCACAATAACATACTATGATAAACTACTCCACTAATATAACGCTAGAGAAAGGACCCTTATACTTGACAATTCAATTCAATTACATAGATGAGGTCAACCGCCTATCAAAAGAAGGAAGGAAATATTCCTCCCCCCCTTCTCATCAACCTTGCCTTCAAGGCTGTAGTGTAACAGTGCGACTTGTATCCCATGTTTTTTCTTTGGACAAGCAAATAAACTATTACTCTATTACAGAGCCTAGATCCCATAATTTGCTGGACATATTTTTCATGCACAATATATAGACTTCAGGTGCTGCTAAGATTGCAATAGAATGTTTACAAATTGTCCTCTTGAACTTTCAGACGTCCTTAACATAGACATCAAAGTTAAAAGTAGGGCTTTTTGAATAAATCAACAAATAACAAATTGTAGACTTCACAATTTCTTTTTAAAGTATTGGATCGATTATATAAATCATTTTTACCATTAAATCTCTGTTGTTCTATTGAAATATCTTTTCATATATATATATATATTTAAGATTGTTGAAATCAAAGCTTGGATTTGTTGATTTCTTAAGTATCTTATCTTGTTGAAATCTTCCTTAGTATTGAGTTCCTACAATCATTCCATTGACAATGACATCTAGTTCTTTCATAAGTTAAATGTTCTGCACTTGTCCTGTAAAGCTGTAACACTAGGTCAAGTTGAGATTTAATAGCTGCAAACATATTTTTCCATTTGAAGACAAAATTCCTACCTCTCTTGTACGCTGTAGAACTAGCCAATTTGATTTTCCAGGCAATCTTGGTCTTGATCTATATTTGAGCCCATTAGAACCAGTTCTGATGCCATTCGATATGTATTCACTCAAAAATAAACTGAAAAGTCGAAAAGAGGAAGCTGTTTCTTTTTAGCAAATGCCTTTCACAAGACAGATCAATATCTGCGATTCATTTGGAAATATGCAGAAATTTCATCTGTTCTGGGGACTTGGATGAAATTGTCACTTCGCTTATGACTAGTTATGCAAGAATAGATCAATTTATTGCTGAGTCATCACCTCTTACTTTACAGCTCTGACAAATACATTATTCTTAGTTACCAGTTTCTTCAAGGGTTACAAAAACACCAACCCAAGGACATGCATTCATTTTACCATTTAACAACTGATTATATTTTCATTATTCAATATTATTACTGTTGAGTGAATATACTGGAGTACTGGACACGACTCACTAGGGCTGAATTAGCCTCCAAATATAGTGGCTCATGATTCAGTATTATATTTGCCTTTTGCACCATCTTTACCAACTCACTATGGACTGTTCAGTAAGGCCTTGACTTTACCGCCGGATTGGGGGGTGAAACACCCCTTAGAACCGCTGTTGGTTGAAACCTTTTGCTTTACATAGTGCAAACAATTTCGAGAATACTTGTAATAATGTTAATGAACCTCTTTCATAACAATGTATATCGAGTTTCCGTACATTGGTTAATTGTGGCAATCTTGGAGGCCACAATTTCACAGCCTGATGATCCATGGATCTTATGGCCTGGGTCTGGTTTTCACATAGTTATGGAATCTGACGCATCAGCTTGGTCTTGCAGAGATTATCAATTGATAGCTTTTAAAAGATAACACGACAGATTTACATCCTTCTTCTATACTGGTTTTCTTAATGATTGTTTGCATTTTGATGTTTGTGCTTATGTCTTACAGGTGTTATGATGCTGAACAAAAACTTGAGGAGAGAGAGAGACATCCTGTAAATAATCAGAGGGACTCACATATGCTTTATCCAGTAAGTTCTGTCCTTGAGTTATGTTTTCTCCGAGGTTTTTATTATTTTTGTAAAAAAAATTCCTTCATACTTTTGCTCTGTTTGTTTATTTCCTTGATTTCCTGATAGAATTGGGTTGGACAAAACTATGCCAGGTTGAAATCAACGGTGTTCCTACGGACACAAAAGATAAAGATGAGATTCTTGAGAGTGAGTTCTTTGATACCCGACAGGCATTTTTGAGCCTTTGTCAAGGAAACCATTATCAGTATGATACCCTACGCCGTGCTAAACATTCCTCAATGATGGTCCTTTACCATCTTCACAATCCCACTGCTCCTGCGTTCGTGACAACATGCAATATATGTCATCTTGACATAGAAGCTGGTCAAGGTTGGCGCTGTGAGATATGTCCTGATTATGATGTATGCAATGCTTGTTATCAAAAGGATGGTGGCATTGATCATCCTCATAAGTTGACTAATCATCCATCCATTGCGGATCGTGATGCACAGAATAAAGAAGCTAGGCAGCTACGAGTTCTTCAGGTATATCACTTTCTATATTTGAGATCTGGTTTTATTTGTGCACTTGCTCTATAGATATTCACAAATATAAAACTTTTTGTTAGCTTTGGACATTTCATTTTTTGGAATGGGCTCTCCCACAATTTTCGGATGAAAAATAGTCATTTTCTTTGATGATTCTCCTTTTGTTCGAGTATTTGGCTCGTGCAGAAGGAGAAAGAGAGAGAAATAAGTGTTGCTCCAGCAACAGTCATGAGTAGAATTATAATGAGTACCTTATAATCCATGATTGATATTGATTAGCTATAACCTGATTTTTTAATTTTTTTTTTCTATAGGTAATTTTGGCCCAATTATTGGGATTGTATCTTTTCATTATATAACATTAAGTATCTCTTCCATAAGTTAGAATTTAAGACGTGATTTATTCCATTTGTTAAATCTAAACTACTGTAGGTTATTGAATGTGCATCTCATATTTTGTATTAACACGTGTTGGTTATTGCTGCATGCTGCTGTCTGTTCACCCCAAAACTTTGAGACTTGAACAAAGATGGACTGGAAATGTAAAAACTAAAAAGCTTTTCTGCCGTTTTAACCAAATATTTCAGAATGTTTTACATTTAATTCGATCCTATTTTTTCTCTTCTATGCTTTAGGCCGTTTGGCACTCAAATATTATATCATAGCCCTTTCTTTCATATCTTTGTATTTGGGGACTGATTGTTATCTTCCATTTGATATTGCAGCTTAGAAAAATGCTTGATCTTCTGGTACATGCCTCTCAGTGTCGTTCTGCGCATTGCCAGTATCCGAACTGTCGCAAGGTGAAGGGTCTTTTCCGCCATGGCATACAATGCAAAACGCGTGCCTCTGGTGGTTGTCTTCTTTGTAAAAAAATGTGGTATCTACTTCAACTACATGCTCGAGCATGCAAAGAATCTGAATGCCATGTACCGCGCTGCAGGTTTGTAGATCTCCCTTCTTCTCTATCTTGAAAGCTTTCATCCCTTCCCTTCTGTGTTTCTGGTAAATTGAATATTTAAAGAGTTGGCTCTGTATTCTCAAATATTAAAATACATTAAAAAATTTCTCCATCACGAAGGATTTCGTTCCTCTGTGTTTTTTCCAGTAAAATAACTCTTCAAGAGTCGGCTTCCTATTTCGTATATTCAAATACACTAGCATTTATGCAGAGATTTGAAGGAACATTTGAGGAGACTTCAACAGCAGTCTGATAGTCGGCGACGAGCTGCTGTGATGGAGATGATGAGGCAGCGAGCTGCTGAGGTTGCTGGAAATTCTTGATGACATAGTTGTACATAATATATATTGATGAACAAAATGTTGTGTTCAAGTTTAAAGAGTCAACAAGGGAGGTACGTTAGTTGTTTTCAATCCCTAGAAAACAGCGCAAACGGGGTTTCCGTTGTTGATCGGGGGCTGGGATAGAGAAGAAATGAAAGAGGTTGATTGATGTCCAGAGGAAGTGATTTCAATAATTCGCTGCGCTCTGCATTATTTCCCTTGCCGTTAGTTGTTGCAAGCTAACCATGACGTTCCGTCGGAGTGCAGATTGCTGAAAGTGTTTTTTTGTGGTCCAGTCTACTGATTCTTTAATTGTATTTTCTTGTATTTCAGCCAATTGCCCACCCCTCAGGTGGCGCCAGTGTACCATAACTGTATTAGTCTGCATACATGTTTCATTAATGGTTAGAGGGAGGTAGTTCACTAGTTCTTTTCAAGTATTTTCAATGTTGTCTCCCCCCCCTCCCCCTCCCCCAACCCCAACCATCTTCTTTCCTTTCTATATTCTACTTGATGGGGGGCAAGTCTTTTCGGTAGGTATTATTTAAATATGAAAAAGGAATAAGTGGCAATTAAGGAAACAATGACATTTTGTCTTTAAACTGTTTACTTTTACAATTATTTATGTTGTTTGCTGATTCCCCTTCCTACACTATTGGTATTTTTAATGAGAATAGTGTACAAAAATTGATTGTAAATATAGTGTTTTACACCGTTCAATAGGAACCTGCCATGTAAATTAAGGAGGATAAGACAGAATATCGTTGTTCGGCTCTGCGTAGAAAAGAGTTTGGAAATACAATTCTGAGGTGTTGGCACTTCGTCTAGGGGTATTGTAGAAAGGAAATATTTATCTGCTCATAATTACTGTAGGGGACTTAGCTTATGGTGGTTCTTACTTAAAAGTTCATATCAATGAGTTCTCCCTCTATTTCTACGTTTTGCATTTACTTGGGAACATAACAGAGATGAAAGGACCTGCAAGAGAAGCGGCGAGACCAACATACATTCATTCCTTGTACATATTATACAATAATAGGGGAATTATTGAAATAACTCCAACGTTTTCTACTTGGTTGAAAGAGAGACTAATATTCCACTGTCGAGGAGAGAATTTTTTTTCTTCTATTTCTTATTTTTTCCTTCTAGTCTAACCCATTTGATTTTCAAGTACTTTTTAATCTTTTTAATTTTAAGGGTGACTTTTGAAAAAAAGTTACATAAATGTCGACGGGATTTTGAAAGGTTGATTTTAATAATGAGCCAATTAGATAGTCATCAGTTGATAAAGATTTAAATGGATGTACTAACTTATCTAAATTTTTAAGATTTGAAATAATGGATATAACTCCGTAAAATTGGTCTTCAATTAAGATTTAGATTTATAGAGTTTGGGGGTTTGTTTAAGCATAGGAAAAGTGTTAGGCACCTTTCGATTTTCGTGAAAACACAGCTATCGCTTTCCTAATACTTTCCAAAAATGAAGTGTGAAGTGTGTGATGAAGAATCTTAGCTAAAGTTGAATTGACGATAACTTGGGGATTGCCTCTTAAGGTCAAATCGTGAAATGTGCATTATTTTGAAAGTAACTTTGAACCTCTTAGAAATTATGCACGAATGATTCGATTTGAAGGGGAAAAAAAATTCATTTTAGCTTTCGTTTGATAAAAAAATTTGGGTGACGTTTCAGAAAAACCATTAATTGGAATTTTAACCTATATTAATTTCAAACCATTCGTCAAATAGGAATCGAGGCTCTCATTACTTTCAATTTTTACCTATAGTTATCCTAATAATCTAGGTTGATTCAATTTTACAAGATCTTTGTTAGTTTACTCGAAAATAGTTTTCGCCTCATCGACAAATGAAATCAAGTATCACATATAGTTGAGACTACCCAAGGGCATGAAAGCCATCTAAATAGTCCCAAACACCTCACAATAATAAAATCAACTATCACGGGACCTTAACTCCGATTTTTTCGGGGGATGGAACACTCGATACCATTTTAAGGCCTAAATTTACATTTATAATGATCAAATCACAAATATTATAACCATCAAATCTGTCCATCGCGAAAATTCCATCAACGCCCGCTAAACACGATGTTTAAGGGCCTCGACTTCCTTCCTAGGCTCACATGATTGTAACCACAACAATTAATACATCGAAACTTAAAAGCAGAAATTAAGATCTAGAAAAAGGGCTCCCATAGACCCTATCTCGTAGATCGAACAACCGAAGCCAACAATGTGAGGGACTATTATGTATTTGTTCACGCCAAGATTCATCCACGTGCCTCAATCACCAAAAGCGCGTCCAATCTTGCATAGAAACGAAGTCGCACACAAAGCTTGATGGCTTGGGTCGTCGGGGGATAATTCCGGTGTGAGAATAAGTACATGCTGAATAAGATTTAACAATAGAGGCTTAATGTAATAGTGTTGTGAATGATATTGTGTGTACTTGATAGTTAGGGTATAACCTTGTATTTATAATGATCACACCTCCTTCTCCGTATAGAAATAGGATTCCTCATTAGGTATGATTCCTTAATGGGATTGAACAAAATCTCCTAAAAGAAAGGAAGTCGGATATATCCTGACACTTTCCTTTGGAGTTAGAAATTAAATGTAACTAGGAATCTTTGATTCCTTAAAATACTCAACTGCCAAAATAGATTCCTATGCAGAGTAAAATACCTCCAAGTGGACTTTGGTCCACCACATGATTTGGGCCAATAATCACGCCCCAACATTGCCCCCCAGTCTTCTGTTAAATAAAATATTTAATGAAAAATTTTCTTAATAAAAGCCCAATAATTAATCATAAATGACCTAGAGCCCAACCTCCTTGGAAAATCGCCCAATACATCAGATCCGTTCCCATACCCCCACTAATCCCGAAGACACTATCGCCGGAACACCAATAATCATCCCTGATTCGATGCCAAACACCGAAAAAATTGGAATCCAGGTAACATCTAACCAAGAAATGACCAAAGAAGTATATGAACCCCAACAAAAAACCTCGCAAAGAACCATCCCCCACTCGATCACCTCAATAGACTAAACCCTCCACCAGTCAAGTCTGAGAGGCTCGGTCAAAGATGACGTTATGGCTGGTCGAACCTGAAGAATAATCCCCTATGAGCTCTTTGAGAATTTTATCCTCCCTGTCGATGAAAATCAGTTGGAAGATATTATCCTCCAAGGACTCATCTACGCCGATATCATGCATCAGGGTTGGGTAAGCAACTTCCCCCTTCTATTGTTTTAAAACTCTCAATAGCGTTACATTATTGACTTTCCAATTTCTTGTATACAAGTTGCTGCAGTCTCAGGTCGAATCATACGCCGGCTCAAACATGTTGATGCTAGAGAAAAAGAGCTAGAGGCCGAATGTAAGACCCCACACTACAAAAAAATAGACATTTGGCAACAATTTTTCGGGCATTGACTTATAAAGTCGTTGCCAAAAATGCATGTTTAGCAACAAAATTTGTCATTCGTTGCAGTTTATGAAAGACTTTTATTCTTCGTAACGAAATTCATAAGTCGTTGCAAACATTTGTTGCCAAATCGTTGGCGGGGAAAAAAAAATACTGCCTATTTTCTTTTTTTGTTGCCGATGAGATTTCTCCTCATCGTCGGCAACGAAAACTTTTTTGTTGTTATATTTCGTTGCCTAACATAGGCCACATTCATTGGCAATAATTTTTTTTCGTTGCGTATGTAATACATTTTTTGCAATGACTAGTAAATTGTTGCCCAAAATTAAGACAAATCCAATAAGCATGCCTCTTCCCCCCCCCCCCCCCAAACGCATCAATTTTCATTTTAAATTATTTATTTATTTGGACACAATTTTATACAATGAAATGTTTCACTCCGTCCGTCTCAAAATAAATGCTCAGTTTTATTTATTTTTAAAGTTAAAATTTTTAAAATTAAAATTGAGCACATAATAGATATATTTTCTAATTACAAAAATTAAAGTTTGTAGTTAATTGGATGTAGTTTATAATGATCATATTCGCACACTTATAATTTTGAAAAAAAATATAATTAATTTCTAAAATAATTTATATGAATTTTTCTTATAACTCATTATTTTACATATATATTTTTTGACAAGGGATGGGCAAAGAAAAGAAATCGCTCCCAAAATTACACAAAAAATCGACCAAACTGCACCGATTAAGTCGCGCCAATTGATCCCGGCATAGACCAATTTAGTTGCACCAATGGTGTGTGAGTTCTTTTTTAACTCTCCTTTTTCTTGTAAATTTTTTTTATAATCAAATATTAATTTCTCTTTATATCTTAAATTGGAGGGTGTTCGACAATGACTTATAAGTTGGTCAAACTAAGTTATAAGTCATTTGTTATTATTTAGTGTTTGACAATAACTTAAATTTTAACTTTTTTTTACTTATAAGTCATTATTAAATTTTTTCATGCTTCATGTGCTATAATTTTTATGTATTAAATAAATTTTACTACCATATATATATATATATACAGAATGGATCAGGTCCGGACTCCCGGGCCTGACTAAAATTCGGACTTTTTTGTTTTTTTAAAACAACTAATTTTTTTTTAATATTTTATGGAACTGAAATTTTTACATAATATAGTGTTTTGGGTGTGATTTGGATACATATAACAAAACATGCATGTACAGTCTGTACAGACATGTTTTGTTATATGTATTCAAATCACACCCAAAATACTGTATTATGTAAAAATTCCAGTTCCATAAAATATTAAAAAAAATTTAGTTGTTTTAAAAATAAAAAAGTAAAAAAAAAGTCCGTATTTTTATATAGTCCGGGATCCCGGACTGGATCCGGACTCTCTCTCTCTCTATATATATATATACATAGATATTTTTTTTCAAAAATTATTGTCAAACTAAATAAAATACTAAATAAATCTCAACATTAAACTAAATATATATAAAATAATTATGAATATATATATATATAGCGGTAGACAGTGTAGCACAAGAGCAAATGATGGGTAAATAAGTAATTTCTCATGTCGCTACAGCCTGTAGCGGCATGGGGAAATCCATTTCAATCCGTGCCATCCAATATTACGATCAACGGTATAGATTATGATTGTTGAAATAGTACCCGTAACAACCGATTGCCAATCATGTTAATTCCGGGCCTTCAACCCAAATAAACCCAACCTCATCAAACCAGATTATTATATCTATACTTCCCAATGTTTCCAATTTCAAGATAGAAGTAGGATATACTTACAAGTACTCTTTTACTCTGAGAATGAAAGTAATGATTAATTTTATGAGAATTTAAAAAAAATGTCAAATGATAAAATTATTCATATTTAAATTCTCATCTAATTGCATATTTTTCTATACATGACTAGTGATATTATATAAGTATTTGTAAATAATAAAAATATAATATTTAATACTAAGGATATTACGCACAAATTATTGTAAAAAAAATTGATTATTTAATATAAGTAAATATTTAACTTGAGATTACATAAAATAATAAAAACTTTTATTCTTAGACAGAGGGAGTAGCTTAAATCATGAACATAATTTTAAGTCCAAAAATAAAACATAAAAAGAAGAATAGTAATGGTATACCCCTAGCTATTCTTAGTTCTCCTTTTACCTTTTTTCTAAATATATTATAAAATTAAAATATAATACTATCAGTTCTAAGAGAAAACATAAAAGATAGAGAAAAATTTATTATGTTTTATGAACTAAAACAGAATAAAGTTATTTAAAAATGACTTATAAGTCATTCTTAATAAGTTAGTTTGACCCATATTAATGTACGTAATATCAATTTTATCCCTTAAAAAAATGAATTTGTAAAAAAGAAGAGTAATATATAACGTCACTTTAATTGGCGTTAGAATTTTTATTTTTATTTTTGTATAGCTGAAGTCTTATATACTCCTTCATTTCCAACGCCGATGACAGAAAATAAACATAAAAAAATATTGATGAAAACAAGTACAAGAGATCAAAGAAATTAAAAAAAAGAGATTTCAACGTCAGTTAAAGTGATGTTACATCTTACTCTTATTTTTCACAAATTTGCTTTATAAAATTTTTTTAAAATTTTTGTATGTAATATTGAGTCTTATTTTAAAAATTATTCAAATAATTTTTTGAATAAAAACCTGTAAATATAGGACCATTATTAAGTTTAAAGTAAAATATTATGTCAGGAATAAGTATGTGAATGATATTCCTATTTACATATGATTTGATTATGATATATATGAATGAATATGCAAGTATGCTTGCATTAAGAAAAGCTGTAAAGTCCTTTGATAGATTATAAAATATGTACAAG